>JAVLUZ010000234.1:71408-351408 GCA_036768485.1 Mermis nigrescens | reverse complement strand
AAATTATTTTTAGAAACCTCCGCTAAAAAAACAAATCCCATATGCTGTATTCATTTAAGATTATACTTTTACTTCACGATCATTCGTAGTTTTAATTTAGTTTTGCTAAACGAGTTTTCTTTTGGGAAACGTATGCAAGCATCATCGCCAATCCTATTCATTTTTAATCAAATAAAATTAAATTTTGTTCTATTTTTAGTTTTAATGATGTTCTGTGCTTCTCAATCTATTTCATAGGTGCTAGCTGATCGAACGTGGGATCGATTGATTGCTATTCATCAAAAAGAAGATGATGTTGATCAGCCGCCCATTTTTAACGCTTATAGAGAAAAGCGACAAGCGCAGTGCCGTAAATTTTTTCCACAAATTTTTAAATTATGCAATAAGTAATTTATGACAGCAATAAGAATAAAGCGATCCTTGTTGAAATATGGGAGATACATTGCGCTCGATGCGCCAGCTTTTCATTGAATGAATTTTATACGCAGGTTATTAACCGAAGATGCCCTAAAATACGTTAAATATTATTTTGTTAGTTTGTCTCAAAAATCAAATGTTATTCGCAATTAAGTTTGATAAATTATTTGTGTACGCATAGGCAGGGAACGAGCGGAGCGTCAAAATTTTCGACGATCAAAACAGTGCCAAAAATTCGATAGTATGGACGAAATATATATTTTTTGACATTTTTTACTAAGCTCAATTCGTTGCATAAAAAATCGTAAAAAAAAACAATCTTGAAAATATAATTTTCAAAGGAGTTTTGAATTATCGAAGCCCAGACATTCATGCCCATATGTGTGCTTGTAGGCCTCTTAATTTAAGGTTTATAATGATAATGCTAGTTTTGCATTCCGCAAAAGTTTTCTAGATTTTTTGAATGTTTCAATTTTTTGATATTTTTAAATAAATTTCTCGATTTTCCTAAAAATTTTCTAATATCTATTAAGGTAGGTTTTAGCCAAAAGATGCTACTATTTTTCGCCGAAAAATGCATAATTGCTGGCTCTAATTTCTTTGTTTTTATTCAATTTCCTTAGTCTTTTGTCGTTTTTTTCCAATTTTTTTCATTTCCTCTCGCTTCTACAAACACGACTTGATTCTCCAAAATCAGGACATTTTGTCACTGGAAAGATCCCTGGCGCATGACCTTCTATCAATAATTAGGAATTTTCACTTAATCATAAAATTTTTCGTAAACCTCTGATTTTATAAGCGGATCGTGTTCTTCGACACCAATATTTCCAATAAATGTTATGTCTTCTATTTAAAATCTTTCCACTATTATGACATGAGCCGACAGTTTTTGTGACAAAACAAAATCTTGTTTATGCTCGTAAAGTCGATCGTTCCTGTCTTCCGAATGTCCGGGAAGCCTGCTCTTATATTCAGGAAAACGTTTAAAACTTGCAATAAAAGGTCACAAAGATGATATTAAGTGATAAGTTTTACAATTCGGAGTGATGGTGATTTACCTAATTTTTCTCAGCTTCTTGAATCATATTGATTCACCTGACAATGCGCCTGTGTGCGAGTGCTTAGGATGATTAGTGCTCCATTTATCCTTTATCATTCTGAAATTCACATCGTTCCAGAATGCAATCCGACCAACTACTGTCCACCCGGTCCGGCGGGACCGCCCGGCTCGCCGGGTGACGATGGCATGCCAGGAGATCCAGGTGACTCCCGGAAAGCCGGGCAAAGACGGTAACCTGCCTTCGGTTACGATTGGCCCCGGCGGTTGCATGATGTGCCCGCAAGGTCCGCAGGACCCGCTGGTCAGTTATTGAAACACTTTTTAAAACGTTTTCATCTTAATTTTTTGTTTTTCACCATCTTTTTTTAATTCGTTTTGAATAATCGTTGTCAGCTGCTGCTCGACAAATCACCGAGCTTACGAACGTAATCTTCTTACTTTTATACAAATACAATCGATACACTGAATTGATTAAATAATTTGGTTCTATAGACCGTATCTGCTTTGAAAATTTCCATGATTACATAAACAAATTTACATCTGTAAATATTTTGAGATCTTTATCGTACCTAAACACATATCTTCACATTGCGGAATGAATGAGGGTGACCATGGCGTCTACTACAGAGCAAAAAGGTAAATTATATCGGAAAATTAGAGCTATCTAATAATTAAAAGAAGATGTATTTATTTTTTAAGTGTGATCTTGTAGCAGAGGTGCTACTACACAATTTGAAATTGATACTTTGGAGTTGAACCCGTGCGGTTAATGTTATATTGTTTCTCAATTATAATGAATATTAGCGCAGAAAGTGAGCAGGAGCTCGAGTAGTCGGTTAGTACTACACACGCGATACAGAGCGGAAGATCCGGGAGACCGGTGCGGGTAAAATTTTGCTCACGTAACGGAATGTATGCGGCGCCACCCGTTACAATCTTAAACCCTACAATAAGGGTCACATAAGGCCGGTTCGTGGTGGGGTCAGACAGAAAGCTGTCTCAGCTGAAGTGGCCTCAGGAAATAATAAATGCTAAAATGGCGTACGGGTATAAGTTATGTGAATACACGGTTTCCAGTCAATAATTCAAACACTTTTTCCAGAAATTTAAATTTTCATCCATTTTTGGCTTTTTTGTTTCCCCCAAATTCCCCCATTTTTCTATTCTGGAGTCTAGATTCCGAATCTCCCATGTAACTCTCGGTCATTATAGCAACTCTTATTTGTAGCTTCTCCATTTTGAAAAGCAATTGCCGAAATGCAGCTTGATAGAGTGGAAAGTCGATCATATGTTCAGGGCGATTCCGTCGACAATATTTATATTCGACAAAATACTTTTTATCTGATCAAAAGTTATCAGAAACAAATTTCTTGAAAATAGAGCGGCAAACCAATAAGTTTTTGAAAAACATTTGTACGAGTAAAATTAATTGTTTGTCATTTTTATAATCATATTTCAAACTTGGGCTAACTCGACAGGTACTCGATCTTATGCCGTCTGACTAACAATAGAGGACTCCTGAAAAATTATTCATATGTGTATGGAAATAAATAAAAAATATAGAATAAACAAAAAGTTATTGTAAATAAATAAATACTAAATTTATTAAGAATAAATAAAATAAGTAAAAAATTAATAAAAAAATAACTGGATAAACATTTAAAAATGTACAAACTGATAGGAAATTTATTTTCAGGACCGCCGGGATCAAAAGGTCCTCAGGGGCCTAAAGGACCATCAGGACTGCCTGGTCCTCCTTCGCTCGGTCAAAATAAACAAGGCGCGCCGGGACCGAGCGGTCCGCCAGGACCATCTGGAACGCCTGGAAAATCAGGTCTTAAAGGACCTCCTGGCCAAAATGCACCGGGCGGCAGAGGTCCCAAAGGTGCCAAAGGACAACCGGGAGCAGTTGGCGCACCAGGGATCAAGGGACCGTCTGGTAACTCAGGCAGTGGCTTACCGTATCCCGGACCGGTCGGTCCATCGGTAAGATTTTATTTATAGTCATTTATTCGTGAACTTAACTTTAGCGCCTAATGTCACACGATAAGCTTTTTATTCGGCTATTGATTAAATTGGAAAGCAAGCGGATTTCACAAAGTAATTTAGGTGGCAAAGCGTTTATTATTTTTCATCACCGGTGATAAATTATTACCTATTCTTGATTATTTTACAGATTATTTTCGATAGCTTTTTTAATTTTTATTATTTAGTATTTACTTTAATCATATTTTATCGATAATTTTAAGGAACTTTAGCCTGTTCCTTTCCAAACGGCTAATTTTCGCATTAAGGCTTATTACTGTACCAGGATATTTTACGGTTTTGGTCGCTGCGGCAATTGGTTAGATGCGCTACATGTTAAGCAAAGCACTTTCAACATAAATAGGAAGATTTTAAAGCAATCGGCCGCTATGATAGCGTAATTGAAGGAACCATTTGCGCAGTGAAAAACTAATACAGTAACAAGACTTCCAGCGAAAACGGGCCGTTTGGGATGGAACAGACTATAGTTACAGATAACCATTCTGCAGTACATATAACAGACACAAAATATAAGTAATCGAGCCTCAAATAACCCCAAAAATTCGTACATTAGTCAAAAGGCCTTCATGTTGCATCTATACCCAAATCTTTTCAATGCTTTATACGTATCCAGGTCATCACGCCCAGACACGCACGTGAAAGGGTATTGAGGTTTAAATGGAAAAATGGGAAATTTTCTCTGGAAAAAAGATGTCAAAATGACAACTAAAAGGAAGGGAAACCGATTAATTTCCTCCAAACGAGCTTGGAATTCGACCAGAAACAGTTGGTTAACTTCATTTTGACACTATTTTAATCGTTTACGCTCGTTTCTTGATGCAATTTTGGCTAAAAAATATAGATGGCTCACCGAGACCGGCTAACTCACGGGTCGGCCAAGGGTCGATCATACCACATGTGCGCATCATGCGACCGAGTTTTAGGGATCCGCCCGATTCGAATCATCGGCCAGATAGCATAAATCGGCTTAAATAATATCGAAATTCTGCAAATGCCACCATTAGAGTGAAACTGGCTTAGAATTCATTGCACTCATAGATTAAAGCAATTTTGTGAAAGGTCAGTCATTCATTTTTTGCCTTGATTTTGCCTTCCTTCCAGAGGATGTCCCTTTTCTTTTTTGCTGGGGCTATGAACCCTCATGTGCAGACAGCTATTTAATATATGCATGTGCATATCGTTTCTATGTACATATGTATGCGCATATCTGCATATCATAGACCTAAGTTTAACGCGGCCATAAAAATTGCAATACGGTGCATAAATAACGTAACAATAGCGCAGAAACTGCTTAATTATCACTTGCTTCCCAGATCGATTTCAATACTTTGGCAGAAAAAATTTGTAATTTAGAATCGTTTCAGCCTTAATATCAGGTTGTACACCTAAAAATTTTTCATTTTTTTGAAATCTCGGCGCGCGTGTCTCATTCATTATTCTAACGAACACAGAGAAGCTTTTCGAATTTCGGTTAAATACAGAGCATTTTTCCTTCAAATAAATTTATTGAATGCAGCCTTATTTCATCCTAGGGTCCACCTGGATTTCCCGGTCAGTTAGGACTACCGGGAGCGTCTGGGCCATCTCGGTCAGCCGGGAGAACCCGGAAACGATGCACACAATATTGCCCATGCCCATCAAGAGCAAGCGGAGTAGGAGGAGGAGGAGGAGGATACGCGCCGAGAAAGACAAAATGATTGATGTTTAGAGCATCATAACGCCTGATTTTTAAATTCGTGTATCATAATTAGAGGAGTCAAAATTTGGGTGAAAAAATTTATTGATTTGGCGCCGAATTTGGTGCAAGAAATCTGGTAATTTGACGGTTTTGCTCAAACAAAAGTTTGATATAAATGTAATCACACTGTACATTTCAAATTTTCGACGAAAATCGTTCTCTTTGAATGAGTTGCGAAATTGCCTAAAATTACTGCAAAAAACGAACGATCCGCGTCCATTTTAGCATGAAAACTACATATTTGGCTAGACCGAAGACCAGTGGCATGGCTGGCCTTCTGATTTCGGGGGCAACCAAAATTTTGAAGTTCTTAACAACTGCTTATGGACAAGCGAAAATAATTGTTTTTCAACTTTTTCTTAATGAGATCTACACATCGGAGGAAAAAAATTTTTAAAAAACCAATTGATGTCTGTATTATATTAAACAAATATGTTGTATATAAATAAATAAGGCGCGAAGCGCAAAAGCTGTGATGGCTTACTAACTTTAAAAAGTGGGCTAAAACCTATATCTAGCAGTCTTTAGATACGATTTAAGAATCTCCATTTTCCGGACCCTTGTAAAAATATTCATGCTTCTAAAATTTTGAGGATTAGTCCCCAGTCCCCCACAGCAACGCCAAACACATTAAACTATAATTTTTCTTAATCATTTGTGAGGGTCTGAAGATGCCTCTTTATTTGGTGCAAATTCAGCAATGTGCGAAATTATTGCAACTAATGTAAACAGTAAATTTAAATGACATTTGGTGCAAGGAAAATGCTGACTGCGTGCTGAAAACGTTTTTTAGTCGTTTCTCGGCATCCTAACTTGTACGTCAAAAAATTTAGCGCACCACCAAATTTTGACTTTCTTATCATCGTACTCATATTTTGCTTGACCGGTAAATAAATCTTCGTTTAGTTAATGTAATTTTGATCATAATGAGCGTGAATATCACATTTATCGTCGTTTTTATAAAATATTTCGAAAATACTTACATTTTTCTCGCTCATTTAATGCCACAAAATTAATAAAACGTAGTACAAATTCCTGTCTGCCTGGCTTGTGGAGCGCATTTTCAGACGTATAACCGATTTGTATCCAATTAACCCAAAAATTGACAATTCCGAAATATGTCAACATCCTAACGGCCGGGACTGCTTTTTCATGCATCATTCAAGCAAAGTAAAGAATCAGCATACATGCACCGGCAACTTTTTGAAATCCTATTCGTTTAGAATCGGCACAAACTTTTTTGCTATTGTGCGCAGATCCTCCGCATGCGTTTCGCAGGAATTTGAAAATCTAGTTTTGGTTATTTTCTATGGGCCGCTCTCGATCTAATATTTTAAATTTCGGTTTGTTATCTAAAGTGAAGTGCGAAAAAGCTGAACTAATACTGCCGCTTAAAAAAGATTCTGCAAAATGGATCAAGAACGACTATTCCTGTTTTTTTGAGTGAGGAATACGACTGTTTGTTGTTAGTCGTTCCACAAATGAAGAAGTACATGCACTCATTCTTTATTTGGTATTTTACACCTTTTTATCCGAAACGTTATTCAAAAACTATATCGTAATTGAATAGCCAATTTCCCACGTTTTATTTGACTTTGTGACTATCTCCAGGAAAAGGTGGAAATTTTCTTGATATCAACCATATTAGCACATTTTTCGGACAGCGTTTAAAAGAAGTAAAAGTAGAAGCTGTTGCTTAGCTCAAACCTTAGCATGCGCTTCGGAGATTTAAGCACGTACTTATAAGCACATGCTAGCTTGAGCACGAGTCAAAATTTTTATTGCAATCCAAGTGAGCAATTGCTTATCCTAGTACGCTTAGTACCTATTTTTGGTCATGTATGGAGATTCAAAACCTGGACGTGCTGTGACTATTTTTTGGATAACACGTGTTGCTTATTTGAAGATTTGGCCTTCTTGTATATTGAGATAATAATTATAGACTTTAATGCTAAAGATGACTATTTTCGCTTTTTAATATGGTTGGTTCCACACCTTGGCGGGGGGCGGTGTTTGGAAAGGGGTATGCAGCCCCCGAGAAACCAAAATAACCCCCCGGAACCATAATAACAGAATTCAGTTTTAGAAATTTTTTCCTCGCAATTCTTCGATGCCAATGGCTTGATGAGAAACGTCGATAAATGGTGTTCTCTTCGCCATACCAACATCTTCAAGGCCATTTTTTGACCTTTCAGAAATCTTGAACCTCCTAGAATGTTTTTGCTGCCCACGTATGGTTGATTCGCTTCTGCTATTTAAAAAATTTATTGCAACATGCGAGGTTTCTATCCTTGTTTGAATATGACCTTTTGACTTCAAGCATACGCTGACCCTTTTCGAGGAAGATCTATACCAAAAACAAAGAGGTGTTCAAATTTTTCTATTTCGCAGTAAGAAAACCCATTTTTTTATAAAATTGAAATTCTTGAATTTATTAAAAAATGTAATGTAAAATTCAATCTTAGAATTCAAAATTGATCGGATATATTTAACAAATTTCAATTAATTGGATCTTTTGTTCTGAAGCTCAAAGTTAGTTTACACACCTGCGAGTTTTGTGTTCTGAGCCGGGAATATATTAATGCATTTTGTCGATATATACAATACTGATTTCGATCATTGCATCGTTAAAACGTATCAACTTTAATCTAATGTTCAAAAATTATAACGGGTGCTGGATTTATCAATAATGAATCCATAAAATAGAAAGATTAAAAAAAATGAGTTGGTTCGGAGAAACCGTAAAGGACATCTCTGAAATTTAAAATTGTCAAGGAGTGTTCGCTTTCCAAATCACTATCGTTTATGCTGTCGTCAAAAATGATTGCATTTAAATTATCTCGTCGAAATTTAGGGATTCTAGAATTTTTTAAATGCATTTTTTGAATATCACGCAATAATTATTCAAGTTTTAAAGATTTTTGCATATTTTTATGCGACTTAAAATTGCGAAAATTCTGTGTCTGATATAAAATTAGCGACTTCGAAACTTTTGTTTTTCAATATAAATTAGAGAGTCGCATAGTTCAACGAAAGCCATTTATTTTGCATTTCTATCGATTATTAGTTCTTCACCGTTCTTAAAGCCGCATGACGTGACGTCATGCGTACATAATCGAAATTCGGTAGAATTTACGAGTAAGATTAAAATGGAAAATTACAAAACAAGCAAAAATTTATGTCAAATTTAAGTGATTTAAGCGGTCGAAGAATAATTTTACATGGTCTAAAAATTACAGATTGTTAAAAATGAAAAGTCATGTAGCACTCTTAGATATTCAAAAAGTATAAAGGAACGCAATTTGTATATTTTGCAATATTCTGAAATCTACAGTCTAACTCTCAGGTTCGCCAGATACTCGAATTATTTGATATGATTACATAATTTATTTCAAGTTCGTACGCAATTTGCACAAAACTGATTATCAGTGTTAACCATGAAAATATCAGAAATATATGATTTGAGATTGAATAAATGTATCGTTATCAGTTTCTTTATATAATTAAGTCACAAAGAAGTACTGATGGACCTTACTTTCTGCATTTTTTCAAAGATACCATGGAAAGAGAGGAAGCAAATCAGCATTAACGGCCGATTTTTCCCTAAATACAACGTAGCAGATTCCTCTGAAGGTCGGACAAATAAATTACCTTCGACTTGGTTTTCGAAAAAGGAAATGTTCTGCAGTCGCCGGGTATCAAGCCCGCTTAAAACGTACTGATTTAGTTTTAAAGGCGACTGCAGCGCCTTTTGTCTAATATACAAAGGACTCGATACAATCTAAGTTTGAGACCTTTCGCCTTCTTAAGCAAAACCATTCATTGATCCTGTGGGCTTCTGAGTCGAAGGTTACGATGATAGGACGCCGATCTATTTAAAGCTAAACAGCACCTGATTTGCATATCCTAGCAGAATTAGTATAAAAAACGGAGAGATCGGGGTACTCATACATGGGTGTGCGCAAACAAAATATTGGAGGAGCTAATGAGGAGGAATCGTAAGAAGTGCCTAAAATTCAATTCCGGGGGTCTCTGCGATTAATCTTTTTAGGATTTTGAGGGGTGTACCCCTACCCCGTACACTCCCATCCTCTGCCCACGTGATGCTCCGTTTAGATTTGGATTTGAACAAAGAGGAATGTAACGCTTGACATTGTAAACTTTTAGACAATTGTTATTTTAATCCTTTAGCCTCAAAACATTTTACAGCAATGAAAAAGTCAGCAGTAAAGCTGACCCTTTTTCCACAAATAACCAACGCATCGGATTAATCCAAAGGTCGAATAGGTGAATTACCCTTAATGTGGTTTTGAAAAACGATCAGGATTGCATTTCTTCGAAGGTCATACCCGCGTGAAACATGCTGCTCTAGTTTAAAATGCGATTGTAGCGCCAGCTCTGGGATTAACAAACGGCTTGCTACCGTGTGCGGGATATTGCTCACCAACAATTGCTCGAGAACAATTGCTCGCCAACAAGTGCTCGAGAACAATTGCTCGCCATTAATTGCTCGCCCAGCAATTGCTCGCCCAGCAATTGCTCGCCCAGCAATTGCTCGCCCAGCAATTGCTCGCCCAGCAATTGCTCGCCCAGCAATTGCTCGCCCAGCAATTGCTCGCCCAGCAATAGCTCTCCCAGCAATTGCTCGCCCAGCAATTCTTCGCCCAGCAACTGTTCGCCCAACAATTGCTCGCCCAGCAATTGCTCGCCCAGCAATTGCTCGCCCAGCAATTGCTCGCCCAGCTATTGCTCGCCCAGCAATTGCTCGAGAACAATTGCTCGCCAACAATTGCTCGAAAACAATTGCTCGCCATTAATTGCTCGCCCAGCAATTGCTCGCCCAGCAATTGCTCGCCCAGCAATTCGTTCGTCCAGCAATAGCTTGCCCAACAATTGCTCGCCCAACAATTGCTCGCTCAACTATTGCTCGCCAACTATTGTTCACAAACTATTGTTCGCTAACAATTGCTCGTCAAATGATTGCTCGACGAAAAATTGCTCGCTTAACAATTGCTCGCCAATCACCAACAATTGCTAGCCGAACGATTACTTGCTGAGCGATTGCTCGCCAGTTAATTGATCACATGGGAATCGCTCCCTAAGCATTGTTGCTTCTCATTTCTTCGAATCAGCAATTGTCATTCTATATTGGAATCATATACGCTATAAAGATGGAACTGCGTTCCTTGCAAAAATCGACCGTTCCCGGATCTTGTAATGATCCGGTCTGAACAAAATTGTGTAATTAAGTACAATTTAATTCTGCTGTGATCGGGAAAATTTCCGACTTGAATTACTTTGCTACAATGATCAGCTTATAAATGATCGAAAGAATTAAAAAAACTTAAAAATGCATTTCTCAACTAATCACAGGTGATTGGCGAGCAGTCGCCTGGTGGCGCCGGAGCATCTGTCGACTTTATTGAATGCATTAAACCTGAAAATTAAAATTGAAGAAATTAAAAATCATTTAAGTACACTAAAAATGAATACTTACGAACTGAAATTACTGCTTCTTCTCTCTTTCCTATCAAAAACGAAACAATCTGTACATAGATAAATGTACGGGCGCAAATGTATGCAACATCACAGCAGAACTGAATTGTACTCAATTATACCATTTTGTTCAGACCAAATGATTACAAGATCCGGGGGCCGTCGATTTTTGGACTTAACACACCTTCCATTTTTATAGAGTGATTCCGATATAGAATGACAATTGCTGATTCAAATAAATGAGAAGCAACAATGCCCAGGAGCGGTTCCTTTGTGATCAATTCACTGGCGAGCAACTGCTCAGCAAGTAATCGTATGACTACAATTGTTGGTGATTGGCGAGCAATTGTTTGGCGAGCAATTGCTAGCCGAGCAATTGCTGGGCGAGCAATTGCTGGGCGAGTAATTGTTGGCTTGCAATTGTTATCGAGCAATTGTTGGCGAGCATTTTTCCGGTAATCGCTTGCTACACAATCAATTCAGGGCAACACTGGCGCATTTATCAAGTACTTTCTTATGTGATATAAAAACATAGGTACTACTGCAAAGAGTATGTAATCTTAGATCCACAAATTCGATTTATATGTTTTCTCTATTTCTAAGGGGATTAGACTTTCTTCTTAAGACCTATCCTAGTCCACGTGTATTTTTAATTGAAATTTCTGTCATTTGGTACACAAAATATAGATAGTAATTCTTATTAATTGAATTACCTTCACGTCGTTTCCACACAATTTGAGAATTTTACTACATTTGAGCATATAACTTTTGATCAGCTGGTATTTGTTAATAAAATAAATACAACTCAAAAATAGTCCATCATTCATGTTATGAATGGCTACAGTGTGACATCGGTCAAAACTAATGAACCTGCTCACCATTGAATAACTCATTTCAGTGGAGTGAGGTTTTTTTAGATGAACTCTGAAACCAATGAACGGATTTTGTTGAAATAAAGTTTTTTAGATAGAAAATTTTGGAACTAGAGTATTTTGCCAAGAAAAGTATAGCTAGCTTATGGGTACAGTATGCTAGGCTCAAAAAGTGCTCAAACTTTGCTTAGTCACTATAGTATACAGGTTAAGTTTCATGTTTTAAAAAATAACAAAATAGATATTTTTGTGCTCTGAATTTCACCCTTTTTTGATTTTCGTGTTTCTGAATAGTTCGTCCTGTAATTTCAATTTATTTTTTCCAATTTGGCTGCCCCTATAAGGTATGCATTTTACTTGCGCTGTTTTTCATATTTTTAGATGTTTAAGCACATTCTAGAAAGTTCAAAAAAGTTGGTTCGAACGATATTATATTTGTCTGATTTACTAAAGAATTCCAGTTTTTCAATATGGCTGCCAGAAAGACTGTCATACTGTAGCTTCTGATGATTTCAGCTATTATTCTGTGAGTTTCTGGCATATTTCAAAAATTTTTTTCGGTAAATAGCTAGAAAATTTATTGTTCTTTCTAATGAGGTATGTCTCATGTTCTGAATCCTTTTAGTTCGTTTAGGAAAGTTAAAAACCTCAAAATTATTCATACTATTGTGAAAACGACCTGTTATTTTAGTACATCTAAATTCTCAATCTTCCTCAACTTAGTGTGCTGTACAGCATACACACACTCGCATTTGCAGTTTAGTTAGTGCATTACTTAATGAAAGTGCCCTAAAGTAAAATTTACTCAAATTGATTTAATTAATGATACAGCGTATTAAAATCATATTGACGTTTTGTTTATCGACCTAATTCATTTCTCGAAAATAAACACATAGAGCAATGAAAAAGTCAGCAGTAAAGCTGGCCGTTTTTTCCACAAATAACCAACGCATCGGATTAATCCAAAGGTCGGATAGGTGAATTACCCTTAATGTGGTTTTTGAAAAAGGTCAGCATTGCATTTCTTCGAAGGTCATAACCGCATGAAACGTGCTGTTCTAGGTTTAAATGCGATGGTAGCGCCTGCTCTGGAATTAACAAATGGCTATACAATCAATGCAGTGCAACATTGGTTCATTTATTAAGTTCTTTCTTACGTAATATAAAAACTTAGGTACTACCGCAAAGAATAGGTAATCTTGGACCCACAAATTTTAATTCATAATTTTTCTCTTCTGCTAAGGGATTAGATTTTCCCCTTGAGACCAATCCTAATTCATATGTATTTTAAATGTATTTTTTAAATCGATTTTCTATATAATAAACATGTTAATGGTCCCCAGACTTCTTTTTCCAGTGTTTATCCCTCCTGTTGGAAAAGTTTCGAGTTCTTTTCAACACTCCGGGATAAGATTGCAAATGATGCGTATAAGAGATATGAAATATAAAGACTTCACTTCTGCAAACCGTTTTATTCCTGCATATCTTTTCTAATATTTGTTCTATTTGTTCTTTTTCAGTAGGCATAAAATCCTTTGTCTTTCTTTTAATAATTGATTATTCAGTTGACTTAGCAGGAGATAGCAGGACTTCATCAATAATATCAAATTGATAAGAAAAATGAAGGGAGATTGGGAAGAATGGAAAAACTAATAAATTTTATTAATGAAAAGGTTAAATAAACAAATAAAAACGAAAAAAATAATGAATAAAATTAATAAAAAAAGCGAAAAAGAAAATAAGCGAAGAGTGCGCTTAGTATAAAAAATAAAAGTGAGAGAGATAGCACAGCTGCACCTGAAAAGAATTATATTCTGAGGAGTTGCAGATTCTACGGGGCGCAATAGTCTAAATTAAAAACATTAAAGTGAGCGAGGAATAAACACAGAAAATACACAGTAATCCAGAAAAAATCATTTTCTGGTCTTATTGCAGCCTAGTGGCACCCCAGTCTAGTTCGTTGGACCACATCTCGTACAAAATAGCAAAAAAGGCAAATTAATGAAATAAGGTAGAGTAGAAGACAATAATCAAACAACAGTAAGGAAGAAAAAGTTAAAGAATGATAAAATCATAAAAATATGGATAATGATATTATAGTATTAATTATAATAAATATCACTATAAACTTATGATTATGTAAATACCTGACGTACGAGTATAGAGCTAGACTTGAAAATATACGGAAATATCACATGAGATTAGGAAATATATCAGTCAATGTGCTCTGACGAAAAAAGAGGCGAATGAAGAAACTGTTTAAAGTGGAAGAGATATGCAAATGTCAATTTTTTAGCATTAAAAGTCAAAAGACCTGATTAAAAACTAAGAAATGAAAATTCGTTTATCTAAGGATCGGAAGACAGCTCATTTTGAGGCAGTTAGTGTATAATTAATTATATTTGGTCCGGTTTTATGGAAAATAAAATCTACGCTGGAAAACATTATGTATAATAGTTGTGAATCAAAGTTATTTACTACTTTTTTAAGATTCTGAAGATAGATACGAGTTTGTTCAATTGTGAGCTAAGCCTTTGGCCTATTTACCCATGCGCCCGACCTCGAAAAATTGTCTACTTTTAGAAGACTTCCTCTCAATGGCCCGGCGCTAGAAGCTTGCGCGTTTTGAAATTAAATATGAGCGCACTAGGAAGACTTTGCTATCTTTTTCATTCATTCGCCCAATCGCACGGAAAAACTGTACCACATTGTTAAAGACTTTGCTATCCTTTCCACCACACCTGGGCGTGGGCGGTTTGGGGGGTATGCGTCCCCCGAGAAACCAAAATACCCCCACCCAAAAATCAAAATACCCCCAATTCCATTTTTGAAATTTTTTTTTCGTTTTTTCGCAATTTTTCGGTGCCAATGGATAGTGCTTGATGAGAAACGTCGAAAAATGGTTTTTTACGCCATACCACCATTTTAAGGCCATTTTTTACCTTTAAAAAATCTTGCACCAACCCCTCATAATTTTCTTGCTGCCCCCGTATGCTTTCCGCCCATGCGCCCAAGCGCCCGGAACAAAGCTAGGCTATAACCTAATGTTAAAGACTGCTATATTTTCCACACATTCACTCATGCGCCCATGCGCTCAATCGCCCGGGAAAACTATACCCCAATGTTGAAGACTTCGCAATCTTTACCACATATGCGTTCATGCGTCCAAGAGCCCGGAAAAAAAGCATTACCTTAGTGTTTAAGACTTTGCCATATTCCCGAACATGCGCCCATGCGTATAGTGCGGAATCGTCCTCCTTATTTCCATTACTTTTTTAGCTTATCTCGTACATTTAGTGAATAATAGGACTTCATCAATATGACAAAATTGATAGGAAAGAAACAAAAAACAAGTAAGACAGAGAAGAATATGAAAAATAATATCATCGTATTTAGATTGAATAAATAAATAAAAAGGAAAAATACTAAATTCACTCAAAAAAAGAAAAAAGGAAAGAGAATAAGCGAAGTGCGCTATTAATTTAAATAGAATGAAAAGATGAGAAATAGCAGAGCTTTACCTAGAGGGAATTTTATTTCGAGAAATTGCAGGTTTTACGGGGCGCAGAGTCCAAAGAAAACTTGTTTGAGGTAGGCGAGCAATAAATGCACAAATACACTGTAAACGGGAAAATTATCCTGGCGTTCACTGCAGAATAACGGCACCAGTCAAAGTAACTGGACCACATCTCATCAAAAAATAAAATCAAAAAGACAGAGACACATAAAATATGATGTAGTAGAAGACAGTGATCAGACACAAATGAAAAAGAAAAGGAATAAAAAAATCAAAACATAAACTTTAAAATCAAATATATTGTTAACGCATAAAAATACTTATTATAATGACTCTATTAAAATATTATGATGATATGAAAGTAAGAGAAGAAGAAAAACTAAGAGTATTTATATCGCCTGATATGCTTCGGAATCGGAAACACCTGGCACATAGATCAAGACTTGAAAATATACGGAACTATCACTTCAGCTTGCAGTTATTAAGCTCTTAGTATTGTATTTTTCTGATATTGCTGCGCATGGGCGAAAATTAGGCTAACAGAATGAGCTTTTTAGGAAGTGCAAGAAGTATGCAAATGTCATTCACTATCTTTTTAGGCGCGAAAAACTCTAAAGAGTAAAAAATTCTAAAAAAATTAGGAAAAACACTCGTTTTTGAAGCAGTCCGAGGAATAATTTCGTACGTTTCATAAATTCCGAAGAATCTTAAAACCGTCATTGCTTCGAGTTTTGAAAGCACTTAAGTTCCATTCCAAATAAAAGATCAGGTAAGCAGTCCGATTTTAGTTTTACAAGTGAAAAAGATTTAAGTTATGTTAGTATTCTAATCCGTTCAATTGTTAGGCCTAAAACTTTATTTGGAATATTTTCATACAATTCACTGCAATTTCGTAACCTAATTTATATAAAATGTACCAAGAAAGCTTATGCTCTGAAATACTTTTAAATTTCTTTTCTGAATTATTTTGAACAAGGCTGCCTTAAAAAGTAGGAATATTTGATATATGTCTTGTAAATTAATATTTCTTAACAATTTTGCGGCGATAAGCACTACTAATTTATTAAATTTTTAACTCACATCTAGACGACCGATTCACAACTGCAAAGAAATCAGTGATAATGCCAATTTTCAAAAAAATAAACAACGCATCAAACTTCTCTGAAGATTGTTTAGGTGAATCACCTGAAATGTGGTTTCAAAAACGCATTCCGCTGGCTTTTTCCGTATGTAATAATTTCGTTGGTAATAGGTTCTAGCGTGGTAAATTAGGTTTAAGCGCGATTGCAGCGCCTGCTCACAAATATACAGACGATTTGATGCACAATCAATGCAGTGCAACACTGATGGACGTATTAAGCTTTTTTCTAATGTATGTTCGTTCAATTTAAACAACAGGAATATAGAACCAAGGAACCAAGTAAAAAAGAGAGGGAAAAAGGATAGAAAGATACAGAAGAATGACTAAAAGAAAATGAAAGATATGCGGACACGCCGCAAAATGATGTCTTTTCATTTTATTTTCTTAATTTTAGATATATATTTTTTATTCTAAAGAGATGCTTATCCTTTACAGTGTTTTTATCGTGCGATTAATAATTTGAAGGTTTTTTGAAGGTACCAGAAGATTAGTCATGGCTTATTAGAAGAGGATTAAATTTTCTAGCCATTTACTTAATAAATTTTAAAGTACGTCAAAAACTAAAAATAATAGCTGAAAATATCCAAAGTTACAGTATGACAGCCTTCCTGGCGGCCATATTGAAAAAGTTGAATTCTCTACTTAATCAGACAAATAGGAAATCATTCGAAAGAACCTTTTAACAGCTTTTCAAAATGTGCTTAAATCCGCCAAAATATAAAAGATAGCGCGAATAAACTGCATACCTTCTGGAGCAGCCATGTTGAAAAAAATCAAACTGAGATTGCATGGCGAAGTATAACAAAACAAAAATAAACAAAAATAGTTAAAGTGTAGAGCTGAAAAATGTACAACTATTCTGCAACTTTTCAAAATAAAAAATATAATCTGCATACTGTAGCGACTATGCGAAATAAGAGTTGTTATTGGGCTATAGCATACTGTAGACATAGGCTAGCACAATTTTTTTGAAAAATAGTGTCATTTATTGATGACCTATCTAAAACGGTTTACTTTATTGAAATCTGTCAAGTGGCCGCATCTTAAAAATGGCCGTTTAAGGGAACAGAGTATTTAGTGGTCAGGAGGTGTACTTCCCTTGGCCTGCAGTTATACTGTAGTTACTTATTGCTCTCAACTTAGATTAATCTTTCTGAAAGTTGAATAGAAGTTTTATCATATATCATTTAATTTTTCTCGCTCTAGAATTAGCGTTTCAGATATTTTAAAATATAGCATCGAAATTTTTGATTTGGCAGTTTTTTCTAAAAAAATTGTTCTCTTAAACTGGCAATTTTTCGTAGCCCTACAGCAATCAATAATCAATTGAAATGAACGAAATGCAGTTTGGAAAAATCACTAATAAATTAAAATCAACGTATAGACTAAATTGTGCTTCATATTTTTTGGATAAATGGTGTAAACGATTTATATTGCGTACTTGTTTTGAATATACTTACGATGGAAAACAGAGGGAAGCTGCTGTCCACCCCGCCCTACCTTAATTCCACCCCTGCTCGCTTATCTAACAAATAACGGAAGAAAGTTATCAACACGGGAAGTTCGCTTATTCAGAATAATACACCAAACATTTATTTATCCAATTGTTTTAGCGTTTTTTACGTTAAAGCCTAAGAATAAATATTCTTGAATACTTTGCTTCAACTGTAGGCATTTTTCGGCATTCCTGGTGAAGCTGTTTATTCAGAAAAAACAAAGAGTAAGCTTTCAATAAATTTAATAGAATCGGACTGTGTGGGCAAGCGGCGTATTGACGCTGAGCATCGAAAAAACGACAACTTTCGAGCCAAAAGTCGCTTACCGCCTAGAAATAATTTTCAGATTCCTTGGGAAATTCTCGATTTTTTAGGGGTAAGGCTACGTTTCTGATGGTCAAGTTCTGATCTTTTTAAGGAAATGTCTACTTATTTTAATTATGCACACTTGTTTTTTCAATTATGTGTCAGAATTTCTTAGCTTTTCTCTTCATCGACTTTATCCATTCCCTAAAGTAATTATTGGATCCTTAAGCAAAATGTTGAATTAGATAGTTTTGGAAAATGAAAATAAGTATGAATAATTGTTACAACTTCTTCTGTTTATGAAGTTATTTTGTTACTTGTAGAATAATTTTAATTTGTTACGTCAATGGACTGAACTGAGCTTCACTAATGTCATTAAATATCTTCAATTTTTGAAGCAAATGTTCTTCCTAATTTAGCTCGACTGAAATTAGACGAATCTAAAGCTATGAAAAATTTTGATTACACATAATGCCACTAAAGTTGAAATTCTCACTGAATTTCAAATAAAATTTTGGATCACAGTAAAATAATTAAAAAGCAATGTACTCACTTTTTATTGGAAAGCGCGTAACATTTTGGATTTTCATTTGTAAGATATCGTGCCGTTTTTTTCCTTCGGCTACATTTGCAAATGTATGTCATTGGAGCAGTTTGTTAAAAACTAAATACTTAAAAATAACAAAAAATTTAAACAGAGGACATGAAGCAAGAAATATATAATTAATTGGTTATTTAACCCTCCATTTACCGTGTCCTACGCCGGAGTGTCCTATGCCGGAGGCATAATGAATCACTTTCCTGGCATTTTTTCTGTTCTACCTTATCCATGTGTCCAAAACTTTGTCTAGCCTCGTTTTTGCTTCAGTTACATCGTTTTCAATGGTTTAGCTCGAAGAGGAGTTATAGAGTAGTAAGAAATAGGCATTTTTTGGCCTACAAAATTCAAGATGGGGAAAATAATGTTCTAATAAGAAAATCTAGTAGTTTTTTTCCTTTCCAGCTCTTCAAATACATCCCCTGGATGTGTTAAATACAACAGAAATCTACTTTTTCTTGTTTTTGCATACTGTCGAACAGGTGCTTATTCTTATGCATTGTGATAGTTTTTTTAATTATACCTCTTTCAAAAATAATTTTCATAGAAAATAACATACATATTCAGAAACAGCATAAAAAATTGCTCTACATGAAGGTAATAGCTGTCAGGGAAGATTAATTTTCGACAAAGTTTTGAACTTCATTGTTTAAATTTTTGTATTTTTCAAATTTCTAAAAAATAAATGATTTAAAGATTTAAAATTCAAATATTTAATAGATTCAAAATTTTAAAATTTTTAATTCAAAAATTTTTAAAATTCAAGATTTAAAATCACTTTGTTGGCTTAATGAAGCAAGATATTGATTGTTTTACAATGGTGCGGAAAATACTAAAAATGTCAGTTTATTAGTGTTTTGAATAAAAAGAATGATCGAGAATTAAACAAAATAAGTAGTACGGATGGCCCCTTGAGCTCTACAATGTTTAAGCATAGCACATGCTTAAGCATAGAGCCTCCGTGAGGTGCTGGGCGCCTACAATGGGGTCATACTACTACACACAAAAGCACGTAAGTATAGGTTATGCGAAGCGCCCAACTATTCACAGTCGGTTATCCAGGACGGGCGGAACCGATTAATTTTAATTTGAATAAGTAGCTACCAGCCTCCCCATGCTAATGCGCTTTAATGTTAGTTCATAAAGTGTACTCTTGTACGTTGAAGCATTTGCAAGCTGTTCTATTTTTGCATGTTTTTCGTGTCTCGAGACATGTAGGTTCTACAGCTTATGAGACAAAAACTTGTTATCCATTCTCATCTTATTTATAGCTCAAAGGGTGCCTACCCATTTTATCCATGTGTGCAATCATTTTATTTCTTGTACTCTTTATGTAGGTTCTGCAGCTTATGAGACAAAACTTGTTATTCATTCTCATCTTATTTATAGTTCATGGATGCATAGCCAGCTTATCCTATGTGTGCAATCATTTTATTTTGAATGGTTCAATCAAACACATTATGCGTTTCTGGAAGCGATTAAGCTGTGCTTCACTCCTTAGCTCCTGTTATAATAATTTTTCCCCTTGTAGTAAATAAGGCAGATGGCGGACGATCTGGAAATCGTAGTTTTAAACCGGGGAATAATTCTTGTTCGTATTCAACAAATTTTTGTAATTTTGGAGCTAAGTTCCGTAAATTAATCATCGAACCTAAATTTCCTGATCCGACTATATTGTGAATTTTGTGTTCAGTTAGTTTTAGCTCGTATCCGCTTTGCTTTAACATTTCACAAATTTTTTCGTTCGCAATTTTGTTTTGTTCAACGCCTTTAGCACCGATGCAAACAAGTTTACCGCTACTAAACAACAGGCTGTACATTTTGGCTCTGTTATTCGAATTACTGCAGCGTTGAACTTTTTATGATCAAATTCCACACTATCACAAATTCTCTTAATTTTATACAAATTTAAAGCTTTGAAGAGACTCGAGCTGTAGAAACAACATTTCGAATCGTAATCATGATTGAGAATTATGAAATTTTAATAGACACGACTATTTATATCTAAAAATATGAAGGTTTAATCTTTGAAAATGCAACTTGACAATCACTTTTCCGGAAATAAAACGGTATAAATAGATCCAAATCGTCTTTTATGTTTATTTCTATGCTAGAAATATCTTTTACGAGGATGGGTATAGTGGGGAAAAATCAAAGATTCTGTCAATGATGTTGGGGTATTTTCCTTCCACGTTTATGATGCGCAAAAAGAGGGGCTGAAATATCGCCTACGATCTGGGGTTCTAAAATAAGTTGGCATAGACGTACATGGTTTCAAGACCACCCCCCACCAAGTCCGGCTCCCCTATCTGACCATCCTGTATCTTTTTTAGTACTGTCTCTTTGAATCCTAAAATATGTGCTATTCTTTCTCGACAGTTTCACTGATTTTACAAAGGATTCGAGCATCATTACAGAAACGCGTTTTATTGAAGTGTAATAATTGAATTCTACTCCTTCTACTTTTCTACACAAAATTTCATAGCCTCTATAAATTCCTGGATGGAGTCGTGCATCCTTCCTGCATTTGAAGTTTATATTCAATACCATCTGCACTTATAATTTTAATTTCTGTTTCGTGTTTTCTTATTGTTTGCCAATTATGGGGGTAAATAAATTCCGAGAGACCACATTAATTCCAATCACCGATTAGTTTTAATTTTTGGCGGTAAATGTACAATAAACTTTGAAGGCGTATTTTGCCTATCGCTTATCGTGTTGCTGGGCAAAGTTATGTAAAATTGATCCATTTTTCACAAATTTGGTTTATGATAAAATCTTCATCTATGACCGAGGTGTTTATCTTAAATAGACTATTTACAAAACCCGCTACAAATTCGTCCGCATAACTTTTTTCTAAACTTTTTTTAGAATTAGTTTCATGGGCACCCCTCTGCACCTCCAAATTAAAAAATGAACACACATTTGGCCGCACGTAGACGTTAGTGGCTGCTGCACGCATTTTTTATTATGCTTAATTTTGTAGCATACTGTAGAATATAATTTTGTGTTTGGTTATCAGGCGCTAACCCGTAGCTGTCAAAATAGTCGCATGAGTCATGCGCGTCAAAATACATGCAAGTCCAATGCGAACCAGGTTGGGTACTAGGGTCCATATTCATTACCAATGCAGCAGCTTTGCTAAAAATGGGTGGTAATTTATCGCTTGGGAAAATGGCTCAAGAAAATTTTGACCGACCGCTTGGTCGCTTTTTGAAACATTTGAGTTGAAAGGTATTCATGTTTTAGCGGTCGGCATCCATAGCCAGCGTTTCTGTTCTTATCTAACATTACTGAATTATCAAACTCGGCATAAACAATCACTTCAAGGCCCGTATCGGGAATTCTTTCCGAAAATGATATTTCAATGCTAGTTGTACCTTCCTAATTAAATCCCAATGTCCGCCGTCATCTTCGTCTGGAGTCAAATCAAATGCAAACAAACACTGACCGTTTTGAACCCTTCTCTTGTCACCCCGTTCCCTTTATTGTCCCGACTATCAAGCGTTTCCTGAATAATTGATCAAAAGCTCTGAGGTACTTGTTATTTTTAAAGTCTAGCCTGAATGGGTGGGAGGGGAAGGTAACGCCCTCATTAAATTACTTTGCATCATTTATGCTGTATGATTTAAAATTGAAAGGAGATTTTTTTATATTTCTATACGCATCTGCATCCACGCATCCAAAAAAAATAATGCGTCTAGGAAGCTGGCCTGAAAATAATGTGTTAAGGGGAGTAGATTGACAAGTGCTATATATGTATATTCATCATCGTAATCCTGCGCACGGGGTATTTGATAGTGTTTGATGCAAGTACTCTTTCGATAGCTAGTCCGGTACTTTCTAAAATTTCTGCCTTTTGTACGAAACTTCATTTGTTGAATACTTAAATGCGCATTTTCAGCACCCTTAAAACTTTGCAAAACAAACGCGTCAGGATTTCTGTTTAATTCAAGCCTGACGTCAGTATAATTTAGTAAAACCTGTCTTGTAAAAATAAATCAATGTGTAGTGGCGCACTTAATTCAACTATATATCCGCAAAAAATTCTATGCGTTTTCTCAATCCATGATTGTTTTTTTGTGTCATTATAACCCGGACTATCTACAATGTACAAAGCAGATTGCAAGTGCGAAGTTTTAGCATCCGACCCATAATTCAGTTCAGTCTCTCCTAAAATGCTCGGTATGCATATTTATCTCCGCTGTCATGTACGAGCTTATTATTTAAAGTTTACCTGACGAAATAGAGTTTTGGCTATCAGATTGATAGGGCCTACATCTGGCGCTGTGCCATCAGCCTGAGGCGTTCCTTCAGATATAGAAATTTGCATGTAAATGTAATTTTTATTTAGTTATGCAAAAAATGAGGGTCGGGAGGAATGTGAAATTCGTAAGGACCTCGTCTGTTACAGGATTTGTTAAGTTAATCATATCCCAAAACCCGCGTTTTATGGCTACCTGGGTAGGCGGTACAGTGAAAAAATCAAGTTCGCTTTTTGTACTAGCGACTGAAAATGAATCGATTAAAGACATTATTTCTTTTTACTTCGTTTTTGAGTTGAAAATACGTCAACACTAAGTTCTTTTCTTTTTTATAGGCTTGGGTCGGGTGCCTAAACCTCGCCCAGTTTGCCGTTGTAATTTGTCACTAACTTGGTTTAGCAAATTAGCTGCGCCTTCTTTCCCATGAGCCTGTAGTGATTGAACAATACGGCCGTCGAGCACATCTGCGGCAATATGTGCACCCGTGATAGAGCTTGTTTTCCCACACTAGATGCTGCTGATTTAAAAATGGGTATAGCCATCCGAAAAGAGAACGGAAAAACTACCAAGTCTAGCCCCCTTTGGTACGACTTTTGAACTCACCATACCGTATCCGACCTGGGAAGCCTGGTTGGTATAGTAGTCCAATCAAGCGTTATAATTATCTGGATTGAATTGTTGTCTCATTTTTTGTAAAATTCTTTTAGTGTTTAATTATGATTTACGTTTCTTTTATAGATTTATCCAGTATTTCAGTGGCTTTTTCTCTTCTGACGATGGCGTAGAAAATGACTGAGATGGCGATACATAAACTTGTTTTTGCAATAAATTCAATCGCCTTTTATTCACAATAGATTCTTTTTGAATATTTTCATCGTTTAATTTTTGGAGAAAATTTTTCAGCGCCGATAGGCGGTTCAGATTTCGGATACGTGAAAAATCGAAACTAAATCAACAATGTTCGATCCTGCAATTTTATTACCATCAATAATCATTTCTCCTTTGTCCGCCCATTTTATGTGTGGCTTTTCCGCGCATATTTAAGTAATAAAGAGGCTTGTTTCTGCCATTTTTGGGGCACTGAAACTGCTTCTTCTACGACATCTTGCTTTATAGGTTCCACAGGTTCTTTCTTCTTGCCTGACTATATCTGAAGGTTTTTCTACTTTCTTCTTTAATTTCGAGCTGTAACGACTTTTCACTCCTGCTTAGCTGTTTGATACCTATGCAAATTTTGATTATATTGTAAAATTTTAGCATCCATATGTAACGAATTATCATTTAAAATATTCATCATTTCATGATCTAGATTTGACACGTACCTAGAAGTGCTTTCATTTTCCGCCCGAGCAAGCTCAAAAAGGACTATAATCATTTTGTTTGTATGAATCATTTAATAAATGCGTCTGCTAAAAGCGTCTCTGCAATTCCTAATATAGGCGCGAGTAAGGTAGGAAGGAAACCACCATTTTGTGCCAATATGTCCTTTTTCTTTACTGATATTTTTTATAGACAGGTTACAGCAGGTTCTTAAATTTACCAATTTTTTTAACTCAAGCGGTTTTAGCGACATTACCATTTAACACGTTGAGTATGCATTCGCATAAGCATAAAATTAGGTCATTTTCGGCATGTTCTAATATCGCCTTACGTTGCTAAGGTTTTGCCTTAGACAACACGTCAATGTAGCTAATGTGTTTTTTTAAACGTTCTGGAGCCATTTTTGGTAAAGATAGAAGCACGTGAAAGTTCTTTTATACTTTTTTCGTGTAAACAATAGATTTTTCGAAAAATTTTAGCGCGGAGACGTAAATTTTCAGGTGTAGATTGCGTCAAGTCTACTAAAAGGAAAGAAAACGCTTCGCTTGAAGCATCATTAAAGGCTTTCTGTAAACTTAGGACTATGAGGGTAAAGCTGACGGGCTAGTGTTTTGTACCTGGAGCCGATCAGATGGATTCTTCATTAAACCAAATATTCCGTGTTTATGCGACATGTTCTAAGACCTTTAAAAATATGTTTTGAACGATATTTACGACAGAAATATCCCAATGATGACAACCGCGTGTAAATAATACATCATTTTTTGCTTCTTGCATAAGATCGTCTATTATAATTAATTGTGGTTCAGTGCTATGTTGCCTAACTAGACTTAAATCAGGAGGTCCTTTCATGAAAATTACGCTAGTTTCCATTTCTTTATGCAAACTCTGATCTTCTGCGGAAAACCACCATATAAATTTCGGAGGTGGATGAATAAAATTATTTGCATTTTTTACGAGCTGTTTAACGTGTTTTATTTTCCGCCTTTGTGGGGCCGGCTACACACAAGTAAAGGGGTGTTTAAATCTGAGATCCATTTTTATTGTGTATAAAAATTGTGTTTTTTCTAATATAGATGAAGTTTTCTCGCCAGCTGCTTATGCAGCTGTCTAGCCTGCGGGACGAGGACCCGAGCCATCACAGGCCAAAAAAATTTTTTCAATTTATTTTTTAAGGTGAATGTACGTTTTTACAAATTGAGGTTTTCTATATTGTCTATGATACGCTCGATTTGCGTATCAATAGTATTTCTTTCGGTTGACAGTGTCCAAATAACGCGACGTTCTGGCCGAATATGTTGCCACATTTCGACAAAGAAAGATTTTTCGAAACGGGCCATTTGCCGCTCTAAGGCAATAGCAAAATGCCAGAAACCGCGCCGTTTATTTTTTCCTGCCAACTCACGCTGCGTGTTGTATTGCGCAGCAGCCGCTTTCCACTGATCTTTGTAAGCATCAGAGAAGCGGTTCCAAAAAAGCGAGTAGAGTGACTTCCGAGCAAGTTGGTAATCGTTGTATGGAAATTGAGAAAAATCCGGAGCCAACTCGGAACAAAAGGTAACAAAGATTTGCTGACCAGAAGACATTTTCGACCGCACAGTAAGTGGAAAATTTGTAGAATGATGGTTTTTTAAATTTTCAGTTCCTTAAATAGACTCCGATGCTATTTTTAGCAAGCTTTCTTCCCGTCGTGAAGCCATATTTTTTCTTTCTTCCAAGTGTCTCTCAAGAACTGCGATCCTCGCCTCCTGTCTGGCCTTATTGTATTCCAAACATTTCGGACACATTGGTATCGAAAATAAATGACCCGAATCTGTTCTAAAACAGTCTCGTTCTTCGCAAAATTTTTTGGCAAAAATAACAAAGTTCGATCGTTAGTGCATACATTGGCCGAGGCAAGTTGCGGGAGCACAGCTGAATTGGGGGTTTAATAGTCTTGTTTGTAGAATCCATTTTTTAACAATGCACGTTTTTCTTTATCAGAAGTTTCTTATTTAGACTCATAATTTATCAGATTATTAACCTGCTGTTGAATTCTTTAGGAAAACCGCGCCATTTAACTAAATATTCCGTTTTTCTGCCTTTTTTTTGCGAGTGTTTAAAACTATTTCTACTACGTAAACTTCATCGATAATGTTTACTTTTGTAGTTCTGGCTCATAGAATACACCGTCTAATTTTTCACTCATCTGGTCCTTTAGTGTGTAAACGGGGATTGCGTTTAAGTTTTTTATTTATTACGAACGTTCTTCACCCAATTGGACTCGTAGCCTCAAAAAATTTCTCTTGACCTTACTTATGCGAACTTTATCTCCTACATTAAACTTAAAAAATTACGTTTTTATTGTCAATTTTGAATGCTTTCTGTAAAATTTGAGACTCGTTATTATTATCAACATTGGCCGGTTCGATCCCTATCGTACGATGTTTTGTATTATTGTAACCTTTAATCAAATCATATAAAATATCAATGTACCTATACGTGTTATGTTTCTGTAAAATAATACACATGCGTTCTTTAAGCGTGCGATTAAAACGCTCGACTACGCATGCCTTGAGCTCACTGTTTGTTGTGAAAAAATCAATATCATTTTCTTTTAAAAAGGTTTGAAATTGTTTATTTAAAAATTCTGTGCCGGCATCGCTTTGCACCTTTTTCTGGTTTTCGGCCTTTATCCAAGATGAGTTTGAAAGCATTGAGAATCGATGCTAGTGCTTTTATTTTTTACAGGTACACTCCATGCGTATTTGGCAACACGTCTATACAGTTTAAGAGAAAAACATGACCGTCATTATACTTTTTCAGTGATTGCAAGTCTACTAAATCTATAGCCCATTGTTCATCAATCCTCGAAACAATCACCTTGTTACGGTCGTATTTTTTACGGGCGGGTCTATGTAGTGTGTACGTTGCTGAGTTTTCTTCTAACCAGTTTATCACCTCCTTTTTGGGAAGTTTTGTACATGTTCTCAGAGGTTCGACCCCATGTACCCTGTTTGAGGATCATAATAATTTTTTCTCCATGATTCAATAGAAATATAAAGCATTTTTGCTCTTTGCTACCGTGCAAAAAATATTAATACACTTTTTGCAAAATTTGACTACAATTTTTAATTTTTTGTTTCGAGAAATTTTTAGAATACAGTCATTACATTTAACAGCAAAGCTTATATCGTTACGTTTTGCTGAGGTTTAATTTCACTTGAGCATTTCTCACAGAGTAAAATGGAAAATTTGAGACTTTTTAGCTATCTTTAAAACACATTTTTTACAACCAGGTTCGAAAAAGCGGCACCATCGCCGTTGAAAACACGGTTTCTTATGTAGAAAATTGCAAATCTCGTAGTGGTATTTCGATTTGGGTTTCATCGAACAGTGCAGACAATCGACGAGATCCATTTCTACTAGATGTTAAGCTACGTAAACCACTATAAAATTTTTTTTAATTTGTTTCTTCAATAGCTTGTACAAAATTAAAATAGATAGAACAATTATGAGAACAATACAACCCAAAAAATTTCGTTATAAATAGGTTGCAAGTGATTTCTATTTATGTAAAAGTACCATTTAACATTTTTTGATAGTTAATGAATGTTTAATTAGCTTATATAAATCGGCGTTTCAACATGCCTCTTCGCCACTGCAAATGAAAAGCCCGGCAGCGCACGGGGAGCTGGGCATGTATCGGCACCATATTTTTTTTCTTTTTTTCTTCTTTCTTTTCCTTTTTCTATTTTTTCTCTCTTTTTTTTCTTTTTTCTTTTTTTCTTTTTTCTTTTTTTTTTCCGACTAATTCAATATATCACAACACAAATGCAATAACAAACATGAACAAACACAAATAACAATATATGTACATAATTAATATCCATAGGGCACTGTTGAATAATCGGGCTGTACGACGCGTTTATTGTATACCATATACTTCTTTGATGTGTCTTCTGTCACAATAGTAATGGGCAAGCGTCGAATTTGCGGAAAAAGAGGGCATTCTTCGACAATACTGTTGTCCGTACAAACATTTTGACCATTTTTAGTAAGGAGTGAAAGTTAATTTTTGTGGCAGTTGCTGATGAAAGTGTGAAGTCAATAATTTCTTATATGGTAATAAAATTTACCATCCTTAGCTGAGCGTACCTTTGTACGCGTAGTTTTTGGCCTCCGCTTACAAATTCTTCAATGTAGCTGCCCTCGCCATACTCCTATAATTCATCAGTCATATTTCCTAAATACGACCCTTATAGGCACTCGATATTCGCCTTTTCCCACTGTGCTTCTTGAATATTATTTAATTATCTGTAATGTAATATAATACACGATCGCCTAGCTTTTCCAAATGTTCGTACATCTGAGCCGCGCTTGAGTTGTTGTATAAGCTGCAAGCACGGGGTTCGTATTTCCCATCACATCGGCGAATTCGTCTTCCTTGCATGTGTAACAGCCATATCAGGTTTTGCTTGATGGCGTTATCGAGTATATTACATTTAGCGTCAGCACTTGTGTCAAAGTATGGCAGGTCGGTGAAAAGGACGGACATGTTATTTCTTTGGTTCAACTTTCCCTGAAAGAGTTCAACATAAGTTTGCTTAATGACCGAAGTCCTAGTTTTTGTAATTTTCGTAGCATCCAACTCGCTTCCTTCGTTATCTTTGTACCTTTGAACGTATTTTGCCTTATCTTCCTCCGATTTCACCCATGGCGCCATCCGTCGGATTCTTGTTTGAGTTTCATGAATTTATTGATATAGGAGGTGAAGAGGCCACCGTTTGGGTTGTTTATTCTATCATATTGCTCTGTTTTTTTGTAGTGCCATATCTCATATATTTCCATTATTTTATAGCCCAATTCTAGCGCTTTGTATACTTCGAGTATCACCCATGCTCCCACTATCGCTCGCTCTTCATCAGTGTGCTCGCATCTCGTTGTTTGATGCGATTCAGTGCATGTTCGGCATAGCGGAAAATATAACTTTTCGCCAAATCTATAGGCAATAATGGATGGTACAGATTACGGGGTGGAAGGATTTTTGCTTTAATTAAGCCTTCATAGGGTCGGCTTTGAGCTGTGATATTGGTAAAATTTTCAGTGAGAATTTGGTGGGTGGCCTATAGGGTACAACCCTTATTTATTTACGGTCGGGTATAAACTGCATATATCTGTGTACATTATGTTCTTGTTCGTTCGCCGCTCTCATTGCGTTTTATTTTCTCGCATAACTTTATTGCGTTTGTGCGGCCACCATAAAACGCTTCAGGTCGAGTGGGTCAACAATCTTTATTGAATCGAAAAATTTGTTTCATGACAGGATTTATTTTCAATTCTGTCTTAATTTTGCACCTCTGAGTTCCATAAGCTGTAGCCCTTGGCTTCAATTTCTTTGCGCCGTCTCACTTTGTTTTGCGTGTTTCTTCTGCGATGTTATTTGATCAGCCGTCATTTGCGTCCTTCTTCATACACTAAGGGCACCCGTGCCATAAGCACCAGCATTGAATTCGTATACTGTATTTTCATGTAGGCTGTCACGCGATAGTTACCACTTTTGCTCGCCTATATTGCGTGCATGCCTGATGTTGATTTTATCCGTTTCGCTCATCCACTTTAGCCATTTAATGGCTGTTGAGGACTGTTTTTCCTTCCTTCAGTACCCGCCATGTGGTACAATGCCGATTGTTTTTGGCTTTAAGTAAGTTGACCGGAAAACTTTATTGCACGCGCTCGCTATTGTTAATGAGCACTCGAACGGATCTATTCCGGTCTCGGCTAGGAATATCAGGAATTTGCAGGTTAACATCGCCTTAAAATGTCGACGTCAGACTAATAAGCCAAAGTTCTGACTTAAAGTCGAAAATTTTCCCTTTTTGTTCGGCGTACCATTTTGAAATGCTTCTTTTGTTTTGGGGGACCACAAATAAGAAGAAAATAAGTTGTCTGGCCACTCACCCATAGTTTTCGTTCAAATTTTTGTGTTGTTAAGATGTGGGAAAAATCCTTTTGAGTTCAGGCTCATCGAAGGTTTTTGGCAAAGCGGATAGGGCCATGGGTAGAAAGTTGAAGGAATTGATTAGGTTTCGGCAGACCCAGCGCCTGTACTCATGATTTCTAAGCCTTTTGTGACGATAGTGGGGGCAAGTGCTTGTTTAAAAAGGTGTTTTAAGATGAAACGTCTGTCAAAACCTTTAGCGTTATGAGCAATTGCTATTGCATTTTTGAGGCCAAACAGGAAATCAAAGTACTCCGTACAATTGTCGCCATAAAATATACGTCTATTTTCCCCGCATTTATCGCACTGTCCTAGCGGCTTTGCTATGCAATCTGTACAAACAGTGTGCGCTATACACAGATTGGGTTCGTGTTCGAGTCTTGAATTGCCACAAGTCTTTCGCCGGGTTTCGAAATCCAAAAACATCACATATTTTGACTTTTCTGTCATCCTTTCTTCGGCTACAATTTGCATGTAACCCTCAGGATCATTAATTGGCATGTCAGCTTTACACGTTTTGCAATAAAAGTGGCCGCATCTGCTTCGGTATTTTATCGGCTCTATTTACATGTCGACCGCAGTTTTATATAGCATCTTTGCCGGACAGATCGACTGCTGGTTTTTTCCGACTTTTTTATGATTTTCAAAACACTTTCGACCCCTGAATAGGCGGTCACAGTCTTGCATTCCATGAGTACGTTCGGGCAAGCAGGACCTAGCAACAGTACCGTCTCAACACTCCCACTGTCTCAACATTCCACTGTCTCAACATTCCCACTGTCTCAACATTCCCACTGTCTCAACACTCTCACTCGAATTCTCAACACTCCCACTGTCTCAACATTCCCACCGTCTCAAAATTCCCACTGTCTCAACACTCCCACTCGAATTCTCGACACTCCCACTGTCTCAACATTCCCACTGTCTCAACATCCCACTGTATCAACACTCCCACTGAATTCTCAACACTCCCACTGTCTCAACATTCCCACTGTCTCAACATTCCCACTGTCTCAACACTCCCACTCGAATTCTCAACACTCCCACTGTCTCAACATTCCCACTGTCGCAATGCTAAACGGGACCATATATGAGCATAAAGCGTTTGGTTGGGGTCTAGAGACCCCCTCTCGCCCAAGAATCTGGCGAACTTCCTAGAATTATTATCATTGATACTTTTTGGGACTTGCTATACATACACAGTTGCATTTTTACTAATTATACGTACACACTTGCATTTTTTGATATTACTTTTCCTCTTTTTTATGTGCCTTTTTTCTTAGGGAACAATGGTATGATTATGTGCACCCGACCCGAGTCCACAACTGATTTCATACATACATACGTATCTACCTGCCCCAAATAATGCCCAATAGTGCAAAATAAATATTGTCCTAGTAGGTACCTAGATACTTACAAATAAAAAATTGGCAGTCTTTGTTTAGCCATCACTGTTATCGACTACTGCATAATTGCACACCATGAATCTTCCTCAAAAAACTAATGGTTAGCTGATGTCCACGAAATACAATAACATACATACTTTATATGATACCGAAATTAAGCAAAATGCATCTGAGAGAACAGTTTTCACATAAAAAATTTAAACGCTTTTTTGTGTGATATATCAATGAGTAAAAGCTACTTCTTATCGCTTCTTTGGTTGAATCCACTTAATATATCTTCTTTTGGTTAAACTGTTAATGGTTATAGCGTTGTTATCATCACGCATGTTGATAAAAATGAAACGCATTTCGCGATACCTGCATCTTAATGTATTTTTTGATGACATTAAATCTTGCTAACTAATTACAATAGCTTCGCCATTGAAATTTGCGAAACAGTGGCAAGTGGCATCCGTGGCAGTAAAATCCTCAATCCGTTGAAGTAGAACATGTGCATGGTCGTAGATCTTTTCACCAATAAGTGATATATAAAATCCTAAATCTGAACTGGAATATGTGCAATGTTGTAAATCTTATCGCCCTTACGGGAAATTTATTGTTCATGCATAGGCACTGCAGCGTAAAAATTATGGGGCTCCAGACAGGATCAAGTCCCAAAAAGTATCAATGATAACATTCTAGGAAGTTCGCCAGACTCTTGGGCGAGAGGAGGTCTCTAGACCTTACCCAGACGCTTCATGCTCATATATGGTCCCGTTTAGCACTGCGACAGTGGGAATGTTGAGGCGGTGGGAGTGTTGAGAATTCGAGTGGGAGTGTTGAGACAGTGGGAATGTTGAGACAGTGGGCATGTTGAGACAGTGGGAGTGTTGAGAATTCGAGTGGGAGTGTTGAGACAGTGGGAATGTTGAGACAGTGGGAATGTTGAGACAGTGGGAGTGTTGAGAATTCGAGTGGGAGTGTTGAGACAGTGGGAATGTTGAGACGGTGGGAATGTTGAGACAGTGGGAGTGTTGAGAATTCGAGTGGGAGTGTTGAGACAGTGGGAATGTTGAGACAGTGGGAATGTTGAGACGGTGGGAGTGTTGAGGCACAATCGTAGCAACAGGGGCAGACTTTAGAACAACGATGTTTAAGCTTATCATTATATGCCTTGTTGCAAGGTTCACAAAAGTAACTACGGTTCATAAAGCCGGCCATACTGCCTATGACGTCAAAATGACTGTCGTGGTGATATAAGTGTATAACTTTTTCTGCGGACGGCCCCTCAAAAACTATGGCATTGCAAAAATCAGCACTAAAAACTTTTATTTGAAAATTTGGCATTGCAGCCCGCAATGCTTGCAGTTCCAGTATGCCACAAGGGCCCACATGATCTTTAAGACCAGCGAGATCCATCAATTCCTTTGCATTAGATCGCTGCATCGTGTATCGATTTGTGTCACCCATGCACATATGTTTATATTTAGATTTAAGAGTTTTGTCGTCAGGCTTTTCCATGTGCAAGGCTCGTGCTTTTGCTACAACTAATGCTCTAGCTAAACATAAATCATCATTGTTTTTGATTTTTACAAAGCAATGTTTTGCTTTCATTTCTTTTTCCAAATTTATAAATCTACGTTTGTGCTGACCTGAGCCACTCGGGGGGCTAACCTGTACCATTTTTATCCGCGTTTCCGGCTGTTCAAGTCGCACTTCTTCATTAGATTGTAGAATGCGCTCAATGGTGTGTACGATTTGCTCGCCTTTTATTTGTTCGCCTTTTCGGAAAGGCACGATCGCCGGTTTTTTAAGTGTTGGGCGTGTAATTTGCAGGCCCACCATATCAGTCGTGTTAGAAGTGTCCAAAATTTGTGTGATTGCGCTATCGAAAATTTCGGCCAAATTTTTCCCAAATCAAGACGATCCAGATTTTTAAAGTTCAATGTGTAGGCGCGTCCTTCGGTGTTGAAGCGTTTGATCTTTTCCGGTTAGCTCCCCCAGCTCGTAAAAATCTTCTGGGCGAAACCACTCGTCCACAATTTCAAGGTCTTCCTCTCGCATTTCTTCGTCCGATTCGTACCACTCATCTAGCGTTGAAAGGTCTTCCATTTCAATGTCAGAAGCCATTTCAATAAGTAAAATCAAGAGCAGAAATTGAGCACTTCAAAAGAGTAATAATTTTGGAGAATGATTTTTCTTGCCTGCTCTCTCCTTTTATACCCTCTGAGATGAGACTATTTTTGGTATCAGTGAAACCGGAAATTTCGGTTCTTTTAAAATTTTTGTTTTAAAATAGAACCCATGATGACTCATCGTCTGCAGAGTCAACCAAGATAGCTAAACTAAAACTGATCTAAAATTAGAACAGTAGCATGGGGGAGGCTGCTAGCTATATGCAAATTAAAATTAATTGGCTCCGCCCGTCCTGGATAACCGACTGTGAATAGTTGGGCGCTTCACGCCTGTACTTACGTGCTTTATTGTGTGCAGTAGTATGACCCCATTGTAGGCGCTTAGCACCTCACGGAGGCTCTATGCTTAAGCATGTGCTATGCTTAAGCATTGTAGAGCTCAATGGGCCACCCGTACTACTAAAATAAATTATTATCATGAATTCTTCGAATGCATCAAAGAGGAGCAAGATTTTGACTTGAAAGTTTTTTCAAATCTTTCGTACCAATATTTCCATTATTTTATCACAAACAACTCAAGCGTATTAAATACCTGCGTGCTTAATTATTTCAGTGTTTCAAGTTTGATGCATATCGGTAAAATTGGCTCGCGTAAATTAAAAAAACAGATAACAGGCCAGGTACGGCAGTGTTTAACGTGTAGGTTTACTGTGTTTTTATTTGTTATTGCATTTATTTATTTGATTATTTATATATTTTCTATCAGTGTTACTTTTTCATTATTATTCATAGCGTAGCAGGAGGGCATTGGGGGCACATGCTCCCCCCTAAATTTTTTCAGAAATGTTGTTGATTTTTCTGTTGCAATAATGTGTGTCAGCAAACTGAGTTCAAAAAGGCAAAAACGTCAAAATTTGTCTGACGCTTCGCGCTGAGTCATTATTATTTATTGTTATATAGATCTAATGAATGTAAAAAGCTTGAATCAGCTAAATAATCCAGCACTTCACATCACTTTAGTAATTTAATGCACTATTTGTTCATTGATTGAAACTTCGCATGCTTGTTGAGCATAATAATAGTAAAATTACGAAAATGATTAAGTACCAGTTTGTCTATTCTCTGCTTTGTTTGTCTTTTGTGTACCAGTTTGTCTATTCTTTGATTTGTTTGTCTATTTTTACAAGGACACATAATCCTATTTCAAATGAAAGGAATGGCCAAATTTCCTTTTATGTTTTTGCGCATTTCCTGTTTTCTGAACTGCATCTTGTTAATAAGAAGGCCACGAATGGGCCTGAAAATGGTAAGAACAAAATTTTCATTGACACATGTTCCTATATCTTATATTGGCAGCGACCCGTTGCTGCGCTATGCAATTAGCAGAGGTCAAAAAACGCATTTCAGCTCAGAAGTTTTGTGCAATGTAGAAGTTCCTCAATTTCGAGTGTTTCTGGGCTTGCTTGATTCAGAACCGAGATTTAGCCGATTTTTCAAAAATTTCAACGTTACTATTTAACATTAAAATGCTTTTTTACAAAATTTTCCGGGACTCTGCCCCGACCCCGCTGGGAACGCTTGAGCGCACCATCCCAGACCCCCGCATCCGTAAAATCTCGTTGTACATGTGCAACGAGATTTTGGGAGAACAAGCCAGGTAAAAGAGGTGAGAATTTCTAAAAATTTCCGCCGTTTCGCGCCGGCATTAATTTGTATTTTTTGTATGATTTAAGCGAAATTGAGTTTAAAGTGCAAAAACATCAAAATTTTCCGGCGCATAGCGCCGCCAGTTACTGTTCTTTCTTTTATTTAAGCTCCGGCATTGCGTTTAAAAGCCTGAACCACTCAAATATCTTTAAAGTTAGTAATCCGCAGTTTTCTTGTTAGAAGCTTGAACTATCAAAATTTTTTGTACAAATTTGATAATGTTCTGCTCTGTCAGACTATTAGTATTCACAGAGCTACAAAATGTTGAGGGCGGTAAAAAAATAACTAAATTTCTCGGCACTTTGCGCCACTTATAAATTCCGAAATGTCCGTCAATAGAAAGGCCGTAAATTCTACATTAGAACGGTAGAAATTCCAAAAATTTTCGGCATTTCGTGCCGCTTTACACTTTTTGTATTTTTGATCGTCTGAAACCCATAAATTAGCTAGGATACATCAGCGTTTTTTTGTATTCAGCAAAGATTTTTCCCTATGTACAAAGACTTTTCGGGACCACCGTCTTTGTACAGATACAAAGATTTTCGGGAAGACAAAAATTGCAAAAAAGGTCTAAAATTCGTAAACTTTTCGGCGCTTCGCGCCGAAATGAGTAATTGTGTATTCTATATATCTTTATACTTTCAGAAATTGCATTTCGAAAGGAAAAATGTCAAATTTTTCGGCGCTTCGCGCCGTTATAAGACGATTATTAGTGATTTTTACCCTTAGAGACCCTAAAATTAGCTAAAATATACTACCAAAAGTCGGACAACTGTTTTTACCACCCTAAAATCGCTACCGTGCCATATTATAGTACGCAAAAATTTGTGTCTAAAAAATGTACAAAGACTTTTGAAGACCAGCTACACTACTGAAGGTAAAATAATTATAGTTTTACTATACATAACATTACTGGCATTCAATGCAAAGTAGTCTTAAAAAATTTTTGTTGATGCCCCCGAACCAAAATCCTGGCTACGCCTCTGTTATTATTATTAATTTTATTATCATTATTATCGTAATATTTATAGTATCTATGATTTTAATTCGTTCATTTATTTATTCATTTATTTATTTATTTATTTTATTTATTTATTTATTTATTGATTTATTTATTTAATTTTTTCTTTTTTTTATAATGAGAGGCAATCTATCCGCCTAGTCTGGTGCTGCTAGGTTGCAACGACTGTCATGGGATTAAAGGCACGGAACTGTAGCAATCTAGTTCCTCGTCTGTCTGCTTAATTTTTCACTTTCGTCATTTGCTTTTTATTTTTATTTACGCAAGTTTCTGTTGAAATCCTGCCTACTTTTTCTGTTTCATTTAGACTTTTGCGCCACATAAAACATGTAATCTTTAATAATATAATTTTTAGGTATATTTGTGCTATTTCACGCGTCCCTTTTGTTTCTTTCTTATTAATAGCATGCTGCACTTCTATATCTGTCTTTCTTATCTTTTTTTGATTTTTTCACTCTGTTCTTTTTATTTAGTATTTGCTTTTTTATTTATCTTATTTATTTACTTATTTATTTTTCTCCTCATTTTCTTCTTTCTTGCTTCTTTCTCGCATTGATGACTTCTGATTATCAGTTATATATTACATCAAGAGCCATAAAAAGAATAATATCAATTATATTTAGATAGAGTAAATTAAAAATTAGAGATAGATTGTTATTAAAATTGCATAAATTTGGGATAATTCAGAATATTTGAATTATAACTTACTTCTAAAATAAGTTTTCTAAATGAATTAATTTTATTGCAATCAAACTGAATGTTTCTAGGAATTTCGCTTTTCCAATTAGAATTAATTAGACTGTTAAATAGATAAACAGCGCTCTTTGAAATTTAAAACAGTCTGCCTGGTAGTTTTGTGCTGCTCAGATATTATATTTTCGTAAGCTTTTGTATGAAGCACTGATTTTGTCATGGTTTTTCTGTTGTAGAAAATAAGTCAGGGGTTATTCGATCTCAAATTATGAATCAAAATTTAATTTAGCGAAAAATTAATAATAAGTATTAAATCACAAAATCACTAAGAAGGGAGCTTTTTCCTAATTTGACAGCTAGTTTTTCGATAAATCCATAATTTTACAAAATTATTTTATAATTTTCTAAGTGTCCTGTAGTGCGTTCGTCTAATTTCTGTAGTGCGTTCGCTCGGAATTTTTCTGCTGCAAAATTAGCATCTTTGCATATCTATAATACAGAATAAAAATTAAATATTAGCCTCTTTTTTCTTAAAAAAAATTTAAATTTATCATTAAAGCAATAAGATATTTTAGGATTTGAGGGAATATGGAGCTGTGATGTTAAATTGATAAAATGGATCAAAATTCAGCCAGGCCAAATTTTTACGCTTATTATTTTTATGCATATCGTGATTAGTATCTTTTACCTGCTTACGAATTTCAAATGCACTTTACCAGCAAGACGTTATGTCAACAGATTTGAATTTATAAAATTCAATCAATTTTACTTGCGAATTCAGATGAGAAATTTCGGGAGCATTAAAATTTCGGAACGGATTAATCAAAAATTTTTCAAAGTTGCCTTTTTTGGCTCAAAAACGATGGATACGCGTCAAAAACGTTTCGACGTTTCTCGCGATCCTTCTTTTTTTGCTAGTAAAAAGATGAAAAATTATCAATAAAAAATTTAATACAATTCAATAGAATTTATATCAACATTGACTACTAAAATCGATAGTTTTGAACTGAACAAAGATCGCTAAGAATATTTAACGAGTCGTTTTAGACGAGTTATGGAAAAATAAAAATACCGAGGGGTAAAATGGTTTTGCAGGGGTAGGGGTTAAACCCCAAGTTTGGTTTTTAATCTCGTTTCTGCGCTTGATTTGAAAAGTATATTTGAATATTAGGAAATTTTTTCAGAAATTCTTCGAATGTAGTACATGGAAAACGTTAGGATGTGCTATTTCGTGCAAAATTGTCAAACTCATGAATTATTTTAGAAACAACTGTGGCCAGCTTCTTTCACTTCACCAGCATACGCGAGTACGTTTACGGAAAGCAGTAAGCTAATCATTTGCGTTGGAAAAAACAGTATTTGCCCGTTAGCTATTATTTAGAAATTATGGAATATTGCTGTTAAGAATCGCCATGTTCATGGCGACCACACCTGATCGTGGAGGGTTGGGGGGTATGCACCATAGGTGGGCAGCACCAAAAGTCTACGGGTGCAAGATTTTTCAAAGGTCAAAAACTGATCTTCAAAATAGTGGCGAGTTAGATCCAAATTTTTAAAGTTTACAATGTGATAGATGATGAAAAAATACGTGTTAAGCTTTTTTTGAACGTCACTTTCTCTGTTTAGAAGTCGAGAAAAGTCGAATAGGATAAAAATAAAGTATCTTATAAGCGGAACACGTTACAACAAATCGCAAGCTTAACTTTATTTGAATCGTCTCATTTGAGGTCAGAATCACGAATCTGACCGTTAGTTTTCTCTACACCCAGTACTTGTGTAAAGTTGTCACAATTCATTCATGGTTATTGTTTAAACTTTACATAACAAATATATTTTGCTTCCAGAGCGTTGCGAAAACATCAAGTCTTTTTAAAATACATTCTGTAAGGTCAGGATTACGACTTTGGCTGTATTGTATCCTTTTACACTAAGTAGTTGTGTAAAGTTTACACTGAAAATTGAGTACAGTTCCAGAACGTTGCAGAAGCTAAACTTTTTCCGGAATGTTCATGTAACGTCGGATTAATAAGAATAGAATGATTATAATATGATTGACATTAGTAGTTGTGGTTTGATTAGGATAACGAATCTGTGTGTAAGTGTTCTTTACACCCAGTTGTTGCGTTGAGGTTTATGCTGAAAGCATTTGATCTCTTTAAATAATGTACGGTCGTCTTGTTTAGTAAAGATAATGTTGATGTTTCAGAACAATATGGTTTTCTGCATTCTTGGACTGCTGTCATTATAGCGGCATCTTACCGCATGTGTTTACTGAAGTGATTTTACTCAAATTATACTAATTGAAATGTAGAAACTAGCAAAGGAAAATGCTTTGATGAAATAAAAAAGATGAATATATTGGGATGTAGATTAAGGACGTGAAAGGAGCGGACTAGAAAAAGCTACTTTTGTATACGCATAAAGTCGTAAAATCTGTTAAAAATTATGCTTTCTTGTAGCAATGCGAAAAATCGAAGTTTATCCTGCGACCACTGAAAAAATGTAACCTCCTTTATATATTTTGAATGCTTCACATGAGAGTGTATAAGCATGATCTAAAATTTTTACTTCTTGTGAATTGCTTGCAAATCGCAACGCAGTGCTTCGTATCGTGACTGTAAGATAACTAATAGCAGTTGTATTTAATGGTGTTTCATTTTGTTGTTTACTCCATCTACCTTCCATAGCTAATGCGCAGGTAACTTGCTGCTCTTTCAATCGTTTTTCGGTTCAATAGTTTATTTCAATCTGCAGACCGCAGAATATGATTAGATTTTTTGCGTTGCTTTGAGAAAGTCTGATTTTTAATAGATTTCGCGACTTTTGGCATATACATAGGTAGCTTATCTTCTAGTCCCCGCCTTCTACACTCCTTAAAAATCCGCAATATAAGTATATGCGTCTTTTTTGTTCCATCAGAGGAATTTTCTTTGCTATTTGTTATATCCGTAAGCAAAATGCTGCATTATATTGTGTTGAGTAATGGAAATAAGTACGAGTACTTGTTAATACCTTTAGGTTTATGGAGTTATTTTATTACTTGAAGAACGATTTGAATTTAATCGCCTATAGTCTGAAAGCAAGCTTTATTTATGGAATTGAATATCCGTTACTTTTGAAAGAATTACACTCACTAATTTAATACGTTTAGAACTAGGCAGGCTTCAAGTAAAGAAAAACTGTGATGAAACTTAAAGCGACCATAATTGAATTTATCACTAAACTCTGAATAAAAACTTGAAATCCAGTAAAATAATAGAAAAACGAAACATTCTTAATGTACATTGTTTTTGACAACATATCGTGCCGTTTTTTTAATTTTTCCTTCAAACTTGTTCCATTATCTTAAATCTATTTGACTGATATTCACGCATAATCAGCTTAAACTTTTTTGATCCGTTTTCCCAATCGCCTCGATCTATTGTTGACCTGTTTTAGTTATTTGTGCAATGGTTATCATTGAGCATTTTATTCAGAAACTTTAGCACTTAAAAATAACACAAAAACTAAGCAGTGAACATAGAACAAAAAGTATAAGTAATTGGTTCTATAATGTTCAGCAAATTTTCATACTGCATTGTTGAATTTTGTATTTTAAAATTTAGAGATAATTTGAATAATTGAGCTTTTTTATTTCTCTTGCAACAAAGCACCTTCAGTTGCCTTTATTTTATTCAGTTTTAAGTTTAAATTCGATCTGCATACACACTTCTTTCTTTCTCATGCATATGTCTTCGGCAATGCGGTATTTTCCTGCTTTGAAAATCCCTAAAAAACAAATGAATTCGAATATTTCGGGGTGCGATAAAATATCGTGTTGGCCCGAAATCTGTTCACTAACGAAGCTATATGAAATTAATGGAATGAAACAAAATACATTTACGTGCCTTTGTCTTTCTAAGTGCATAAACTATCACAAATTTCTAAGCGAAAAGTGCTATTTTTATTTTTTTTTAACATTTCTCAATACTAATGCCAAAAGCATATTTTTCGTGATTATATTTTTCTTGAAATAAGTAAAATTTTATTGGTAGTCGAATACGTTATAATATTCATTGTGGAATCTCTGACGTCTAAGCAGTCAATTATATGATGTCGTTGGTCAAAAGTAGAGATAATGGTTTTCCAGCGATCAAACTTGTTACTTTACACACAGCTTTCATTCCTTTTATAGGAGTGATTTGTTCCTTGATTGTCATAAGGATAGTTGTATCCATACAATTTGCCTTATTTTGACCTCTGTTGTTTAATTAATTTTAATTTTCTAAAGCGTAATTATAATATGAATTAAGACTACAAATAGAGCAGATATAGACGCTTTACGATTAAGTCCGCATGATATTAAAAATCCGCTTAAATTATTCAGTAAAGTAGGAGAATTAATCACAATTCTCTTTGATACGTTGCTCATGAGGACGTGAGAACTAATTTCTATGGAATATATTCTGAGCACTTTTCAGAAAGCAATTTTATAGTGAGAAAAAATATGTCATAGCGTAAGTTGTGTAAATTAATCATGTATCTGTTTTATATCGGAAAATTTTTTATTTTAATTTTCGAATAAATTACAATTTTGTGACTTTGCGATCAAGCAGTCAGCTTATAATTCTAAAAACCGCACAGTGAGCCTGTTGCTTATCCATGATTAGCAAAGAAAAATGCTCCGATGAAACAGAAAGGACGAATATACTTGGAATATTGGACTATTAAAGACATAAAAAGAGGGGACTAGAAATAAAGTCACTTATGCGCTTAAAAAATCACAAGAGGCCGCCGAAAACGATATTTCTCTAAGCAACGCAAAATCGAAGTATATTTTGCGGCCTGCAGAAAGTAATTAAGGTCACAAGTAGGCTTGAGGGGTTTCGGGGGGTTTGCGCCCTAGAAGATGAAAAACCTGACAGATTTCTGTTTGTCCCCAGGATTATGATTTTAGTAACAGTTTTGGTGTTTTCACTCAACCAGACCCCCAGAATTTTCATGCTACCCATGTACGGTTGTGGCCTCAATTTGAAAAATAAATAACACAATACTCTATTCTTTAATCACTAAACTAATTAATCTTATCATAGAAAACGACAAATCATTCTATTTACTAACCTTAACAGGACACAAGTCCGAACGACCGCTGTAGCAAATGTATTAAAGTGCTGTATGGCACTAAACATGCGCAAACAGGTTAGCACCAAGGAATTCAGGACACACGGCGCAAGAAGAATGAGCGAGATAACCGTACAAAAAATGCAACAGTGCATAACGATAGAGCGAGAATTTCAATAGCTGATATATGTAAAATGCCAGAGCAAGAGAAAGTATACCTACCTGCATCATCTCATCATGACACGTGTTACTGCAGAGCCATAATAAACATCATGATACGAATGTAATTAATCACCTATTGAGCCTTTATCTGAATATTAATAAAATATTGCCTTGCAAATGTGATTCTGATCTCAAGCCAAATCGGCTATTATACACAGGCTGCGGTTCCCTTCTGAGCTCTTCACCAAACACCAGTGAAAAGTATTTTAAGAGGACGCCTTCTTTTTGAAGAGGCCGCAGAATATACTTAGAATTTTGTGCCGCTTACTAAAATCTGATTTTTAGCAGATTCTTATGATTTTTTGAGCGCATAAGTGTTTTTTTATAGTCCGCTCCTTCTATGTCATTTATAATCCGCAAGTATATTCATCCATTTTATTCCATCAGAGCTTTTGGCTTTGCTATTACCCAACTATTAATCTTGCATCATTGGAGTAAATCAGTCAGATTACACATACGGTAGCGTGCCACAATAATGACAGCAGTCCGAGGACGCGGAAAACAATATTGTTCTGAAGATCAGCATTATATTTTTAATTATGACCACCTTTTGCCTTTTTAAAACAGATCGAAATGTTTTTAGCGTAAATTTTACGCAAGTACTGGTTGTAAAGAACACTTGCAGTGTGATTCGTAACCCTGGCGTTACATGGAACATTTTCGAAAAAATTGAGCTTTTGCAGCGCTTTAGAACTAAAATTGATTTTCGGTATAAAGTTAGCATAACTACAGGGTGTAAAGAAAGCATGCACTCAGATTCGTAATCCTGATCATACGGAACACATTTTGAAAAAAATTACGCTTTGCAATGCTCTGCAAATAAAATAAATTTGTAGTGTAAACTTTACACGTCAACAATAATCGAATAGCATGAACTTTACATTACTACAGGGTGTAGAGAAAACCAACTGTCAGATTCGTTATTTTGGCTTTGCATAGGAAATTTTGAAAAAAATTAAGCTTTTGCACCGCTCTTGAAGTAGAGTTCATTTTCCGTGTAAACTTTATACAGCCGACCGAGTGTAAAGAAGATTTAAGTCGGATAAATATTTCTGATATTACTCTGATAATACGATCAACATTTATGAAGAAATTGACTCCTTATAATGGTATGAAGACAAATAAATATTACATGTAAACCACTTTGCACCACTGTACAGTGTAAACAAAGGCGCCTAACTGACTTGTGACGTTTAATCCTTAGCAGATTTTGAGATTTGTGATCATATCCAGACTCATTAACCGGAGAATTTGGCAGAAAAAACAGACAGAAACATGTTTAGCTTCCTCAGATTTTAGACTTTACACCTCCCGAAAAAGCTCAATATTGATGTCAATAAACACAATTCGCTTTGACACGTACCCCAAAAATTCAAAATTCTTCCTTTCCATTCAATTCCATTTTTCCCGACCCTTTAAACGGAGAAAAGGCCGAACAAAAACAGGGACAAAAAATGTATTTTTTCACTATCCATCAAATTGTAAACCTTACAATTCTGAACATAACTCCCCATTGAGTGTAAACAAATTCGGTTTGGGTTAGTTTGTAGGATATAAATCATAGCAAGCGTATTTGGTTAAAACTTCTATCCCACATCCGATTCGAGATATATAAGCCAATCCAAAAAAGGAAAGAAGATGTTTTTTCGCTTCAATGTTCACACCCTAGTTTCAAACTTTACACCTTCAGAAATAAGTCAATATTAAAATTTCTTTAAACGCACTTTGCTGCGACGAATAGCCCTTTAAACGTACTTTGTCTTCATTATATTCTTTTGTCCGACTTGTTGGCGGATAAATCTGAAACAAATTCGTATTATTTACTCTGATCCAGCTAGAGTGTAAACTTTAAATTTCTTAAATTAACTCGCGAATTTTACGCTGCCATGAGAAGTTATATTGGCATCCTTTATCAAAAAAGTGCCGACGAAGTGACAAAAAACTGAAAAGCATCAAAGAGAAGCTAAAATGGATAAGCATTGTAATCGCTTTGTTTTGGCCCAAGAAAAAACACACACACTAAATTCACTTTTGGGAGTTTTGAAACAAAATATTTGAATTATTGCTTCGATGAAAAGTCATCACAGTGGATCAGGATCATGCATTAAAATATTATAAATTCTAACAGGCATACCTCACCTTATGGAGACCTCGGAAATAGGGAAATATGAAAGAAGAATAAATATAAAATTAAAACAGAGTACGAGAAGATGCACAAGCTGAAAGATAAGACGGATGATAAATTTAAGGACAAGTAGAATTCGCAAAATTAAAGTAAAATTAATTAGCCATAAATTTAGCAATTAGTTTACAGAATCACTATAAGCTTTTCATCACTAGCCAGAGTACACATATGTACATATTTGCTGCTTATCCGAAACGTTATTCAAAAACTATATCGTAATTGAATAGCGAATTTCCCACGTTTTATTTGACTTTGTGACTATCCCCCTGAAAAAGTGGAATTTTTCTTGAGATCAACCATATTTGCACATTTTTCAGACAGCGTCTAAAAGAAGTAAAAGTAGCAAGCTGTTGCTTAGCACAAACCATAGCATGCGCTTCGGAGATTTAAGCGCGTACTTATAAGCACGTGCTAGCTTGAGCACGAGTCAAAATTTTTATTGCAATCCAAGTGAGCAAATGCTTATCCTAGCACGCTTAGTACCTATTTTTGGACATGTATGGAGATTCAAAACCTGGACGTGCTGTAACTATTTTTTGGATAATACGTGTTGCTTATTTGAAGATTTGGCCCTCTTGTATATTGAGATAATAATTATAGACTTTAACGCTAAAGATGACTATTTTCGCTTTTTAATATGGTTTGTTCCACACCTTGGCGTGAGGGTTTGGAAGGGGGTATGCAGCCCCCCCCCGAGAAACCAAAATAAACCCCATCCCCCAGAAACCAAAATACCCTCAGAATTCAATTTAAAAAATTTTTTCTCGCAATTCTTTGATGCCAATGGATTGTGCTTGATGAGAAACGTCGATAAATGGTGTTTTCTTCGCCATACCAACATCTTTAAGGCCATTTTTTGACCTTTCAGAAATCTTGAACCTCCTAGAATTTTCTTGCTGCCCACGTATGGTTGATTCGCTTCTGCTATGTAAAAAATTTATTGCAACATGCGAGGTTTCTATCCCTCTTCGAATATGACCTTTTGACTTCGAGCATACGCCGACCCTTTCCAAGGAAGATCTATACCTGAAAAACAAAGAGATATTCAAATTTTTCTATTTCGCAGTAAGAAAACTCAGTTTTTAATATAAAATTGAAATTCTTGAATTTATTAAAAAATGTAATGTAAAATTCAATCTTAGAATTCAAAATTGATCGGATATATTTCACAAATTTCAATTAATTGGATCTTTTGTTCTGAAGCTCAAAGTTAGTTAACACACCTGCGAGTTTTGTGTTCTGAGCCGGGAATATATTAATGCATTTTGTCGATATATACAATACTGATTTCGATCATTGCAACGTTAAAACGTATCAACTTTAATCTAATGTTCAAAAATTAGAAGGAGCGCTGGATTTATTTATAATGAATCTATAAAATAGAAAGATTACAAAAAATAAGTTGGTTCGGAGAAACCGTAAAGGACTTCTTTGAAATTTAAAATTGTCAAGCAGTGTTCGCCTTCGAAATCACCATCGTTTATGCTGCCGTCAAAAATAAACGCATTTAAATTATCTCGTCGAAATTTAGGAATTCTGAAATTTTTTACTGCATTTTTTAAATTTCACGCAATAATTATTCAAGTTTCAAAGATTTTTGCATATTTTTTATGCGACTTAAAATTGCGAAAATTCTGTGCATGTATGTCTGATATAAAATTAGCGACTTCGAAACATTTGTTTTTCAATGATAAATTAGAGAGTCGCATAGTTCAACGAAAGCCATTTATTTTGCATTTCTATCGATTATTAGTTCTTCACCGTTCTTAAAGCCGCATGACGTGACGTCATGCGCACATAATCGAAATTCAGTAGAATTTACGAGTAAGATTAAATGGAAAATTACAAGACAAGCAAAAATTTGTGTCAAATTTAAGTGATTTAAGCGGTCCAAGAATAATTTTACATGGTCCTGAAAATTCCAGATTGTTAAAAATGAAAACTCATGTAGCACTCTTAGATATTCAAAAAGTATAAAGGAACGCAAGTTGTATATTTTGCAAGATTCTGAAACTACAGTCAAACACTCATGCTCGCCAGCTACTCGAATTATTTGACATAATTATATGATTTTATTTCAAGTTCGTACGCAATTTATACAAAATTGATTATCAGTGTCAACCATGATATTATCAAAAAAATAGCTGAATATTATCTGATTTCCTTTCTGGTAAAATATAAATTTGAGATTGAATAAATTTATCGTTATCAGTTTCTCTAAATAATTAAGTGACAAGGAATACTGATGTACCTTACTTTCTGCATTTTTCCAGAGAGACCATAGAAAGAGAGGAAACAAATCAGCAATAACGCCGATTTTTCCAAAAATACAACGCATCAGATTCCTCTGAAGGTCGGATAAACAAATTACCTTCGACTTGGTTTTCGAAAAAGGAAATGTGCTGCAGTTGCCGGGTATCGAGCCCGCTTAAAACGTACTGATTTAGTTTTAACTGCGACTGCAGCGCCTGCTGTCCAATATACAAAGGACTCGATATTTTCTAATCATGCAATGCAACAACACTCTTATACGGGTATAGGCTCAGCAGGAGGTGATCAATACGACAACAAAAAGAAAAGAAAGAAAGGCAAGACCGGACGGGAGTAATCCACACTAAAAATGTAATATCTTGCTTGGGCAGCTAGTTTTAAAAACAATTTAAAGTTTTATCGAAAACTTTTTTTGATAGATCTTGCCAAATTTCGAAAATAAGTGCTGTTCATATCCTTTCTTACTTTTACTATGTTTTATAATTTATAATAATTTCGGGCTCTATTCAATTAAATTTTTCCTATCGTATTAATCATACTTACCTTTTTTCACCAAGCTCTGAAAACCCTGACACATTCTACGAAATTTTGTTTTTAATCTGGAAGGAGCTTCAGAATTGGAAAAAACATTTAAATCTCAGTCTTCTATACAGCCGCTTAGAATTTACAATTTCAAATTTAAAAAAATTTTGAAGATTAAATACCTCCTAATTCATTCGAACTTCTGCCTGCGAATTTCCTGCTTCATATGATTAATATTTTGATGCTTTTTTGTCAATGAGTTACTTATCTTCAGGATCGTAAGCAAAAGGAAATTATTCATAGTGAGTAAAAACAAAGTGCATGTTGGTCCTTAGAGTTCGAGTCTCAGATGGTTGACTGAATTATACACAATTAAACAGTTTTTTATCTAAGTGCCCTTGACCTATGCAAAAATGTGTTGACGCTTCGGTCGAGCAGAGGAGCCGCTATTGGCTGGCTTATTATCAGGAGAAAGTTAATAGCGATTTATTTTATATACATATTTAAATTAATAGTTTATCGCTCTGTCTATTTTTCTCTCGATTTTTATTAAGTTGTTTGTATGTTTCAGCAAGCACAATAAGGATGATTATCGAGTTATCATCTCAATGAAAACCCGATACTTTAAATTACGGAAGTAAACTGCATTTCAAGGCGACTCGCTTTCTATTTGTCGCAGAATTTTCGACACAAACACAAGAGATTTTTTTATTTACAAATCTGACAAATAAATGAAAAAATATGTGATCTAAAAGGGCGATTCGCTAATTCAGAATAATGGATCAAAAATTTATTTATCTAATTGTTTTAGCGTTTATTTCTATGTTAAAGTCAAGAAATCAATATTCTTCAGGCTTTTGCTTGAAATTTAAGCAACTTTCAGCGTTTCTGATAATGCTCTTTCTTTTGTAAGAAACAAAAATAAATTTTCAGAGAATTTAATAATATTAGATTACGTAGACCAGCGACGTATTGACGCAAAGTGCCGAAAAACGATATTTTTCGAGCCAAAAGCCGGTTAACGCTTCAAAAGCGTTTTTAGATTTCGCGGAAAATTCAGGATTGTTCCGGTGTTTGAGTACATTTCTAATAGTCGAATTCTTATCCTTTTGAGAAAATATATAATTATTTTAATTATGGCACTTTTTCAAATTATATTTTATAATTTCTTAGCTTTTATATCTACTTTATCCACTCTTAACCAAAATGCTGAATTAGATGGTTTTGAGTGATATAAATAAGCACGAGTAATCGTTTATACTTTTAGGTTTATGAAGTTATTTTATTACTTGAAGAACGATTTTAATTTGTTTTGTCTATGGCCTGAAGTAAGCCTTACTTGTGGAACTGAATTTCTTTAATTTTTGAAACAAATGTACCTCCTAATTTAGCACGTTTTGAGCTAGACGATCTCATAGATAGGAAAAACTTTGATGAAACTCAATGCGACCATAATTGAATTTCTCACTGAGCTTCAAATAAACCAAGAAGTCCAGATTTAAAAGTAAAACATTGAAAATCCCGTGATATTTTGAGATCTTTTAATAACGTATTGTGCCTTTTTTTATTTTTCCTCAAACGCGATCCATAGCCTCAAAACTATCCGACTGATATGCACGTTCAATTGACGTTAATTTTTTTAAAATCTGTTTTTCAAGCCACCTTGATCCATTGTTGACTTGGTTCTATTACTTATGCTCTTTGTTCAAAAATTTTAACACTTATAAATAATACAAAAATTAAACAGAGAACATGAAACAAAAAGTATAAGTAATTGGTTCCTGTTGTTCAGCAAATTTTGATGCTGCAATGTCGAATTTTTGTATTTTAAAATTTTGAGATAATTTAAGGATTCCGGCTCTTTTAATTTTCTTGCAACTGAGCACCTTCAATTACATTTGCTTTTTTGAATTTTATTTTTAAAATCAATCTGCCTACATATTTCTTGCTTTTCAATGTGAAAGTGTTTGGAAATGCGGTATTTTCTCGATATAAAAATCCTTTAAGAAAACAAATAAATTTGAATGTTTCAGGGTGCGGAGAAAAATCATATAGGCGCGGAATTAGCTCATCAACAACTTCTGTGATTATTGATGGAAAAGAGCAAAATATATCAAAACTTTAAAGTTTTTACACGAAAAATAATTATCGTTATTTTTCCTTACATTTTTCAATAATACTATCGAAAGCATATTTTTCGTTATTCTACTTTCTATTTCAATGAGTAAAATTTCATTCAGTAGTCAAATTAATTATAATATTTACTCCGGAATCTCTGACGGCCATAGTTCGCAATTATGTGTTGTTGATTATCAAAAGTAGAGATATTGTTTTCAAGCGATCAGACTTGTCATTCCACTCAGTTTGTATTCAATTTATCGAGTGATTTGTTTCTTGATTGTCATCAGGATAGTTCTATCCTGACAATTTCTCAAATTTCTTAGTGTTTTATCTCTTTATCTTAATGGCCTATTAGGTGTCCAATGTCGATTCGAACAATGAAGCCTTTTTCTATACATTATGGTATGCGGCTGTCATTTCCTTTTCCTTTGCATTAGGTGCTGAGGAATGTGACAGAAAAATTACCAGCCACATAAAAATTCGCTAACAAATGCTTTCTGACACAAACTATCGTATCTAAGCTTGCATAGGTACTTTTGAAAATTTTTCGGCAGGCCTCCGCAAACATTTCATGCAGTACTGCACTCTTGTATTATTTTGGCTGAGATATACCGCCTTTTTCGCTGATTCGATGGGTTTTGGATGCACCATAATTACTGTAAAGTACACCCCGCAGAACTGTAAGTTTTTGCAGAAAAATTATAATAAGAGTTCCTTTTGATCGATTTTACCTGCAATTTGGCTCAAAGGTGTAAAATTTCAGCGCTATAAACTAAATTTTCAAATATACTTTTTTTCAATTCACTTAATTTTTTAGTTTCTTCGAAAATTTCGTCTGTGTTTGTGCTCTAGAAAAACTGAAGCATCGTCCAAAACATCGAAAAACAATGTTTTGACGTATGGCAATGCTTTTGAGCCCAAAAAGTACATTTTGAAAATTTTTCATGTTGATTCCCACACGCTGTACGCTTATGCGCATGATCCATCTCGGGCTGAGGCGATGAGTCCAGAGCTTTTAGGCTAAGATGGTAGAAAACAGCTGTATACTTAAAAACACCATTTTTCAACGTTTCTCATCGAGCACTATCCATTGGCATCAAAAAATTGCTAAAAAAACAAAAACAAATTACAAAAATTGAATTCTGGGGGAGTATTTTGATTTCTGGGGGTATTTTGGTTCCTCGCGGGTGCATACCCCCAAACCCCCACGCTCAGGTTTAGTCATCATTACATAAAGATTAAGTAATATTTTCATTAATTTTAGGTATCAGTTTCCTTTGAAAAGTAATATAAAAAGGGTAATTAGCCTCTCGAAATTGACTCTCAATATGAGGAGTCACTCCGCGACGATGCACTATTCGCGGTATAATTCACCCCTGAAAAATGTTGACGACAAATTATAGAGATAAAACGAAAAGCTCTAGCGCATAGAGAAATCCAACTCTATATGTACAGCGCGAGCGTACCTAGTCGATAGTTTAGCCGTCTGTACGGTGAATAAATTTACCACTCGACCGATTAATGTGGAAAAGAACACCAAAATCAGGAAAAAACGCAAGGATAAATTAGCATAGAGACGAAACAGAAAAAAAGACGCTAATCATTACATCGGGAGAAATAAATAGGCATATGTACAAATGCATTGAGTTGAAAAATGACACGTTATAATTTTACACGGTATAAGTGTAGTGAGTATGAAATAACACTGCAACCAATTTGGTATCAAATCGCATTTCAGCAAGTAGCGATCTCGTTGCCCAGATTTAATATATAAAAAAGTATGTGAATATTTGATAAGAGGGGAAATCGGTCCTGGGGAAACTTTGCTCCATTGCCTCCGGCACGGCAAGAGGGTCTAAGTACAGTTTTGATTGTTTTGAGAAAAACGACTTCAACGTTTTTGACTTAGACCTTTTAATGTACGTAGATCCTTTGGGTTCTGACGTTTTGCGCAGTGAATTTTCATTATTATGGTATACGGGACCATGTTTAAGGTGTAGAGATATTAGAGACGAATCGAACGATATCTAAGAACGCTTAGAAAGCGTTTTTAGATTTCGTGAAAAATCCACGGTTTTTTGAGTGTAAAGTTTTGACGTACCGTCATAACATATAGCGAATTTCGGTGGTTTTTTCGCGGCTTGTGACAACTTTAATGCATCAAACAATTTATCGATTTTGAATTGTAGTGGAACGAATGATTCATTTGGCATTTTTTGTTTTGTTAAATTCCGCCATTTGTTCTCTGATGGGACTGTAAAGAGTGTGAGAATCAGAGGGGCAGGGTTAAAACACATTTTGGTCGACTTTTCGACTTGTTTATGTCTGCCAACAACTCCGGTTATGAGTCCCAAAAAATATTTTCTGATAGAAATGTACTACGGCTTAAGGACTATTTTCTGCTTACCAGCTAACTTTTGCACTCTCAATACTGAGTAAGTTCTAAAGGTTTAAACTGAGCATTCTAGTAGATAGTGTATAAAACAGGTTTTGTCTCAGATTTCTCCGCCCACTTCTCCGGTTATTAGTTGGGATAAATTGAATATAACAAAAATAAAGTTCGTTTTATGGGCTAAACGTCGCAGCAAATCGCGTTTTTAAAACTCGATATTGAGTTGCAAATGGAGGTTGTACATTTCGGAATGAGGTGTAACATTTGCGAAAAACACGTTTTCCGCCTTTTTCGATTAGTCAATATCTCAAATCTTTAGCGGAACAGAAGATTTCCGAACACAAAACGTACTACGATTTAAAGGCTACAAACTGGCTAAGCCGGATACCTTTACACTCAATAGGGAGTTAGGTCCAAAATTATAAATTTTACATTGCAATGAATGATGGAAAAATACGTTTTTGACCGTTTTTTTATTAGCCACCTTCTCCGTTTAGAAGTCGCAATAAGTCGAATAGAATAAAAATAAAGTATCTTCTAAGGGGTTTACGTCACAGCGAATAGCGTTTATTCACGTCTATATTTAGCTTTTTCGGGAGAAGTAAAGTCAAAAATCGGTGGTGTTAAGCGTGTTCATGTCTTGTTTTTATCTACAACTTCCCCGCTTATTAGTCTGGACATGATTTCATGTCTAGAAATGTATCAGGAATCAAACGTTATACGCCAGTTGGGCGCGTTTGTTTACACTCAACAGTGGTGTAAAGGTATTTATATATAGTATTTGTTCGTCTTCAGGCCATTGTCGAGATTTAATTTTTTCATAAGTATTGATCGTAATATCATAGCAATTTCACATTATGATTCCGTCTGAAATCTTCTTTCCACTCGGCGGTTGTGTAAAGTTTACACTGAAAATTAACTTTAGTTCTAGAGCCTTTAGCGGAAGCTAAGTTTTTTTAAAAATATTCTATGTAAGGTCAGAATTTCGAAACTAACAGATAGTTTTCTCTAATCCAGTAGTTATGTAAAGTTTGCATTATTCATTTATTGTTAATGTGTTAAATTTTACACTACAAATTTATTTTACTTTCGGAGCATTGCAAAACGTCTACTTTTCCAAAAAACGTTTCGTAAGGTCAGACTTACGAATCTGACTGTATGTTTTCTTCACACTCAGTACTTGTGTAAAGTTTACACTGAAAATTAAATTTAGTACCAGGGCGTACCAGGCGCTTAAGTTTTTTTTCGAAATATTCTATGTAACACGTCAGGATTACGAATCTGAGTGTAAGTATTCTTTTTATCCAGTAGTTGCATCAGTAGTTGTGTAAAGTTTATGCTTAAAACGTCCGATCTTTTTAAATAAGGTAAGGTTGTCTTGTTTAGTAAAGATAATGCTGATTTTTCTGCGTTCTTGGACTGCTGTCATTATTGTAGCATGTTACCGTATGTGTTTACTTAGTGATTTACTCTAATCATGCTAATTAAAAGCAGGGTACTAGCAAAAAAATGGACCGGTGGAACAAAAAAAGACGAATTTACTTGGGATTACCGATTGATAAAGATGTAAAAGAGGGCGATTAGGAAAACCTACCCACGTATATGCCTAAAGTCTCGAAATCTGTTAAAAACCAGACTCTGTCTAAGTAACGCAAAAAATAGAATTATTTAAAACGAAAACCTTTTGTGAATAGCTTGCATGATGCAACGCAATGCTTCGTCTCGTTACTGATAGAAAACTAAATGCAGATGTATTAACCCTCCTGTTATCAAGGGATCACGCACCCTAGACTTGCCAAGGTCTATATCAAAAATCTAGTCATTGGGGAGATAACAAAAATTAATAAAAATACATATTTCTGGTAGCCAAGAGCATGAGAATTTCAAAAATGTCATTAAGTTAGCACAAAACTGAAAATCAATTGAAAAAAACGTATTTGAACATTCAAAAATATGTAAGAAATACGATCTGCAACACACGTAACACATGTTATAAAATCATGGATTTAAGCTTCTCTAATAAAATATAGGTCAATACGTTTTCTTTTGCCCAATAAAACATGTGTTGCAGTGTTGCAGTAAAAAAAGAGGGTACTGAGAAGCTTGCCACCTAAGAATTTATGGCCTTACAGTGAACTGCAAAAAACAGGCAACTAGATCACGGATCTAGTGCTCGGTAAAAGTTTAAGACCAATCATAATCTATGTGTATTTTTAAATGAAAATTCTGTCATTTGGTACATAAAATAAAGATAGCAATTCTTATTAATTGAATTACCTTATTTTAGTACATCCAAATTCTCAATCTTCTTGAAATTAATTTGCTGTCTAGCATACATATACTGGTAAATGCAGTTTACGTCTGGCGCATTACTTAATGAAAGTGCCCTAAAATTAAATTTACTCAAATTGATTTAATTAATGGTACAGCGTATTAAAATCGTATTGACACAAAATTTGTTCATTGATTGAATTCATTTTTTTAATTAAAAACACATAGAGCAATAAAAAGTCAGCAGTAAAGCTGACCCTTTTTCCACAAAGAACCAACGCGTCGGATTATTCCAAAGGTCGGATAGGTAAATTACCCTTAATGTGGTTTTTGAAAAACGATTAGCATTGCATTTCTTCGAAGGTCATACCCGCGTGAAACGTGCTGTTCTAGTTTTAAATGCGATTGTAGCGCCTGCTCTGGGATTAACAAACGGCTTGCTATACAATCAATGCAGTGCAACATTGGTGCATTTATTAAGCACTTTCTTATGTAATATAAAAACATAGGTACTACTGCAAAGAATTTGTTCTCTTGGATCCACAAATTCAATTTATGGACTTTCTCTATTTCTAAGGGATTAGACTTTCCCCTTAAGACCAATCCTAATCCATGTGTATTTTTAAATGAAATTTCTGTCATTTGGTACATAAAATATAGATAGTAATTCTAATTAATAAAATTACCTCATTTCAGTCCATCTAAATTCTCAATCTTCTTGAAATTAATGTGCTGTCTAGCATAGATATATTTTTAGTAACATTTTTAGAGATGTCATTCAACCAGGCCCCTCCCAAAATTTTCTTGCAGCCCATATACGGTTGTGGCCTCAGTTTGGAAAATGAATAACACAAAACTTTATTCTCTGAACGTCAGACTAATCAATCTTATCAAAGAAAACGACAAATCATTCTGTTTACGTAGGACACACGGCGCAAGAAGAATGAGCGAGAATTGAATAGCACATATATGTAAAATGCAAAGCAAGAGAAAGTGTACATAACCACATCATCTCATCTCGCTAGCATAGCACGTGTTACTGCTGAGCCATAATAAACAGCACAATACGAATGTCATTATTCACCTATCGAGCCTTTTAACTGAATATTGATTACATAACGTTACGCAAATGTGAGTCTGATCTCAAGCTAAATCGGCTACTTTACACAGGCCAAGGAACCCTCCCAAGCTCTTCACTAAACACCTGTGAAAAGTATTTTAAGAGGACGCCTCCTTTTTGCAGAGGCCGCAGAATATACTTCCATTTTTGTGCCGCTTAGTGAAATCTGATTTTAGCAGATTCTTATGATTTTTTAAGCGCATAGATGACTTATTTCTTGTCCGCTCCTTTTATGTATTTAATAATCCGCAAGTATATTCATCCTTTCTGTTCCATCGGAGCATTTTGCTTTGCTAGTAACCAGCTTTTAATTTGCATGATTGGGTTGAATCGGTCAGTAAACACGTACGGTAACATGCCACAATAATGACAGCAGTCCGAGAACGTGGGAAACAATACTGTTCTGAATATCAACATTATATTTTCAAACATGATCACCTTTTGCCTTATTAAAACAAATCAAATGTTTTAAGCGTAAATTTTAAGCAATTACTGGATGTGAAGAACACTTACAGTCAGATTCGTAAGCCTGGCGTTACATGGAACATTTTCGAAAAAAATTGAGCTTTTGCAACGCTTAAGAAGTAAAATTTATTTTCAGTGTAAACTAGGCATAACTACAGGATGTAAAGAAAGCATGCAGTCGATATTGTAATACTGACCTTGCAAAACATATTTTGAAAAAAATTACGCTTTGCAATGTTATGGAAGTAAAATAAATTTGTACTGTAAGCTCTACACGTCAACATTAATTGAATAGCATAAGCTTTACATAACTACTAATGGGTGTAGAGAAAACTTACTATCATTTTTATTTTACATAGGAAATTTTGAAAAAAATTAGCTTTTGCAACGCTCTTGAAATAGGAGTTTATTTTTTGTGTAATTTTTACACAGCTAACTAGTGTAAAGATGATTTAAGTAAGATTCATAAGTCTGATATTACTCTTGTTATCACGATCCATATTTATGAAGAAACTAACTCTTTAAAATGGTCCTAAAACAAAAAAATATTACATGTAAACCACTTTGCGCCACTGTTGAGTGTAAACAAAGGCGCCTAACTGTCGTGTGACGTTTGATCCCTAGTACATTTTTAGATTTGTGTACATGTCCAGACTCATAACCAGAGAAGTTGGCAGAAAAAACAAACAGAAACATATTTAACACCCCCGATTTTTGACTTTACACCTGCCAAAAAAGCTCATTATTGATGTCAATAAACACAATTTGCTGTGACACGTGCCCTTTTTAAAATTCCTTATTTTCATTCAATCCGACTTTTCACGACTTCTAAATTGAGAAAAGGCCGAACGATAAATGGTCAAAAATGTATTTTTCCACTATTCATCGCAATGTAAACTTTGGGCCGGTTTGTAGCATATAAATCGTAGCATGCTTATGTGGTGAAAACTTCTTTTCCACATCGAATTCGAGATATTGACCAATCAGGAAAGGGAAAAAGTAGTTTTTTCGTTAAATGTTACACCCTAGTTTCGAACTTTACACCTCCATAAATAACTCAATATTGAGTTTTTTAACGCACTTTGCTGCGAAGAATATCCCTTTAAAGGTACTTCGTTTTTATTATATTCAACTTGTCCCGACTCACAAGCGGAGAAGTTACCGAAAAAATCCGGAACAAAATTCGGTTTTTTACGCTATTAACTAGAGTGTAAGCTTTAAACTTCTGAATCTAACTCCGTATTAAGTGTAAAAAAGTTTGCGTGTAAACCAAAGGTAGACTTTTTGTCTTAGTACAGTTCTAGTGGAAAAAATTTTTTGGTATTCAAAACCGGAGTTGTTGGCAGATTGAAAAAAGTAAAAAACGCGATCAAAATCTGACTTTACACTCGCATTGTTTTTGCACTCTTTACTCTCCCTCGAGAAATAATGCCAGTTTTAGAAAAGCAGAAAAATACAGCTTTAGATAATTTGATTTTCTACAAGTCTATGCCATCAAATTATAAGCGGCATTTAAACTGAATCGTGTACACGGTGGCTGAAAAATTCATCAAAAGTTCCTATATGTTATAACGTAACACAAAAACAACGCACGCTCATTACAACCTTAATATTCAGTGTGAGAAAAGGAAAAACCCCGCATCAAATGTTTTTGTTATCTTTCTTTCAAGAAAAACTGCACCTCCCAGATTGTGTCCCATTATTGCTGTAGGGGGCTCACATGTTGGCCCACCCAAATATATTATAGGTGCGCGCTAACGCGCTACCTATGATATTGTTGCCCTTTATCTCAGCTACGATCTTCAATCTTTTCATCGATTTCAGCCCCGATTTAAAATGTTTGAATCATTCATTCACTTCAACCTTTTTTGAATTTCTTTTTTAAATTCGTGCTAAACCTTGCTATTGCGAGCTGTACTATTTCTTTGACATTATAGTCCGTGAAATAACTGCAAATTTTTGATTTTCACTAATTCAGCTTTTTCTTGATTTTCTAGAAAGTCTCACACTTTTCTTGGATATCTTTGGGTGTCACTTGTTGGCTTTAGTTCTGATAAAAAGACTCGTCAAAAAAATCTGACGTTTCCGATAGCACTCGCGAAATTCATCCCGCACGATTTTAGGAAAAGCCCTCAGATTTAATGACTTTTACGTTTATTAAAACTAAATAATAGAATCAATCTGCCTGCAAATCTTGTGCTTCCTATCGCCGATTAGTTCACCTCCTTCCTACGTGTGCATTCGTTAGTCCTGACCAAAGGTGTACAGCATAGCCGATCGGGGGAAGAGGGGTCAGTCGGTCTGGCGGGGTTCAAAAATTGAGCTTCTTTGGGTTAAAATGACCCAAAAACTGGTATAAGCACTAACATGCGGTTAAAACTGCGTTGTTGCACAGTTTCAAATCAATTCTAAGCCCTTTGAAGAAAATTTTAACTTTTCATCCGGTTTTAACCTCTATTTTGCCTCATTGTCCCCATAAAATTTTTCATTTTTACATTCTTGGGGGGGGTGGTCAGGCACGACCCTCAGACCCTCCTCCCACGTGCATGTCTGGTCCTGACTAGTTAGTCAAGACAAAAATCACTGTCAAATAAATTACATCACAAAATTGAATCAAGTCAAACTAAACAGAAATTTATCAGTCAGATGCAATACACTGGAAAGATTTGAAAAAACCTTTCGAGCCAAAACTTTTCAAAGGCTATTTCGATAATTCGAAAATTCATCACTTTAATTGTCTTCTTGCTCTTCGTCATTTCGTTGAAGACGCCATTTTCAAAGATCAAAATTTTCATACTTTCTGTAGTATGATTTCACTTCGAATATTTGTACGTTCGAAAATCAAATATATTTACTCTTAAAAATACAAAGTACACGGGCTATTCATTTCAAGTCACATTCGTCATATGTTCCCTTTTAAAGTCTTTTAGATTAATAAACTAATTCCGGCGAATCACAAATGATGCCAAATTACTCTTTTTTTCAATAAAAAACATTCACAATGTAGAAATATTAAAAAGTAAAATGTGCAGCAGATGCTTCAACTTTATCCTTCATTTGTCAAGTTTTTTCGCGAGATATAGGGTAGTCGTCCGTAAAAGCTATGAAAAACTTAAAATATTATTGATGAATTGGGCAAAAAAGCCTGTGACGGAATAAAACAAAAATTTGTTCATAAAAATAATAAAAAGATTTCAGATGTATCAAATTTTTATGTATGTATCGTATAAACATATCGTTAAAAATTCTTTTAAACTGAATAACGTATTTTGCAAGTCTGTCTAATGTCTAAAATCGGTCTTTCCGCAAATTTTTTATTTTTTAACGCAAATTTTTTTGTGCTTCATACCGACGCAGTATTTTTCTATTAGCAAAAAAACGACACATTACTTAATAACATAAGTAATAGCCTCTCGAAAAAATTCTCTCCAGTGCAGTGTTTTTTTTGTATTAGGCAAAGATTTTTCTTGATGTACTATGGCTTTTGGGGACCGTCTTTGTACATGTATAAAGATTTTTGATAGGATAAAAAGTGCAAAAAAGGTTTGAAATTCGCAAAAATTTTCGGCGCTACGCGCCGAAATGAGTGATTGTGTGTTCTATATATTTTTATAATGTCATAAATTGCATTTTGAAAGGAAAAATGTCTTTTGAGACAATTAATAGTGATTTTTGCCTTCAGAAACCCAGAAATTAGCTGAAGTACACTACTAACGGTCGAACGACTCTGTTTTTGCCACACTAAAATCGCTATTATTTTAGTGTGGCAAAATCGCTTCAATTGTTTTGGATGCATCGATGTTTGCTATTTCATTCAATTGGCTTAGAAAGACTGTTACTCAATATCATTACCCATAGTTTCTGCATAGCCAACGTGCTGCTTTTTCAATCATTTTTATGGTTAAACATTTATTTTAATGTGTTGGCCGCAGAATGTACTTCGATTTTTGCGTTGCTTATAGAAAGTGTGATTTTTAACAGATTTTGCGACTTTGGGTAGCTTTTTCCTAGTCCCCTCCTTTTGCATCCTTAACAATCCACAATTCCACGTATATTCATCTTTTTTGTTCCATTGGAGCATTTTTGATTGCTAGTTGTAATATGAACAAGGGCCTTTATATTGTAGTATACGCGCTACATTAGCGATTATAGAACAATTGAAGTCAAAATCGTGAATGTTTATTGTTTTTAATCAAACAAAAAATATTAGAAAAATACTGTAAGTTTAAGTTGTTTTTACAGAATGTCTTATTCATCTTTTAAATAATAAAGAAATATTGAATTTGTTCATAATGATCGTGACTTATGATGAAAAACGGTAGACCCCGTAAAATTTGACAAAAACGATGATTTTTCTACTTTAGACTTATTTTACTCAAGGAATATACAGTTTCATGTAAAAGTTTTGAACCATTGAATGCAGCTTCAAAGAATACACCATGTAAATTAAAATCAGGTAATGTATCTTTTGATGCTCATTACATGGCCGACTAAGTAAGAGACCAGTAGGTACGAATTTGTGATTTATGTGTGATAAAAACTTCTCTCATAGCGAAATCATTTCGTGTTGATGTAGCAATAATGTACATACCAGTAACGTTCCTATGTGTGTTCTTCATACATGGGATGAAAATTGGACCGTATTAGTTGTACATTCGAGAGCAGAGAATTTGACAATTTTCTACCAAACATAGGCTAAAAAGGCGCACTTTTTACAATTTCACGAAGAATCGACAATTCTAGGCATTGTAAGTACATACATTGCGAGGGTCAGTCATTAGTCACTCTGAAGGGTCAACCCTCCCCAGAACACGTATGCAGCGTGTAAAGCAATTTATGAACTATGCGGCTCTTCTGTACTATGCGGCGGTCGTGAATTAAGCGGCGGCTGTGCATTCGACCCTTGCTAATCTAGAGGGTCAGCCAGAAAGCTTCTTTACTGTGAAATATTCTCCATAATGAGCTCAAATAGCTCAAAAATTACCTTAATTTATGGTTTTTGATCAATTACAAAAGCATCAGCAAGAAATCTTTGATTTTCATTCTGTTTTCAGTCGCTATTTGGCCTTATTCTCCGCTGAAAAAATACATTTTTCCATTCTGAAGTCTAAAATTTCCAATCCTCGCCACCCGCATATCGATTTTTGCAGGAATATCACGTTTAAGCAACGCATTTTGCCCTTGATGTACACAAATTTTATTTCATCGTAGGCGAGAACGACCCTCTGTCACTTACATACATGTCCCGAAATAAGACTTATTTTTTATGTAAAAGCGGCATTTACTATCAGCGAATAATGCAAAAGTGGTGGCGTTGTCATTTCACAAGAAAAAATAAACCGAGCTATAAAAAATAATCGCCTAATAATCTATGACGTTATCACTTTCGATCAATATCCGTGCCTTCGATACCCTACTTTTCCGTGTTTCCTCTTGCCACAATTGCAGTCTTTGACTCTATTATCTGCATCGATATCGATAACCTGAACATCCTTGTTCCTGCCGCGTCCACCATAGCCATAGCCTCCATAGCCGTCATAGCCATAGCCTTGTCCATATACCTCGGGCGGCGAACTAATCATGAAACCGATCACGGCCTGGACACAATAATATCACAATAATCAAATGATTAGACGTGCACGTGGAGAAGTGAGAAGTTTTGGAGTCACTTGGGCTAGAAAACGAATAATTTTCTTCCGAAAATAAAGAAATTAAGGCAAAACTATAACCGAAAACGGACTAAATTCAAAGCGCTTAAAAAGTGCTCGAAAACGATAAGAAATTGTTCATGATTGCAATTTTAATGCTATTTTAAGATTCGCGCCCAACCTTTAAGGGAAAAAGAAAGGTTGCTCCGGTAATCTCAGAAGACCGGGCTTTTGTTCGGCGTGGGCTTCATCCCCTCCTCTCAAAATGCTTTCCGCCTTTCAGAATTTCATTTTTTTCAAACATAGTAGACTAGGTCCTGCTTAAAGCATTTTTAGCTCAAATCTGCTACTTTTTCGGCGCTTCGTGCCAAACCGCCATTTCTGAATAGAAAAATATAATTGGCTTTTTCACGGAAATTTTTTAGTGTTTCTAGCGTCTAGGAAGAAAGGAGATTGTTGGAAATACTAAAACAATAGTATTTTTCATATAATCAACGTTTTTAAGCACAAACTCGTTACCTACATCAGATGATATTTTTAAGCACCCAGAATTTCTGGATAATGAATCAAAATAAAGGCTAAAATGAATGAGAATCGAAAACATTCTTCAAAAGTCTTAAAATTTACAACAAAGCGAGGAATTGCGTAATTTTCTTGCTACTTTATCATCTGAGGTCATGTTTTCCCCCAAAAAGGTCATTAGCTGATTTCCCAGCCGGCTGGCCCCGTCCCCCTAAATCGGCAATGCGGCGCACCTATGTATGGTATGACCGAACACGCACGCGGGATGGGGGCTGCGATGGGATCTAGACTACCAGATTTAAAGTAATGTGAAACCTGCTCGCGAAAATAAGGCAGAATAACGACCAAAAATGTATATAAATTGAAGATTATTTGTAAATATGCTTGAAATCGACCAGAAAATCTAGATTATTGCATTTTTTGGGCCAATTTGATGTTTGTAGCTTGCGATAGGCAATTTCGGCTCAAAAATGATCTGTCGCTGAGCCCCCCTCCCCCATCTCGAGACAGGCCATGCGCTGCACCTATTGTTTTCACTAATTGATTGATTTTTACTTTCATTGGATGCAATTTTTGTTTTCTGGCTCGGCTTAAAAAGTACGAGATACTGGAATGTGATATTTTAAACGCCGGAAAGTGAATGGGAGGAGATTAGGTCAACGCAAATATGTATTTGCTGAGATTTCCTCAAACATAGCGTTCTACGTAACTATGTGCAGTGTTATTCAACGACTATTTTTTTATTCAAGATCCATATTATGAAAAATAGGGATAACATATATTACCTAATAACAACTAAGCTACCATGGTGAAAAAATACATTAGTCCTACATGATCTCCATTTAAATGCTGAAAGCATTCCGTGTATCTGGCTCTGGCATTGTTTTTTGTAAATATTTCAGTACTGACTACACCTGGGCGTGAGAAAATTCGGTGGGGCTGAGAGTATGCACCTCCCCACATAAGAATTCAATTTTTGAAATTTTTTTTTTGTTTCTTGCAATTTTTTGATGCTAATGGATAGTGCACGGTGATAAACGTTGAAAAATTGTGTTTTTTCGCCATACCACCATTTTTAAAGCCATTTTTTGACCTTTGAAAAATCTTGCACCCCGCAGAATTTGGGTGCTGCCCACGTATGGTACTGACTCCCTGAGAGCCAATGTAATAAGGATTTAAAAGTCAGAAATATTAGCAGGAAATGTGTTGTGCAGTACCAGTGAACACTTATGACAGTACAGAGCCATTACTACGAAAAATCGCACACTGAGTCAAATCAGATGATGCTCTCATCTGATTTGACTCCAATAGATCGCTCATCTGACTTGACTTCATTCAATTTCTTCTTGTGGAGCTTTTTAAACTTCGAATTGCAAACGAACGGCTCTGCTGCCAGTACACCTGAACCTCTCAAATTGTATTAGATTGGGTTTATGCGAGTTTTCAGTACAATTTTACCCTTTAAACTGCTTTCCGGGTCGTTTTCGCTCTGATCGAATGAAAAGTTTTAGAGTTTTAGGCAGAAAAATGGACTCTACGTCACAGCGTTTTCACTGATTTTAGAAAAATTTTTACATTTGCAAATGCAGCATTACATAGCTTTAAGATAGTGAAATGACTGAGAGAATATGTTGTAGAGAATTAAATTTCCTTTCAAATGATATATCTCTTATTTGACACAGTTGCTCCTATGGTAATCTATTAGTTAATAAATATAACTTAGTGTGAAACCACACAAATCCACTAATGAAGCTTCAGTGTCAGATATAATTTTTGAGTTAATCTCAAGAACCGCCAGAACGATTTCAAAAAAGTAAAGTTTTCTGAATGCTAAATAAAAAAATGAAACTATTTTGCCAAAAAAACTTTCAATTTTTTTATAGCTACAGTAAGCCACATAGCGAAAACGGCTGAAATTTGAACATGGCCTCATTTCTCACCAGTTTGTGATATTATGCAGAAAACTGGTAAAATAGTTGCTATTCAACATCCTCTAAAATCTTCATTTTTTGGTTTTTCTTCTAAGCCCGCCCTTCACTCTACTAACGCATTTTAATTTTTTTCAATATGGCTGCCTCCTTAAGCTATGCTTATTACACGCCATAGACTATATATTACCAAATGGTTGAGCCCAATTCAAAAAGCCTGTAAAAAGAGCTTTTGAATGATTACTCACTCGCCTGATTTGATAGAGAATTCGCATTTTTCATTTTTGGCCATGTAGGCAGCCATATTGGAAAATTACTGTAGTTTCAGACGTTTTTATTCATTATTCTTTGTGGTTTCAATATATTTTGAAAATTTTTTCAGTAAATAGCTAGAGAATTTTACGCTCTTTTTAATGATTTATGTGTCAATGTCTGGTTCCTTGTATTTCTTCAGATTAACCCAAAAAATCATTGTTGTACACTGAAAATGCAGTGACGTCTTTTTATACTCAGCTGGCTGCTCAGTCAAACCACTTTATGCACATGCAGCGGCAACGAGCGACTCGCACACACACCCGGGCGTGGGGGTTTCGCGGTATGCACCCTCCGAGAAACCAAAATACCCCTCAGAATTCAATGTTTGAAAACGTTTTTCTGTTATTTCGCAATCTTTTTATGCCAATGACTAGTGATCGATGAGAAACATTGAAATAATGATGTTTTTTCTCCATACCATCATTTTTGAGGCCATTTTTTGTCTTTTAAAATTCTTGCACCCCTCCCCCAGAAATTCGGTGCCGTCCACCTATACTCGCATAGGTCTGAACGCTGGCGACTCAATTGGGCCGAATGGCAGCAAAAAGTGATGGAAATAATTTTTCATGCGAAAGCGTTAGAAAATAATTAGATAGATTAATGTGGTTTTTAATTTCGTTTAGTATTGAAATCAGATTTCAAGTCCCTTTTAGGTAAAAGACGGCCGCGATACGCATATCGGAACTAATCAAGATCTCAAGAAAAATAAAGGGGATATTTTTAGTATAAAATTAGGCAGCGATATGGCCAAAACTAGAGACAGAGACTGATTCGTAGAAGTAATAAAGATCATACACGAAAAATGTAAAAAGATAGCTTTTGCTCTATTACTTTAGCACTGATGCCGGCGTTAATCCGGACACGTTTGCAATGCTTAGTTGGATGTTACTTCGGCTTAGACCGGCGAGATGTTTTTTGCAATAATGAGCCCATAAACCCCGAATGGCCAGCGTGGAGAACGAAGGCATTCATTGAGCTGAGCGTTAAAAAATAACTTAAAGTATCCGATTACATTAAATCACCACTTCTGAGAAAAAGCTATAATTTTCGCTCTGGTTTGGATCGTATTTTTCCTAGAAAACTTTTTCTCTTTCCCTCCTGTGGTCTAGGCGAGATCCCAACGCCATTCACATATGTTATGCGGTATATGTTAAAATGACAAAGGAGCCTTGATCAGAGTCAAATGATAGGTGTCTTACAAAAGCGACGAAGTAGGCCAGGAACATGGTGAATTGCAATAATCTTCAGAAGAGAATAATTCGAATCAGAAATGTAACTTTTCAGCTCACTGATAATTAATGTACAATCTTTTGCTGACTTTTATACCCCGCTCATGGTAATTACCACGTACGCGAATTCAGCATTCCTAAAATTATGTTTAAATTTGACAATTGCCTTTAATATAGATTATAATTTTAAGCCTAACGAAAACACGAAAGTCAATTTACTTTTCGATTGCAAGATTTGATTAACAATTCTCTAACAAAAAAATAAACATAATCGCGAAAAGTCTCAATTATCCTGTTTCAAAATATGTTTTTGAAAATAAATTCAAAATACAAGCTTAACCAGCTAGGTAAAATGCTCTATGGAACAGAAAGGACAACTACAGTTGAAATTTCAGGTAATTACAGGTATAAAAGAAGGGAATTATGAATTACGAAAAGTTGCCTATGTGCGCAAAATAATAATAAGAATCTGCAAAAAATCAGATTTTCTCTATGCAATACAAAATCAAAGTATATTCTGCGGTCTACACAAGTTAATTGCCCATCGAAATAAATAGAGCAAAATTTATTCTTCAGATGAACTGATCAGTCTGATCTGAATTGAAGAAAACAATAAAACATTTTGTTTACGGACCCTAAAATCAGAAGATTGCAATCTGCAAACCTTCCATATATTTATAATAGTTATTTATTGTCTTATCTCTTGGTTTTTCAAATATGTTTCGTAGACAGAGACAGAAGTCTATTTTTTGCCTATTGTGTCGCAAAAGTTGCGACTTTCATTAAGCGCTTCCGGATTCGTGTATAACGTTCTAATCTTGCAATTACTTGACCTGAATGAGTGATACGGATCTTGGTTTTCAAGCGATCATGCGCTATGTTTTAGGGCGGAATTACGAGCACAATTGAAGAGCGCGGCTTTTCGCAAAATTTTTCCCTTTCTTGTACTAAAATAGATTAAAAAATATGTATAGATATCGAGGAGCGTACCGCAATTGCATTTCACGATTTCCAGCTAAATTCGATAAGTTTTGCCAAAATGTTTTGATTTTTTTCAAATAGCCTCTGGTCATTTTGCTTTAACTTTTTTGAAAATTTTCCTTTTTATTACGTGGGAATCTGTGCGTTTGATCTTTTTTGATAATTCTCTCCTGTAAGATTGAGTTTCACTTCCGCACCGTAAAAAGTGTATTAGTCGGAACAGTAAATTGGGCTGAATTTCGATCGCAGTGAGGCAATTTGAAATCTTTTTAATTCAATTCAATCTAAAACGTTTTCCATTTTAGTGGTACATCATAGGTAGCGCGCTAGCGCTTACCCATATACTTGGGTACCCCTCATACCTGTACACCCCCAGAGCTATAACAGGACACATCTGGGAGGTGCGGTTTTTTAAAGATAGATAATAAAAAAATAAGTAGTATAGCCTATCTCCCTAGGGTTACAACTTTATAGCGTTGTAGTGTTATAAGATAGGCAGATCTGCGCCCTGGCCCGAAATCGAGGTCGCGCCAGGGCGCAAAAGGGTTGGGGGCCTGCCTGGACCTGCCCAGGGAGAAGGCGTGCGCCAGCCCAGGGCCAAGGGCCCAGGGTTAGGGGAGGGGATGCAATAACCCAGGGGGTTATTACCCAGGGTTTTATTTCTTTTTTTAATTTTAGCGCGCAACCTACAGTATACTAGCATCAGTTTACACTTTTGCGTTACTCAAGAACCACTAGCCAGATTTTGTTCAAATTTTTAGGATTTGATGTATATAGGCAAGGCATGCTTCGGACAGAATTTCAGCGCGCAGCCTACAGTATACCGATTTATTTACACTTTCTCATATAACATATTTCAAGAACTATAGGGTGGATTTAGCTCAAATGTTCAGAGTAGGGTGAGCATATGTTGCATGTGTCATGTAATTGATATGAACATGTGGTCTACAGTATACCAATTTACTTTACACTTTCTCATATAGCACTATATTTCAAGAACTATGTTGCGGATTTAGCCCAAACTTTCAAGGTAAGATATATAAATTGTAGCTGCGCTATGTACAAAATTTTAGCGCGCAACCTACAGTATGCCGATTACACTGCTTGATGGCATCAAACGGATGGATGTAAAGTTCCTTATGGAGATTTATTTTTTATAACTTACAACGTCAAGCTTTCATACGAATTTACTAAACAATCAATTTCATAATCAATAATCTGTGCGTCGCTATGTATCCATTTTGCCTTGTATTCCGGCTTCATTCCTCCCCAAATATATTAGAACAGTCCTTCTTCGTAATTTGACCAGGCTCGCTCTAGCGAAATCACAAAGTGCCAAAATCCCCGGATTATTCTTTTTCCAGTCAAATTTCTGGCTTGACTGTAGAATTCTGCGTCTATTTTCGATTGACCCTTGTGGTGATCAGTAAATCGATTCCAAAAATATGTGGCTATGCATACCAAGTCTTTGTTTTCATAAGTGTGAATGCATTCAAGTTGAGTACAAAAAACGATAAAGGACTCCATTTTGAAGAACCGACTGCTCAGTGTAGAAAACTAATGAACAATGACCTCGTTTCCTGTTTTTTCCCTTTATATACTTTTTGAAAATTGGCCTCTTCCCCAACAGTATGTCGTAAATAATATGATCGTCGATACATTTTTCAAAGAAGTTTTTGTAATACTCTTTTGTTTCATTGCCAGACTCGTGCTATAGCTTACATAGTGCTTTCAAATCTTCAATCTCTATGCATCTTTTCAGTTCATTAACGAATACCTCTTTTATGCGTTTTTCTCTATACGCTTGTCTCATTTTTGGCCAAAAGTACCGACTCTAGTTTTTCTTTGTCTACTCTATCGTACTTAACAAGGTGTAAAGAAATGTGTTTGTAGATACTTGTGGTTTTTAAATACAATACTCACTGATATTTATAAACAAAGTCTATAAATACTAATAATCTTGGGTTGATTAAACTTATGTTTTTCTTAAATCATAAAAAAATGGAGGAAATTAAGGAACAGTCAGAACGGCCTATTATGGAAATTAAGGAACAGCCAAGACGTCTATGGACGTTAAGGGCAGTTGAAACGTCCTTGTACTGATACAGAAAAAGCCATATGGGAGGTCTATCAGGCCCCTATTGAGCTTTTGGTAGAAACTAAGAGAGAGCCATGCGCCATCTTATGATTCAGCTATGTTATTTTTGTCAAATAGCTTCATCGGAGCGAGAATTTTTCGAAACCAATGGCGGCCGTTGGTATGCTAACATTCAGTTATGCCCCGGATGTTGCAATTTCAACAGGTCAATGCAAGGAGCATAGCAGCGAGTACTAAGGCGATACTCTGAGCAGCTGGTCGAGGATGATAAGACCAAGACCTAAAAGTCTATAAATATGACTGCGTTTTATTTTTAGGCATTTACTTATTTAACAATAGCGTCTCCAGGCGAACTATCGTATCATCACTTCGTTCTAAAGCTAGTCAAAACGGCCAATGCGTGATTCATTCACGTTAGGGATACAAAAAAGATAGGCGCATTCTTTTGGTCACTAATGAGTCCTGAGTTCAAGGCAGAACGAAAAGAAGCCGAGAAAAAGGACGCCTTTTGGAATTTTGCTCAGGATTCAAAACGTTGCATCCTACAAAAAGAATTTGAAGAAATGAACGGTCTCTGGCAACGATTCGATGCAAATGGAAAGAATATGTTCGAGCATTCATATGATAATTGTATTTTGTATTATGGTCGCTGTTGTTTAGTATAAATATTCGTTATGACAATTAAAATGAAATGAAAAAAATGGAAAAAAGTGTTAAAGCAATATACATATTATGACCCTAAAACGGGGTATAGTAGCGTGGAACAGCTATATGAGAGGGCTAAAAAAGTAAAGCCAAAAATAGACACGTCCTATGTACGTGAAAGGATGGTTTGGAAAAGCAGCCCACCCATACTTTACACAAACCCACAATCAAGCGGTATTCTCGAAATAAAGTGTTAGTAAGTAGCATTGATGAGCAAACAGCTCCCATCAGAGTCTATAAACGCATATTTTTTGGCTTTACGCAAAGATCTCATTCGCGCTCAACCTGAAATCCAGGTTGACTCAATAGCTCTTGACAAAATGCTTCGTCATCAGCTCAGAAAAGGGATGAATCAAGAAATCGCCGAAGAAGCTTATAACAGAGCGCCTGAAGCGCCGCTACAAGATTTTCTTCATGCTGCGCGTTGCATAGAGTTTGCGAACCTACAGTATGCTTCAGTTAAGCAGCCTACCCCGTATTTACCAGCAACAGCCGCTGCAGTATCTAATAGTATGTTGCCAAAAAGCAATTTTTGTCGTTCCACGTATAATCAGAACGAGACATCCCTGTCAATCTATGTCTTTTCGACAATCGCGTCCAGAAACATCTAATTCATCAATGCAACCATACTGTGTTTATTGTGAACACATGGGCCACACCAGAGATGAATGTTTTCGGCGCCCGCAAAACAACAATCGAAATTATTGCAACAGCAAAGCTCACAATTCCAGTGAGTATGCATATCGACAGCGTAGCTGATCTAGGCCATTGTTTCAAAATATCCCATCATCATTGCGTCCGAACTATCGTAACCCATATAATTCTCGTGTGTTTCAAAACTCACAGTATCGATCTACATCTCGAAATTACAACTCCCGTCAAGATTTTCGACGTCCGAGCAATGATTTTCGTCAAAATTATGGTAATCGCCAAAACTACCATAACTCCTACAGTAATATGCGATATTATGACAATGACAGAAATGTAAATGCAAACAATCGTTTTGCAGAAGAATTATCGCCAGCCTAATAACGCATATCGACAATTTCCTCAACAACCTATGCGTTCTAACCCTCCGGCAGTTACATATTTGGTATCTTCAACACCCACCATTACGTTTCCCCCACCACTGCTGACCCAATCGAACTAATAATAATAACAAAAACGTCATAACTTCGTCTGTTTCGACTTCCGATAATTCGGAACAACTTTTTATACATCACAAGCGTTTCTCAAAGAGTATACTGACTGCAGAAACAATTAGCTGTCTTTGAAAAGCTGAATTCGCAGGTAAAACCTCCTGATGTTCCTAACAAGCCCTCTGTTAGCCATGCATCTACTAATTTGCCCACGAATAGAGCAAATTAATGGAGTTTACTCCATTGATTTGCACAGGGTCTCAAGTTACAATGATGACCGCGAGCGCTTTTCTGCACTTAGGTTTCCAATTACCACCAAAGCAAGTAACAAATGTCGTACATGGAATCGAAAAATAACACCAACAGTGCGTTTTACTTATATCATGCAAATCACAGTTGCCAAACAAACTTCACAGGCTGTTGTCTCAATCATTGATGATTTACTGGAAGATATCCTTCTAGGCTTCGATTTTTGCAAACAAGCACTACTATTTGTCAACACAGTTGAAGATTGTGCTTTTGCAAATGGTCATCGTGTTGAATTACTTTCAGCAAATGACAAAAGCATTTATGTGTAAACCAGTTTATGCTCGCATAACTGTTACCGAATCAATGTCATTCAACCGCATCACGAAGTGGTGACACCCAGATATGTTTGTTGTGGCCAATTAAATGCTGAAATTGCTCTTTTTGAACCTGATAAGGTCTTCATGCTAAGTAAATCGCTAATCACTGTTTGTTGCACCAGCTATCATCAACACGTCAGTCCCTGTTTACCCCTACGCATCTGTAATACGACTAAATCATCCATCACCTTTGATATTGGAGAATTCATTGGTTCCCCAACTACCAAAGCTGAAATAGTGCCTCATGTCGCCCTGACGGACGATAGAGCACCCGAACTTTTTGCAACCGTCAATAAAGCTTTAAATGGCTCAGCAATCAATGCCCATCAGCAACAACAAGTTTGTGAGTTATGTCAGCGTTACGCCTCCATTTTTGCCCTAAAAGGAGAACCTTTAGGCTGAACAACGCTCATAAAACATCATATTGACACAGGTGATAGTCCGCCTGTCGTAGGAAAAACGTATCACATTGAACATTCGCATCGGAGAGCGATGCAAGCAGCTATCGATGAAATGCTAGCTAATAAAGTGATTCATCTGACTATAAGCCCATGGGCTAGTCCGTTATTCCTATTCGGGAAAAAGGACGGTTCTTTACGCCCAGTCGTAGACTATTGTCGTTTAAATGAAGTCACTAAGACCCAAGTATATCCTCTGCCACAAATTGAAGACTATATTTCTATGCTAGATCTGAAATCAGGATATTGGCAAATCCCGTTAGATAAGGAATCATGGGAGAAAACAGCATTAATCTGCCCCATCGGTCACTATGAATTCAATGTGTTGCCTTTTGGTCTCAAAAGTGCGCCAGCAGACTTTCGGCGCTTAATAAAACTAGTTCTAGCAGGACAGAATTGGAATAAATGCCTAGTATACATCGACAATATCATAGTCTTTTCGCAAGCTTTCCCAGAACATCTAGAAGAACCTAGAGGAAGTTTTTAAGGCATTAAATGATGCAAAATTGCGCATTAAGCCTGATAAGTGCCATTTTGCCCATCACTAAGTGCAATTTTTAGGCCATCAAATTAGCTCTTTTGGGATCGCGCCAGATCCTATGAAGTTTGCCAATGTTTGAAGTTTTCTGACTCCTAAAAATGTGAAAGGTCTACAAAAGTTCCTCGGACTTGTCCATTGGTTCAAGAAGTTTGTAAAGGATCTCGCAAAAATAGCTAAGCCATTTTTCATGCTATTGTGAGTAGGTAGAGCAGATACACCTTTTCCCTTGTCTGTTGACCGAAAAGCACCAAGAAGCCTTTGAAAAATAATAGATGCTTTCATATCACTGCTAATCCTACAATTGCCGAAGTTCGATGAGAAACATCAGTTTATTTTGACAACTGATGCCAGCAATTATGCTTTAGGTGCCATTCTGACACAAAAGCATCTGCCGTCGAGTAATTGCTTTATACTCAGCTATGCAAGCCGAGTCTTGAATTCAGCTGAGTGCAATTATGCCATGTCAGAGAAAGAAGCTCTAGCCGTTGTATGGGCTGTCAAATTCTATCGTCACTATCTCTATGGTACTGAGTTTGTGGTCAAAACCGACCACCAAGCTCTTACGTAGCTAGTTAATGTCAAAGATCCATCTAGTCGTCTCCAAAGATGGGGACTTAAGCTTCAAGAATACATGTATAAAGTTGTGTATGTCCCCAGCGCTTATAATTGTGCTGCCGATTTACTTTCGTGTCACCCCAAAAATGATGAAAATGAGCAAAAGTATAAAGCTGAACATAAAGCGACTGTTAATATCGCTCATCTTGAATTCGAGAAATCTGAGTCGGAAGAGGACGATATTCCGTCCGACCTACCTACTATGTATAATGCAACCAGAAACATTCCACCCGTCTATTATGAGCAAAATATTCTAACAGAAGCCAAAAAAGCAGAAATGCTCACGCCAGCTAAACTGCTAGCAGAGCAATGACTTGATCCTAAAATTGTTAAAATCCGCGAATCACTTGATGATCTTTCTGAGAAGAAGTATTGCAATGAATTTTTTGTCAGCCAAGATCTACTTTTTCGATGTTTTCAACCTAAACGTATCCCCCATGTCGTCTATCAACTTGTCATACCTTAATCCTTACATCGTTTTATCCTATCCAAGTTTCATGACTTAATTTTTGGTGCTCATTTCTCAGCACGAAAAAATTTGCCCAATATTTAGATAAGATATTGGTGGCCACGCATGAAAAATGATGTCATTGCATAGTGTAAAAATTGCCATACATGTCTTCAATTTAAGATTTTGTCAATCCCAGCATCAGTACCCCTAAAACCAATTTAAGTCAACGCACCTTTTGATCTTATTGCATCATGTGATTGTTTTCACATGCCAAGATCTATCTCAGGAAACGATCAGGTAGTAGTTTTCATGGATTATTTCACGGAATATGTTGAAGCATTTCCTGTTTCGGACATAAAAGCAACTATGATTGCAAACCTTTTAATTTGTGAAGTTATTCCTAGACACGGAGTGCCTAGACGTTTTCTGACAGACCAAGGGTCCAATTTTACATCAACGTTAGTCGCTGAGATATGCAAAATCTTGCATATTCAGAAAATATTTACAACCCCATATCATCCACAATGTGATGGTTTGGCTGAGCGATATAATCGAACGTTGATTGATTGTCTCTCAAAGCTAAGTGCTTGTGACCAATATGATTGGGAGAAGTATATCCCATTTGCATTGTTTGCTTATTGAGCAACGCCTCAATCCTCAACGAATCTATTGCCATTTGTTCTACTTTATGGTCGAGAGCCATCTTTTCCCTTAGACATTCAAGTCTTGAACGATTTAACCCTCGACTCTGAATCGCCCAACCAAGTTGTATGCATACTTAGCCAGCCTAGTACTCCCTACGTGACTTACATGAGGCTGCTGCCACAAATTTAGCAAAAGCACGTATGCATCAAAAGTGACAATATGACAAAAACGTTTCCGAAATAATCTTTTCGGTTAATGATGTAGTCCATCTGAATAACAAAGCTGTTATTCTGTCGCATCAAGGCAAACTTGCTCCTAAGCAAATTGGCCCATATCGTATCATCGAATTGCCGACTCTAGAAACAGCACAGATTGTCTACATCCACAATCTGCTGGTCACTCATCTAGTTAATCAAAATAGACTATTGCAATCGCCTAAATTGCCGTTTTCCGATTCAATTTCGGAGAAGCATGCATATATCCCAGGCAATATTGTGCAAGTTCAGGTCCCACAACGCCCCATTTGCCCAGGGGTAGTGGTTGATTTTTCTGAGCTACCGGCTGAGGAACACCATAAAAAGAGTGCACTCTCGTCCATCTTCTTGTTATGTCTAAGACAAGTCATGCTGTATCATTGAGTAATGTCTACCCTTTTCCAGAACACTATTTTACTCAATTATGTCCGACCAACCGCCAGAAAATTTGATTCAAAACCGTCCAGAATTCAAGTGCAATGGCCATATCCCCTCAAACGTCACAGAATTTCTCATAGCCCTTCATGCGGCAGCTGCAGCGGCTTGCAATTATGCTTAGAGCCTATGGGCTAAGAGACCCCATTAAGTGATTGTGCCGGCTTTATAGCCGACATAGAACCGGTACATTTGCATGCTCAGCCTCATCGTTTTCGTCGCATCAAGGCTCAATGTCATTGGTTTTTTAAACATTTTAATAGAGCGCCTCTGACCACTCCATATGTCCCAGCTCATGACATGTGTATTATTTCCGTAGACTCACCTGCTGAGTCTTATGCAGCTATCGTCGCCATACTTTCTCCTATGAACGCCTTGAATGGCTGTTTTCTCTTCGGCCTTGACTCAGAATTCATCAATGATAGCGTCTACCTGCCTATCTCGCAGTGGGACGCCCAATGTTGTTCTATAAGCATGACGCATTAAGATTCTAACGGCCCATGTGTCCATGTATCCACTTCCGCCTTTTAGCTTGCATGAGTTGCTCACTACGCAACTGCCAGACGTCGCTTTAGCTTGTCATGGCGTTGACAATGATTGCATTGCATATTTCCATGTGTATGCAAATTGTCTATACGCCTGCGCTCATTATCAGCAAAATTGTTGTTATAGTCAGCGGCATCAAGAGCTCTTTGAACGCAATGTTTTCGAGGCTCATATCATTGATGCATTTCCGATTGCCCATAATCTGACAAGAGCTGTAGCTACTCGCTGGGCAATCATTGTCTACAAATGCTCATGCAATATATGTTCAATCTACATGTTCGCCCATTGGCTAGAACAGCAGTCAGTCAAGCATGGAATCAAACTCCTTTGCCAGACTGCATGGTGAGATATCTGATCACCAACCCTCTTGGTGCTCTGGGTCTGTATCTTTTAATCGTGTGTCATATGCCATTGATTGCTCTTTCATTGCTCTTACATCTCCGGCAAATAACGAGCAATTCACCAGAAATGAATTGTCAGGCAACCAAGTTGTTGAAAAGGACCAAAAGCTATATATGCCATTGGCGAAAGCCGACTAATTGCCTGCTAGATCTAGAGCAGAGCTCGCCAAATGATTAAAACGTAGAGAGATTGCTGAGCAGAAAAAGAAAGAAAAAGCTGACACATTTAAAAACGGCCAACGTCATTATTGATATTCCGACTCTAGCTTCGAAGAAAGCGAAGAAGACTACAATGATGATAACAAATCTGATATCAAAATGGTGCATCTAGCTTTCACGTCAGTGCCAGAAGCTTCTCAGGAATCTACTATTTCTTTGTCACAAATAACCTTTTGTCTCTGCAGCACCATCGTCTGACAATGATCAACGCACAAATGTGCAAACTACCGTCCCACTGCCATACCTAGGCGTGGGGGCTTGGGGGTATGCACCCCCTATCCCGAGAAATCAAAGTACCCCCCCCCAGAATTCAATTTTTAAAAATTTTTTTGTTTTTTTCCGCAATTTTTCGATGTCAATGGATGGTGCTCAATGAGAAACGTTGAAAAATGGTGTTTTTTTGCCATACCACCATTCTTAGCGCCATTTTTAGACCTTTGAAAAAACCTTGCACCCCTTCCCCCAGAACTTTGGAGCCGCCCACCTATGTTCACGGCCAAATGCAGAGCCGAAATATCCAAATAGAGTCGACAAAGACGTTGATGAAGTTCTCGACTATGACGCAGATGAGTTCCAAGTTGTTGACAAAACGTCTGAAAGTCCAAATGCAGATGTGGCCGCATTGGCCCATGCATCTCAGCCCGCAAGATCTGCAGAAGATAACATTATGCAAGATCAGCATACTTGCAGCTATTGTTATCTAGCTATACCCAAAGGAAAAATGAGAAAGAAGAGTAAACATATAATGGAACTTGAGGATGAATATGGCCAAGCTGTACACAAACGCTTTTCCAAAGATTTAAAAGTTGTAGACGAATACAAAGCGGAAATTGAGCAAGCCGCGCGAATGTCGCTGAATCAGCAACAAGCGCAATCTTTTGCTCAAATTCGAGATTCATTTTTGGTACAAGCAGCCAAAAATGCTTCGTGCATGTACACTGAAGATTTCCAAACTCATCTCATCAACATTTTAGGACAAGAGTTTGCTAATTCGTTTATTGACAGCCTAATTGAAGTAGAAGATTGTTGCATCAAAGAACTATTAACAAGTTTCACCATTGTGCATCAGGCCGACGGGCAACAATCAATGCCTAGAGTCACGCTCTCTAGTCAGCCTTCGCGCCAATAATGTTGATAGAAATACAACCATCTTTGCCAATACCTTTTGTCAACAAATATTCTCAGCATCCTCGTCCATTCTATAATGATTCTTCTTTTTGTTTGACAAATTTCTATGTCACTACCGGCCCTATGATCTATTAGGTTGGTTTAGAATTCGTCACAAATCATCCAAAGTTGCAAGAACCCCCAGAAGTTCAGCGTAGTTCAATTTACACCATTCCAGCAAAATTTTTTCCACATCACTAAGCGACACCGCCCGACCATAATGCTCCTTTGGCTTTGACAATTTGTCAAATGGTTGATATTTCTAATTCAATGAGCGAATTCTTTGCTGAATACAAGTCTACATTTCGATTCAACCCATCGTTTCAAGCTATGACTATCATGTCTGTGCCTTTGTTGCTTCAGTTTCTTGATAACAAGTTCTACCAAAACCACATCTGGTATTGAGAGCCCAGAATTGCTTGGCGTATGGTAGAACAACTTCAACAAATGATTAGATCTGCTTTTGTGTAACGCTTTTTCAACCCGTTTCTGAGAGAAGTTTTTGTCAATTTCTCAGGAATAATCAAAACCATGTCAGATCTCTATTAGGCACATAAGCGAATTCCACTCATTTGCTCGTGCACAGACCCGCCAATCATTTGCCTAATCAAGTTTCCGAACTATTCATTGTGTCAACAAATTCAAGGTTTTCTAGAAATCACTCTTCTAATGCATTAGAAGGAATTTGCAGTCGACAACTCACCCACAAAGTGCCCGCAACTCATGCTCAAGACACTATGCTCGTACATAGAGAGCCAACTCCGGCCTCAAGCGAGCTGCCACTGACAACGCATTGCTGCATAGTTGATTTATTGATAGAAGGCCAAATCACATTGAATTATCAACGCATGGAACAAGAGAGACACCAAACGCAGCTCTACTTGCGCTTACTGAGGAAACCCCATACTCATTTCATATTTGCCACACTACAAATTTCACTATCACTTCAACTGCTCGTCAGCACACCTGGGCGTGGGGGGGCTTTGGGGATATGCACCCCTCCAGAAATTAACATACCCCCCCCCGGAAATCAAAATACCCCCCAGAATTCAATTTTTGAAATTTTTTTTCGTTTTTTTCGCAATTTTTTGATGCCAATGGATAGTGCTTGATGAGAAACGTCGAAAAATGGTGTCTTTATCGCCATACCACCATTTTTAAGGCCATTTTTTTACCTTCAAAAAAATCTTGCACCCCCCCAGAATTTTCTTGCTGCCCATGTATGCTCGTCAGCCGTGCAACCCATCGCATTCATCCGGATGTTATGCTTCTTGCCAACGTCATTATGAACTAGTTGAATCAAATTGTCAAGCACGTCACGCCACCCCCAGCTGAGCAAGCGGCCTCTCAGCAATCTGTTACGCCATCTGCTTCCGGCCATAGTATTCTGCAAGCCTCGCAATTAGATTCTCAATGTCGCCGCAATATTGTTGCACCACATTCCTCCATGCCAATTTCAGTATCCGTGCAACCTTTCTCAATTATGCAATGGCAGGACCGTCATCCTGCTCAGATCATATTGCTACGCCACGTTTTTGTCTATTCCACCTCAAGGAGTCAGACGCGCCATGTCTATGACACACGTTAATTAGATTATTCTGCGTGTGACTGCTGATTGTCGCACTCGGCAGCCGCCAGCCACACACAATCAATCAGATTGCTGCAATTGAACTTTATTCTTTTTATTTGATTTTGATAGGCCAGGATCGACGTCACCAACTGCCAGCAGTTTGTTAATTTTACGGTATTAATTGTTTCTTTTGCGTAAATTTTTCTTCTTCTTATACTTACTAGTAATTTTTTGCAGCCAAGCAACATTTTTTCTCTCCTGTAGGACATTTTCTAAGATCTTTTACTTATCTCCATTGTTCATATTATTCCAATGTATATTTTTATTACTCTTGTATAATTTTTCTGCCTTTTTGCTAAAACCAATTTGTTATTTCATTGTATTTGTCTGTCTTTAATTCAGTTATTGTCCTTGTCCATATATGTGCTTAATTTGTCTATAATTTATTTTCTTTCTTACTCAATACTAATTAAGCCGAGTGACCTGCCCTTCTATCATAAATTATTTATCATTCAAAATTCTCCATGGTGCCGGGCAATCGGTCATTCCGTACATACGCGCAACACTCCATTGCCAACACATCATCAATGCATCGTATTTCATCTCCCACAGCTCAATTGTTCGACGTCACAGTACATCACTTCATTCATTTTTGAGCATACGCTTGTGCATAAAAATGTGTCGGCATCCTGCTTCAATCTGCCGACACAAAATCATTACGTCATTTTGTTCAAATGGCCCGACTCCACGCCATGGCCGTTTTGCGCAAAAAGTTTGTGCAGCAAACTTTTTTGCGCGTTGAAAATGACACTGCATGCCATTTTTCTCAATACCCGGGGAGTGCAGAGATCCCTCTACACGCCGTTGTGTTGCATTGGATCAATCGAAATGTCCTATTGTTTTGCGTCACGATATACCTACGCATCATCAACTGATCGCCCCAGATGTACATTTTTGTGCTCAATTTCCATACGCACGTACGTGACTGTTAAGCGTAACGCTTAAGCGGCTCGCCTGGGATCACCTTCCTCTAAAAATTATCATATTTTCATTCCTTTCCCACACATATTTTCAATCAAAATCTGGGATAGAAAAATGGGCACTTGCGCTTAATGTGACTTGAGTAGGAATTGGTAAGTGTGTTATCATATCTTACATGTACTTAAAGATCATATGTGTGTGCCTCGCATTTGTGCCTGTCCCATTTGTATATACTTATACCGTAAGCTTTTGCCCATAGGCCTATTGTCATATTCGTGTATCCATTTCATTTCTCTTTGTTCATGTTGATATGCCTCTTTTTATGCATTGATTAAAACTGTGTGCGAGCGCAGTTTTATGGCACTTTTACAATTTTTCTCTTCACATAACATTTTTCTTGAGCCTGTGAGACATACGTAAGGCAAGAAAACTCTGGGGTGCAAGATTTTTTTGAAGGTCAAAAAATGGCCTTAAAAATGGTGGTATGGCGATAAAAACACCATTTTTTGACGTTTCTCATCAAGCACTATCCATTGGCATCAAAAAATTGGCGAAAAAACGGAAAAAATTTTCAAAAATTGAATTCTGGGGGGGTATTTTGATTTTCGGGGGGGGGGTATTTTGGTTTCTGAGGGGTGCATACCCCCACGCCCAGGTGTGGCCTGAGAGCCTGTCGCTTAGAGGGCCTGGCTACCCTGAACAGGCCGGGCCACTTACCCCGAGTCGCTAGCTGGTAATCAACCCACTAACAAGGGCGAGAACCGCTGCGCTAGCGCATGAGGAAAAGCTTCCAGGGTTAAGTAGGCGACGTGGCTGTAGTTTCCAAAACCACTACAGTTACATAAGCAAGCAATGCAAGTGTAAACTTTTTTGAACATCGCTATGACATTTAGCATTTCTTGTTGGATTTTGTTTGAAGCTTGCAACCTACTCTGCATGAACACTTGGTCAAGTGTAATAACAAAATGTTGTGGAGCAAAAAATTTTCTAAGAGCAGTTTTCTATTCTTGGAAATTTGCTTTATATCTCTAGTCTGTTTCCACATACATCGGTCGTAAATTTAAAACTATCTCCGACAATAAGCTGACAGTTTGCAATTATAGCATTGATCTGATATATAATTATCGTAACTTTCGGCTAAGTGTCAATTAAAATTCTTAAAATTTATGCAGATCATAGGTACTGTAGCATCCTGTAGTCTGTCTGCTTTCAGAGAGCTTTTTCAGTAAATGTTTACGGAGGCTACAGTAACTCCTTCTTCTTATTTACTGTACAGATGAACCCGTATAAATCGCAACGGTACTCGCTCATCTCCGGTAAGGTAGCGACTGGTTTCCGATTAACTTAATTACTGTACCCAGAGTTAAACGTTGATTTTTCTATTGCCAGGGGGAGAGAGGGCGATGCCGCGCTTTACGGATTGGGATTATGAGTCGGCTGCGATCATTTTCAATGCTGCAGGGATGATTGGGACCTTGGTAGGTGCTTCGTCCACTTGTCTGGTTGATTTTAGTTGACTGATATTCGTCAAACCATGTCGTTTCTTAGAGTAATCATGATATGAATGAATGAATGAAATAATTTATTACTGAAACGCGACAATTACGAAAGACGTAAAGAGTAATAAAACGTACGGTCAAGAATAAAAGTGCGCAAAAGGCGACGAACGAGCTTAAAAATGACGATTTAAGCCTGCCCTATAATAAATTTGGATAAGTCGACATCAATTAATCTAGATTTGAATATATTCAAAGAAGAGACTACAAAATCAGGTAGGTGATTCCAACAGAGATATACTTACAGAAAAAGCCGTCAAATTTTTGTAAATTAGAACGGACAAGAAGAACAACTAGCTTGAAACGATTTGTGCAGCGAGTAGTATTTTGATTAACACAAAAAAATCTGCCGCAAAGACAAAGACATCGTGTGATCACACGATGCTCTGTTTTTTGATAATCTGAATAGGCAGGGAATTGAGGGACAAGCTTAGAAGAAACTCGGCAGAAGTTTTGAAGGAGCACGACGCTGGCCGGATTTTTGCAGTTGGGATTCATTAATCGCACGCTTTTAATGCCGAAGTGCATGATGACTGTTGGGTGCTTTCGTGATTTTTTCTTACTTGCCTTGATTGATTTAAGTGGACTGGATTATCGTCAAACTAGCGCTGGCTTCTGAGGATAATCAATGATGTTCTGTGGTCGATGCCGAAGAATTGCGTGCAATATTTGAAAAAATAGTGAAAGACATCAACGCTGTGGTTTTTTATAATCTGTCTGTATAGATAGGGTTCTGGGCGGCAGGCATAGAAAAAATTTGAACAAAATTTTATAATTTGCCACTTATACACTTAGCAGGTATAGAAAAAGTTTTTTTCAATTTTATCTGAATTTACTAAATATGTTTGAGCCTTGATACGGCGATCAGGGATATGAGATCTGTGTTTATTACAGTCGTGTATTTTTGCAGCGTTTTAAATTTAAAACATTCCAAATTTTTTTACAATTTTTTCACATACTCAATTCAAGCCTGCCTAACCCTAAGCCTGAGCTAGAGAGTTACATCCTTCAGATCAAGCTTAGGCTTAGGTTTAGTTATGGGGATCATTATTATTGCTTAAACAGCTGATTTTTCACAGAAATGATACAAAAATTTACGTTAAAAGTGAATCAGATCTAAATAGCTCAAAAGCTAATCAGCTGCATAAAAATAGCTATGATATTCGTGATCACCGTATAAAAATTGACTATTATTCATCAAATTTAGAAAGAGTTTGAAAAAATTTTCCCCATTCCTGCTAGACTGAATAAGCTTCAAGATTCATTAGGATCTGGTTATTTTGTAAAATTTAAATTTTAGTATGTATTCAGGATTTATTTTTATGTAGTTACTTCATGGAAGACTCTAGCCTTGTTTGAGACTTAAAATGTCTGGTATACCAATATAATTTTAGAATAGAAATAGTTTTTTTGCGGGGTGAAAAGCTGTGTGCTTCCTGGTTATTTGCAATGTGTAAAATGTCAGAAAGGCATGGAAATTGCATTGAAATTGCCCAGTTAAAATTGATAGATATTAACGATTTTTATGACTTATTGGTATTTTCAGCAGCTTTGCACACATGGGCGCGGAGGGGGGTTAGGGGAGAGCATGTGCACTTACCAGAAGTCCGAATACCTCGCCCTAAAACCAGAATACCCCCCCCCACCAAAATTCCAATTTTTGGACATTTTTTTCTGGTTTTTTTGCAATTTTTTGATGTCAATGGATAGTAAACGATGAGATACGTTCAAAAATATTGTTTTTCGCCATACTACCATTTTTAACACCATTTTTTTACTCAGAAAATCTTGTACCCCTTCCCCAGAATTTTTGTGCTGCCCACCTTTTTTGACGTCATATTTGACATGCAACGTGCAAATATGATCCTACTTTAATCGGTTCACTCAAAACTGAACTGTGTGATTTAAATGCCTAACCAAATGAAATGGCTCATAATTTTGGAGGAGGGATCCCTGGCCAGTTTCAGGGGGGTGATTTTGACTTCACTTTTGACCAAAACAGCCAAAAACATCTAAAAATGGCCAAAAAGTTAATTTCTTTTTCCAAGAATGGGGGCTCAAAATTTCCTGGCTTCGGGGGAATGGGGACAACTAACTTTGCTGGGGGATTTCCTATCTCCTGTTATACTTATGCTTAAAATGCAAATTTATGCAAAGTCGGAATTCTTTTCTCTTACATACAACCTTTTTCCAAACTAATTATCAATTCAAACTGGGACTAAACCCAGCTGATAAAGTAGAATTGAAAATGCTAATTTGGGATTTTCCACTTGCACTGTAGCCACAAGACGTATTTTCCGCATAATTTTTTTAAACTTTGTTTGTCTCTATTCAATTTTCAACTTGAAACTCATTTCGAACAAAATTCACTCATATTATTTCTTTTAATTTTCAGGCTGGTAATATTTCATAAAAGCGTTTGCACGATAAGGATATCAGTGTAGTCTTGATAGGCCAGCATTTTGGTTGGATAAAACTGTTCTTTTTCCTTATTTCTTATTCGGTTTTTCACAAATATATAGCATACACTTGCCTTCTATTCTTGTACCTGTATTATCTTGTAAGAATGAGATAAAATGTTTATGCATATTATTGTATGCATGCACTGACAAATGATGCGTAATATTTATTCATTAAATACACAAAGTGTTCTTATATTTAGCAACTATTATGTGGGCGAATTTGAAACTTATGCTTAATAAAACGAAATCTACGTTTTGTGGTTTGATCATGGTAATTCATTGCATTTGGACAGTGCATTGATTTTATCTGTTACACCTTAAAGCCAATCTGAATTTGCCTTGCACGTTTATCTTCATGCAGTCATTAAAACAAGTGATGTAGCTGTCATCTTATCCAGGCCGCTTGAATTATCCCAGAGAGCAGTGATAAAGGTATAATTGTATTTAATTACATATGCAGTTTAATATCCTTTATTACTTTAAGTTTTTATTTTATTACAATTTTTTAAATGCTTAGAAAAATACAATTTTGCATGTAAAGGGCAAATTTTTGAACCTATTTTCAACGTTTCTGGTGTCAGTACATATATACATGATTCGGGGGGGCTCACGCACCACACCTCAGAAAAATTTCTCCAAATTTTCAACTCCTCCAGAATGCGCGATTTTTCGAAAGTTCCCAAAACTTGCGTCACGCCATATACTCATGTTTTGACTACATTTTTTTTAACTTGTTCGACTTTTTTAATTTTTTTTTCAAAATTATTGTTTTTATGCTCTAGAAAGACAGAGCATCGTCAGAAACGCCAAAAAATGATGTATTTGATGCGTACTAGCTACCTTTGAGCCCAACAAAGACACTTCAGAATATCACCCCCCCCCCAGAATTCTTATGTTGTGCATGTATGGTACCCAGGATCACCTCCCGAAATTCCTAGACCCATGGCAGGAAATCATGCTTCCTATAATTTCTGTGAAAATGTCTATTGATCGCATGCATTTCTTTCAATGCATGGTGCAGGAAGATGGAGTATGGCCTCGCCGCCTCTGCTCATAACTCAAAAACCTACATTCTTATGTATGTATCTTATTTAAATGCGTTCATCTGCTCTTTTCAGGCCGAAAATATTTGACTGTCCTCCTGCCACAGAACAGTCCGACTGCTCCTCTCCACCCAAAATTTTGAACTATTATATTAGTTAATCCCTACACGGTTAAACCGACTACATTATTTCTTATTTATGTTAAATGGTTAGGTATTTTCATTTTGATATATAATTGAAAATAAAACTTTTTGAGTGTTCCAATTGCTTAATTTGACGGGTGCGCTTTTTATAACGACTTTATCTTTTACTCGACACGACAATGTATACATGTGCAACATGGGAATTCCGGAGACTAGCTGACCTGTAAAAAATTTGAAACGTTCCTTATTGCGCGTAGAATCCATGATTACACGTCAAAAAAGTGTTTTTTAGATGTTTCAGATGCTTTTAATTTTTCAACATATGAAAAAATTTCAGAAGAAATTTGAAAAAATCTGAGTAATTGCACAGCTTGGGAATTTTAGGGGAGGGGGTTGACTTTCGCAAAAGTGCATTTGTTGCTCAAAAAGGGCGGATGTCATGTCATATGTGTTTTGGGGGTAGAGGCTCTAGCTGGCCATCCTATTTTGGGGGACCAACACCAATGTTGGTGACTACACAAAAATAGCACAAAATAACGTTTAAAAAGTCCGATTTTTCTGAATTTGGGGGTTCCGAACCCCCTTATTTCTCCAAGAGATACGTGCCTGAGGGGGGGGGGGAGTTTTGATCTCCCCAATGGCTACTATACATGATCTTGGGAGTCTTTCACCCCAGAAAAATTTTCAATTTCGCCTAAATTTTTTCACTTCTCCCCAGAATTGGCGATTTTTTGAAAGTTCCCAAAAATTTTCTAAAAATTTGTAGAAAAGATTTTTTAAAGCGTTTTCAGCTATCTATTTCTCAAAGTGCTAACTTTTCAGCGCTTCGCGCTATTATACTATGCTTTAACTATATTTTGTTCAATTTGTTTCGACTTTTTTGATTTTTTTCGTAATTTTTTGTTTTTATGCTCTTGAAAGATAGAGCAGTCCATCAGAAACACTAAAAATGATGTTTTTGACGTACTATCGTTTTTGGAGGAAAAAAGGCACTTTATAATTCCATCCCCCAGAATTCCCTTGCTGAAAGGTATAGAGGTAGCACGAAAAGATTTATATTTATTGACTTTGCTCCTACTCCTCCACACTCTTGGCCGAATCCTCGATACGAGCCTGCAGACAGATATATGCATAATCCTTGTTGCAATTGTCTTTCAATTCTCAAGAAAATAATGAAAAGCTCGTGCCTTTTTCTAATTTTATTTAAATAAGCTTCTTTATCATTTGTAGTGAGGCGACCAAAAAGAATTAGATCAACTCAGTGGTAGTAATGCCACGAAGAATATGGCGTTTTCTCTCTTAAATCGACGAAAAACAACAAGCATCGATTGCTTCAACAGATACGGAATTAACAGAAGTTAATAAAATGCCTACATCAATGTTGTAACTTTGGCGGTGCTGTAATTCAGCATTGATGTCTTCACGATCGAATCATTTATTTGCGAAGAAAAAAGTTGTGTGCTGAGCTACACCATAGAGCTCATGTTGTAGCTCTGATTCAGCCTGTCCATTCTGTGCGTATGACTTTGATTGTGTCAATCATGACGCTAAACAAAAGATGAATGCTGCCAAAATCTATAATTATGTCTGGAAAATTTTAATGTTTTGTCATTTTAAGACTAACATGTTAGTTTGGTATTTCTGATTTTGACGTTTTTTCCGAGCCTGTCATTGTACGTATATGTAATAGATCTTCTAAAGTCAATTGTCCTCTCCTCTCCCTCAAGGAGCTGAGCTGAGGGAACATTTTTTGCATCATTTTTTGTGACAAAATAGTAATAACGTCAAAAAATTTTCAGGAATACTTTAATGTGTTTATTACTATAGGTGGGTGGCACTGAAATTGGGGGGATTTTCAAAGGTAAAAAATGGTCTTAAAAGTGGTCATATGGCGAAAAACACCATTTTTCGACGTTTCTCGTTGCTAATTATCCAATGGCATCAAAAAATCGCTAAAAAGGAAAAAAATTCAAAAATTGAATTCTGTGGAGGTATTTTGATTTCTGGGTATTCAACTTCTGGGGGTGCATACCACACCTGGCGTGGGGCTTGGGGGTCCCCCCAGAAACCAAAACAATTTCAGAAATCAAAATACCTTCCCCCAGTAAGGAATTCAATTTTTTGAAAATTTTTTTCGGTTTTTTCGCAATTTTTTGATGCCAATGGATAGTGCTTGATGAGAAATGTCGAAAATGGTGTTTTTATTGCCCTACCACCATTTTTAAGGCCATTTTTTGACTTTCAAAAATCTTGCACTTCTCAGAATTTTTTTGCTGCCCACGTATGGTGCATACCCCCAAACCCCCATGCTCACGTGCTTATACCAAAGTGACCAAATTACTCCGTTTCTGTGTTTTTTAGCGTTAAAAGCGATATTATGGTGTCGAAACGGTTAATAATGCTTTAAAAATGTGGTGTGACTACAAAAAAGCGCTTTATTTCACGTGTGCTGCCAACCCTGACCTTGTGAATCGATGATATTAGGTCAGAACAGGATTTACTGTTGCGCTATTACAATTGTTGCTCGTTGTAATTTTTTTCCGAAGTTTCGTTTTTATGTGAGCTTGTTTTATCAATTATTGTTTCATAGCTTTTATTGCTGTGATGTGCATATCCGTTGATATTTTAGTCGTATGCTTTATTGTCATTGTTAATGTTTGCCTGACAAGTTCGAATGCCAGCTTACTATTCATATTAAAGAGGGGTGAATATGGACTTACTGTGGGTTTAATCTGTACTTTTTGTTTTTGCTATTCATTACTTCTGTTTTACTATTCTCCCAGACGTGTTCTGGGGTGGGGGTGGTGGTTTGACCTCCTAGAATGGCAACTGACTTCTACAAAATGGCTGCGTGCAACCCCTAGAACTGTTGATTTTTCGTAAGAGTTGGTCAAAATTGCAAAAAATTTGCCCTTTTGAGCGTTTTTAGCTCATTTTTTGGCTCAAAAATCTCAACCGCTATATACACATTTCTTGACTATTTTGTTCAATGAACTTAATTTTTTTGAAATTTTTACGTTTTTGCTCTAGAAAGAACGAGCATTATCCGAAACCTCTACAAACCGTGTTTCTGACGTGTACCTCTTCATTTTTCAGCCCAAAAAGGCACTTTTAAAATTTTGGCCTGACTTCAGAATTCCTATGCTGTACATGTATGGTTCAACCTTGCAGGTTGTCATTCTACTTGCTTTCATTAGTTTGATCGTAGGCAACGAAAATGTAGGATTTTCGTTGAGAGCTACAAAATTTACGAGTAATTGAAACAGTCTTTAAAATCCGTTAACCATATTCAAAATAATTGCTTTTTAATCTTGTGTTTAATAAACCTGGAATGATTTTCTAGTGCTGCAATTTTTCTGACCACCTGAGAAATCCGGATCATAATTTATCACTAAAAAATTATCGATATTTGGGCTAAACGATGGTTCGAGATATCTGAAAGTTCTCTTTTGTTTGTACATTAATTATACACCTTTCAGATCCTTTCTTTACTACAAGTCTATAGCGAAAGCTGAATGATGTTCATAAAATTAAGTCAAGAAAAGTGCCAAGGTGCATAACACAAAATTTTTCAGCAGGCCTTGAACGTAGCAAAATCTGATATTTCGTCACAGAAAGCGACTTAGCCTGCATAGCATGCAGTATAAGGCGCGAAGGATAAGTAATATTCAGGCAAATGCATTGTACAAATAATGACAATGCACACTTGATGCCATTTTGAAAAGGTCAATGCCTCGAACGTTAGTGCATTGAGAAAATTGAAAAATCGATTTTTATTTGTTTCGCTCACTCCAGAAATTGTGATACTCAAATACATTTTAATAATAAATTTCCCAGCACGGTTGGCAACTCCCTGAAATCTTTCGATAAAAGCAGTTTGACAAAGCTTATGCGGGAGGTAATAAACGGACGCATTTTATTGATTTTTAAGATCCGGAAAAAGTTGCACAGGCAATGTGCGATATTTGCTTGTTATGATTATGTACGCATGGCCTCGCCTAATCGCTATGGACATGCTCAATCGAAAAGAACAGCAGTAGAGTGCCTAGCCTATTAGTAGCGCCATATAAACAAGGTAGCATGCGCTAATCGTGTGTGCGTGCACACAATACGCAGTGGCGGTGGCAGGCACACGTTGCCTGCGCATTCATACTGACAACGCGCATTATACGCACGCTTGGTATAGTGGCAGTTAAGCTGCCCAGGTCTAAAACACGTTTTTCTTTTAGTCTCCTTACTGCAACGTACGCAGGCTGAATAATACTTTTAGTTATGCACCTCGCCTAACAGGTAAAAAATATTCAATTTGCTCAACGCAAAAGCATCGCTCAATCGATAATAGAATCTCGCACACTGCTGTAATGCAGAACTGAACAGTTTTATCGGAAAAATTCACATTTATGACGCTTCATTTTATACAAGATCTTCAAATTTGATCTACATAATTATTTACCGACATGAATAGTGTGTTGATCTCGACTTCTTCCTAAGGAGGGGTGGCAATATCGACTTTCCTAAAATATGTATAAAAACATGCCATTCGCATGCAAAATAGCGTTATGGCGACGTTTTACGCAAACCACTTCGGACACATATTTTGCGAAAAACTTGCTCAAAAAATCATTCAATCGTTTGATTTTGTGAAAATCTGGCGCGAAGCGCCGGAAAATTTGTGAACTTTAGGCCAAAGAACGTTTAAAGCCTGCTCGAATTCCTGTATATTTGTAGCATTGACGCGGAACATAGAACATTTTAAAACTTGTGCTTAAAAATAGAAGGGAACTATGCTGAAAAGCTGTTTCTGTTGTTCAAATTCGTTTTAAAACTCATTCAGCAAAATTATGGCTTCCACACCACCAAGAAAAAGTAAATGCCATTAATAGTAATTTCCGGCGCAAAGCACCAGAAAAATTCCAGAATTTACTATCAATGGTGGCAAAAAACATAGCAATTACATATCAAATCATTATCTCGTCAACTATTTTGGGCCAATAGGCGTCCTTTAAATCCGTCTGCAGGTGTAAAGGAACAATGTTAGCCAATTGTCTTGTTGCTTTATTTCACCAGATACGAATCTATAACTAACAGTACCACAAGAAGGAAGCAAAATTAATAACGAAATACGGATGAACCGTGCTCAAAAAACGATTAAAATCAAATGCTTAACAATGTGAGTGAAGGCGAAAGGTGGCTGACAATTTTAATTTGAAAATTAGATTTTTTTAAATTGAAATGAAATATTTCTTCCAATAATTAAACTTTTTGCTCTGATATGTGCAATTTGAAAAGGTATATCTAATTTATTAAACTGAAAACCAATTGTTTAAAAGTTCCAATCAAAATAAACAATGTGCGAAACGAACAATTAATCTCGCAGTACAAAGTTGACGTGATTCCAAGCACAAAATATGAAATAAGGCATACATAGAACTCATAGTAGTCAGAAAATTAAATATTAAGCGGATGTGTTGTTATCTAAAAGCGATCTATCGTCTGCGACTATCAAAGGCTAAGGTGCAAGCTAGAACAAAGGTAGAACAAGTTTATAAAGTTCTGACGCTAAGCCTCATTTACTGAAAGCCTTGAGACTTGACGCCATAAATGGACAGGAAGCAAAAGAGCAATGGAGGCGGAGGGGGAGGTTGCGGGCGAAATCGCCAAAAATAGCACAAAAAAGTCAATCCAGGGTCTACTTTCAATTCTAGGGCGAGTGCCAAATTCTCGGAGTCCAGTCCATAGGTGGCAGCACTGAAACTCTGGGGAGAGGGGCAAAATTTTTTGAAGGTCAAAAAATGGTCCTAAAAATAATGGTATGGGGATAAAAATCAATTATCAACGTTTCTCATCAAGCACTATCACACCTGGGCGTGTGTATGCCTCCCACTCCCGAGAAACCAAAATACTACCCTCAGAATTCAATTTTTTGAAATTTTTCTGTTTTTTTTTTCACAATTTTTTGATGCCAATGGATAGTGCTTGATGAGAAAACGTCGAAAAATGGTGTTTTCGGCATACCTACTACCATTCTTAAGGCCATTTTTTGACCTTTTGAAAAATCTTGCACCCCCTCAGAATTTTCTTGCTGCCCACGCATGAACACCATCCATTGGTATCAAAAATTACGGCAGAATTAAAAAAAAATTTTCAAAAATTGAATTTTTAAGGGGGGGGGGAATTCTGGTTTTCGGGGGTATTCAGCCTTCTGGGGTTGCGATTCTCCACCCCTCACGCCCATGTGTGGTCCAGTCCAGTCTCCAGAGCCCTACATCAATGTAAGCTTGAAACCATGAGTGGACAGTGTCTAAATTCTGAGAGGCACAAAAATTTTCAAATGTCCAAAAAGTGCCAAATAATTGATGGCAGAGATGCAAAAAAATTTAGAAATTAGAAGCCTGAAGCGAATGTACTTCTAGCTTGACACTTTCTTACCGTGAAATTCGAAAGTCTAGAACATTTAAAAAAATTTTTGAGCTGATAAGCCCGATATACATTATTGGCAGAGAATGAAGAATTTGATACCTAATATTTTTCATAATGAAAAATTTTCGAAAAATCACATGGAAATGATATATACTAGAACAAATAATTTTACTACTTATCATTTTAGCCTATGTATATCATAGCTTTTCAATGCTTTAGGCGGGAAGTTCATTTACACGTGACTCACCAGATTTCTAAATTTCTGTTATATTAAAAACTACATCCTTCCGCAGTATAAACGAGTCATCGTCATACATACACAGATGGGCGGCAGCAAAATTTGGGGGTCCGATAGGAAAATCGCCAAAAATATCACCAAAATTTCAATTTGAGGGGTCTACTGATTTTATGGAGGTCCAAGCAACTTCCCCAGGAAGACCGGTATTGTGGCATCTTTAAATGGAAGATTTGAAAATTTCTACGCAGACTACATTTTTCATTGAAAATGCATTAGAAATAAATTCGTAAAAAGTCATGAAATTTGGACATGATTTTTAATTCATCGTATTAGAGAGGAATTCAAGAAGCATCCTCATGTGATCATTGGCATATGACAACAAACATAATCTGGGCACAATTAAAATGCTGTAGGCTTCAGGATCTTTACATGTAAATAAATGACATATTCTGGCAAGTTTCACGCCAAATCTTGACTGAGCCAAATAAAATCCAAAAGTTTTCTGCTTCCTCGGCTTTAACTCCTAACCAAACTGCTGCATGCCAAACGTTATTGATTGCATTAGGATCATGACTTTCCAGGCGTCTATAAATCAATATTGAAAGACAATCGTAAAAAGCGTGTTTCAAATCTAAAATATGTACATATATCGTCAAAATAGAGAATGTTTAATAAAATTAAAATCAACAATGTTGATGTTTAACTAAATATATTAGAGTAAAAATAATTAGAAATGTGAGAGCAAGTAGCCATACACATGGTAGGTTTTAAAATCAATAGAAAGCGCAAAAATATTATAAACATACCTTCAGAATTCATTTTGATATAAGGGTCTGTCAAAAAATGTTTTTGCCCCTACCGCAAATTTTTCAGTCTGTCAGAATAAAAGCAATTCAACTAAAAAAATGAGTAATTGTCTGTCATTATACTGGCGAACATCGCATATTTTCTGATGCTTCACACTGTTCTGACGAGGTTGATGTTTCAAAAAGAGCCAGAAACCAGGAACTGGCTAGGCATTCATGTAACGGCTCAAAATTTTAGTGTGGGGTCCGGGGCATACGTGGGCAGCACCAAAATTCTGGGGGGGGTGATTTTTCAAAGGTCCAAAAATTGCCTTAAAAATGGTGGTATGATTAAAAAACAACATTTTTCAACGTTTCTCATCGAGCACATTGGCATAAAAATTGCAAAAAACAAAAAAAATTTCAAACATTGGATCCTGAGGGGGGGGGGTATTTTAATTTCTGGGGGGTATTTTACTTGGGTGGTGCATACCCCCACGCCCAGGTGTGGTCTCGGGGTCCCCGCCATTTTTAAGGGCGGGAGTAAATGATCTCCTTTCTTGATCAAAATGGCAAGACAACACCTAAAACGGCCAAAAAATTAAATGTTTCTCTTAAAAATCAGGTATAGACTGAAAATTTCCTAGCTTTCGGGGGATGGGGGAACAATCAACTTTGGGCGGAAGATCCACCATGCCCCGCTAAGCATGTTTGTGCCTAAACTACACTACTGAAGGTCGAAACTCCAGTTTAAGACTTTTGAGGACCCTTTATGTATATAGATGTAAAAAGGGACCTTGTAGAAGAAAACACTGTTCTAGAGCGCCTTTTTGTGCTCAAAAAAGATGGATATGCGTCAAAAAACCATTTTCAGCATTTGTCCAAGCTACACTTAAATATTTCGCAAGGAGCGGGGGAGGGGCGTGAAAAAGTTTTTGCAGGAATGCAAACTATCCCTAAGTTCATGTATAGCTACTATCTCTATCTAGCCACAAACGCGCGATTAAAATACGGTACAATTCATCCAAAGTATGGGAGCTTTTTAGAAAGGTTTCTCACTCCTCCTAAATTCCCCCCAGAACTCGTGATTTTCCAACAGAAAAAAAAATCGCAGAAAAGGTGCAAGCAAAGTGTTTTTAATATTTGTTTCTTCTAAAAGTGTCAAATATTCGACGCTTCATGCTATATACTATTTTGTGACGATATTTTGCTGAATTTATTCAAATGTTTCTGATATTTTTTCGAAATTTTCTTATGCTTTTACTTTCTAGATAGATAGGGCATCGCCATAAACGCCGAAAAATGATGTTTTTTGACGCTTTGTTCATCAGATATGCACAGCATGGAAATTCCGAGCAAGGTGAAATTTCAGGCGCCTTTTGACTCAAAAATAATGGATACACGTCAAAAACATCTTTTTTTGGCGTTTCACAAGAATATCTATGTATCTTTGAGCATAAAACAAAATATTTCGAAAAAATGTAACTGAACAAAATGTAGTCATGAAATGAGTATTATATGGTGCTAAGCGCCAAAAATTTGACACCTCCGTGCAGATAGATACACAGTCACGTAAATATATGATGATCTTAGGGGTCGGGGGGAGTGGTTTGTAAGCCCCAGAATTCGATTTTTCAGTTTCCAAAAATTTCCTAAAAATTTCCAAGAAAAGGTGCTTTTATAACGTTTTTTCGAAAATTTTGTTTTTATACTCCAGAAAGATATAGCATCGTCAGATATGCAGAAATGATGTTTTTGAAGCGCCTTCCACACCTGGGCGTGGGGGGTTTGGGGTATGCACCCCTCCAGAAACCAAAATACCCCCCCCCCCAGAAATAAAAATAGCCCCAGGATTCAATTTTTGAAATTTTTTTTCGTTTTTTCGCAATTTTTTGATGCCAATGGACAGTGCTTGATGAGAAACGTCGAAAAATGGTGTTTTTATCGCCATACCACCATTTTTAAGGCCATTTTTGACCTTCCAAAAATCTTTGCACCCCCCCCCCAGAATTTTCTTTAAGCGTCACGTATGGCCTCCACCCACTATTTTTAGGCCCAATACCATACTTTTGTGGTAATGAAGAATCGTTTTTACAGAGCATGCAGGTATCTCACAAGAGCATGGAGATATTACTCCTGCGCTTTGATCGCTATATCGCCTTTTTGGGCTCAGAAAACTAGCGATATAGCCTTTTGGGCTCAGAAAACTAGCTATAGTCTTTCTCAAGCTCAGAAATGCTATATAGTTGTCTTTTATGAATTTCTAAAGAAGAGAGAAGTTATTTTTTCGACTCCAAAAGAACTAAATAGCCATTTTTAGTCCAAAAGGGCTATACATATATTTAGAGTCCAAAAGGCTATTTATTTGCCAAAAATGCTCAAAACGATTGTTTTAAAGTTAAGCTGCATATATATACATACCAGCATGTCCTGGGCACCGGCACCGGCACCGGTGCTGAAAGCACCGGCACCAGGCCGGTGCTAGGCTGGTACCGGGCGCTTGTGTTAGATAAAGAGAAAAAAATTAGTGTAAAAAGAATAATTGAAGCTCATTTATCACCAATTTAATGAATAAAGGCGCAAAAAGGTAGAATTTTGTTAATAAAATCTTCTGGATTAGCATAGTGAAGCATTTTGACTGAACTTCAGAACAAGTCTTCGAGTTTTAAAAATAAATTATCCATTTAAGGAAACACATCTTATTGAAAACATCAGTTAACAGCAAGAAGCGTGGACACTAATAAATAAAGTAAATTAAAATTAAAAACATCGACATATAGAGTGGAAAGTTCTTCTAATTCTACCATCTGTAGGCATGAGTACTACAGAGTAGTTTTCAACTTAATTTCATCAAATCCATTTTTATTTCTCCATTTCGTGAGCAGAAGACCGTAAAACGCAGCTAGAATTTTAAAATAGTTTTTTTGCAAAACTTTTCCTGCAAATTATTCAGAAAAGCTTTAAGTTTAAACTTTGCAAATGAACTTCTATGTAAGTCTTTTGCATTTACTTAATATATCCCATGCTCGTTTTCAGAGGCTTTTGAAAATGTGAAATGATAAACTCAAATAATTTAACCCTCAAAAAAAATTTTTGTGGCTATTTTCATGTTTGCTCTTACTAGTTGAATATTTAATAAAATGCACTTAAAAACCAAATTTCGACTTGACTAAAGAATCAACTACTGCACAAGCCAATCTTGATTGCGCTACAATTTAAACTTATAATACACTATTTAACTTTTTACTTTTTCTTCGAATTTCAATTTTATTACAATTTTTTGTTTGTTTAATGCTTAAGTGAGAAAAATTAATAGGTATTCATAAATTAAAATAACAGTCGTTTCAATAAATGAAATTTTCGTCTTTAATATGTATATCCGGTGAAAATAGGTACAAATTCTAACCCTTTTTGAAGAAGCATAGTACACTATATAATATGCTATCAGAGACCGCACCGGCACCGGTAAAAAAAGCGGCACCGGGACATCACTACATACATATATATCAATTTTCGGTTTTCACCTCCTCCTGAAAGTTGACCTGCGTACCTATGAGGTACCTCCAAGTTTTTTATTTTTTACCCTCCCTGAAAGTTTGACCTTGCGCATGTGTTTATAAGCAATTTATAAAATTTACAAAAAATTTTATATTTTAATATAAAATGTGATCTGTAAAATAAATATGTACTTAAAGTAAAAAAGATATTAGTTTAATACAAGTATACCTTTATCGCTGCTTTGCGATGATTCAAGCGGCCTGGATAAAATGACAGCTACATCACTTGTTTCAGTGACTGCATGAAGATAAACGAGCTAAGCAAATTCAGATTGGCTTTAAGGTGCAACAGATAAAATCAATGCACTGTCCACATGCGACGAATTACCGTAATCAAACCACAAAATGTAGATTTCGTTTTATCAAGCATAACTTGCAGAATTCGCCCAATAGTCCCTAAATACAAGGACAATTGATGTACTTACTGAATAAATATTGCCATCATTAAATTGCACGCACAATATTATGCATAACATTTTTATCTCATTTGCACAGTATAACACAGGTACACTTGTGAAAAACCGAATAAAAAATTAGGACAAGAAAAGTTTTCAGACTCATATTCTCGATGCTATCAAGACTACAATGATATCCTCATTATGCAAAGGCTTTTTTATGAAAAATTACCTGCTCAAAATTAAGGAAAATATGTAGGATGAAGATTTTTTGTTCAAAGTGAGTTTCGGAAATGGAAACAAAATTGAATCCATAGTTAGATTAGATAAACAAGGTTTAAAAAATTATGTGCAGTTAGGTACATCAATATGACTGCAGTTTTGAAGTTAAATCCCCAAATTAGCATTTTCAATTCTACTCTATCACTTGGGTTTAGTCCCGGTTTGAATTGAATGAATTAGGTTTGGGAAAAAGGTCAACAGATGCAACTTAGATCAATCTTTCAAGCATATATATAACAGGGGAAGGGAAATCCCTAAACCAAAATTGGTTGTCCCCTCATTCTCCCAAAGCCTGAAAGTTTGAGCCTTCCATTCTGAAAAAAAGAATGAACTTTTCGGCCATTTTTAAATGTTTTTTTGGCTGTTTTTGGTCAAAAAGTGGAGGTCAATCAACCCCCCTGAAACTGGCCAGGAACCCTCAACAATTTTGAGCCGTTACATGTATGATTCTAGGCATATAAACTAGACAGTTCAGTTTTGAGTGACGTCGCATATCAAATATGACCTAAAAACAGGTGGGCAGCACAAACTTTGGGGAGGTGCAAGATTTTTTAAAGGTCAAAAAATTGTCTCGTGTCGGTGGTATGAGTGAAACACCATTTTGAACGTATCTCATTGATTTATATCCATTGGCATCAAAAAATTGCAAAAAACAAAAAATTAAAAAAATTGATTTGGAGGTATCCAGGTTTTATGGAACGAGGTATTCGGACTTATGGGGCATACTCCATTAATCTAGGCGTAGGGGGTTTAGGGGTATGTACCCTCCCCCGAGAAACCAAAAATACCCCCAGAATTCAATTTTTTAAAATTTGTTTCGTTTTTTTCGCAATTTTTTGATGCCAATGGATAGTGCTCGATGAAAAACGTCGAAAAATGGTATTTTTTCGCCATACCCACCATTTTTGACTTTTTAGAAAAAATCTTGCACACCCCCCCAGAATTTTCTTGCACCGCGTATGGGCATACCTCTTCCCCCACCCCCAACTCCACGCCTATGTGTGCCAGGGAAGCTGCTGAAAATACCAATAAGTCATAAAAATCGTCAATATATATCAATTAACCGGGAATTTCAATGAAACGCGATTCCCATGCCTATCTGATATTTTACACATTGCAAATAACCAGGAGACTTTTATAGCTTTTCAGCCTTATCAAAAAAACTATTTCTATTCTAAAATCATATTGGTATACCAGACTTTTTAAGTCTCAAACAAGGCTGCAGTTTTTGCAAGTAGCTGCGGCCAAAAATAAATCCTGAATATATACCTCCAGTTACAAATTTTACAAAATAACGAGATCTGATGAATCTTGAAACTTATACAGATTAGCAGAAATAAAGAAAAAATTTAATATTTCTAAATTTGATGAATTATGGTCAATTTTTATACGGTGATCACAAATATCATACCTATGTGTTTTTATCACAGCTGATTAGCTTCTGAGCCATTTAGATTTTATTTCACATTTTGAACGTACATTTGTTAGGTATTTCTGAAAAATATCAGCTGTTTAAGTAATAATAATGATCATCATAACTAAGCTTAAGCCTAAGCCTGATCTGAAGGATGTAAGCCTCTAGCTCAAGCTCAGGGTTAGACAGGCTTCGGTGGTTATGTGAAAAAATTCAAAAAAATTTTGAAAATTCAAAAATTTCCGAATTGTCTTAGAATTTAAATAACTGCAAAAATACACAACTGTAATAAACACAGATCTCATATCCCTGATCGCCGTATCAAAACTGACCACATTTAATAAAATTCCAGATAAAATTTAAAACTTTTCTATACCTGCTAAGTGTATAAGTGGCAAGTGCCGAATTTTTGTTCCAAATTTTTCTTATGCCTGTACTTCAGAACCCTATCTATACTGACAGATTATAAAAAATACAGCATTTGATGTCTTTCACACAATTTTTTCAAATATTGCACACCAATTCTTGACATCGACCACAGAACATCATTGATTATCCTCAGAAATGACATGGTTTGATGAAAATCAGTCCACTTAAATCAATCAGACAAGCGGAAAAATCACACGAAAGCGCAACAGTCCTCAATCATCCCTTCGGCATTAAAAATGACCGCAATCGACTGAATCCAAGCTGCAAAAATCCGGCCAGCGTCGCGCTCCTTCCAAAACTTCTGCCAAATTTCTTCTAGCTTTTCCCTCAACTCCCTGCCTATTCAGATTATAAAAAAACGAGCATCCGATGTCAGTCACACGATTTTTGAATATCAGCACTCAATTCTCGACATCAGCCGCAGGAAATCGTGATTACTCTGAGAAACGACATGGTTTGACAAACATCAGTCAACTAAAATCAGCCAGACAAGAAGGATGGACGAAGCACCTAACAAAGGTCCCAATCATTCCTGCGGCATTGAAAATGATCGCAGCCGACTCATAATCCCAATCCGTAAAGCGCGGCATCGCCCTGGCAATGGAAAAATCAACGTTTTAATTCTAGGTACAGTAATTAACTTAATCGAAACCAGTCGCTACCTTACCGGAGGTAAACGAGTACCGTTGCGATTTATACGGGTTCATCTGTAGGTTGTCAGAGCTCACAGCTGCTTAGCAAAGAAAGATTTTAAATAAAATTTTTGCAGCACAATCTATTCTCTTCTTCCAACAGACAGATCAATCAACTTGCAGAGAAAAGTCGCGCATTCAGCTTATCTTAAGAGTCAATGTCTGTAAGAATCACCTTGCTGTAATAGTGACTTACATAAGCAAAAAAATAATTTTTCTTGGTTTTAACATATATTACACAACTTTTTACGCTGATTCCGAATCTGAAAACCGTTTTACACAAAAATGACTTTTTGCTGACTTATAGGGGTGTAAAGTGTGAAAAATCGGAATATGTGCCGAATTTCATATGTTGATTGATATTTTCCAGAATAATTAACATTTTTCGATGCAATTTTTTTAAATTACAGAAGATTGAATGGGCTTTACAAAAAGTATAAAAAGTTTGTTTACCGGATCATCCCACAGAATACAGCAGTAAATAAAAGTCAAAAATATGAATTTTTGCACTAGCAACATTTTTACTTTTTTAGCCATAAGTCCAGAGTGGTCATACAGAATCGAACCTTATTTCACCACAATATGTGCCACCTATGTACCCGTTTCTGTGTAAAAAATGTAGGATATGTGATGGATAGTTATTGACCACTTTTGACAAACGTGAAATTAACTCACGTGTTCAAATTTCAAAAATGATTCATTTGTGCTATAAAAAATTTAACGTTTCGATCTATAACTCCAGAACTGTGAAACATTGTGCAACTGCATTATACCACAGCTTGTACCATCTATGTGCCTAAGTGCTTGCAAAAGATCATGCTTATACCTTAACTGGTTGTTGACCATTTCTGACAAACGGTAATTGAACTCAATTGGTCAAAGTCGAAAAAATCATACATGTGTGGTACAAATAACTTTCCTTTTGAGCTGTAATTCGAAAAATAAAATTCATCTTGTGGCCACATTACACCACAATTTGCACTATCTATTTGCCTAATTATATTCAAAAATCCATCCACATATGTTTGATATTTATTGACCATTTGTGGACTACGTAAACTTGGCTCCATTGGTCAAAATCAAAAAGTCACACATTGGTGCTTCAAAAAATTTTTCTTTCGGCTCTGTAACCCAAGAATTAGGACACATTTTTTAAGCGCATTACACCACAGTCTCTACCATATATGTCCCTAATTGTACACAAAAAAATCATCTGCATATTCCACGTACTTATCTATCAGCCATATTTCACAAGTGTGAACTTAACCTAATTGGTCAAACTGAAGAAATGCATGCTTTTGTTTCAAATAATTTTATTTTCTATTTCTAACGAGAAGTAAAATCTATCTGGTGACCATAATATGCCACGGTTCGCACTATCTATTTGCCTAATTGCATGCAAAAAATTCATACATATATGTTGGATTATATTTATTTATTATTTGTACCTGTAGAAAATCCTAACATAAAGGAATGTTTCATATCGTCAAAATTCAATTGTCAAAACATTCTGAATGAATCAATGTGTCTTCAACGTCATCTGCCTCATCATCTAGATTTGGGTCTGGTTGGAAAAAATCTCCTGAGCAGTCATCTTCATCAGTTTCAGTTGGGACAATTGCTTCTCTTTTTCGTGCTTCCCGCGACCAAAATCCTGCAATTTGCTGCCATGATAAAAACTCAGATTGCTTGAATTGGGGCAATCTTCGCATTTCAGTTGCAGTCTCCCTTGGATCGCACCTTCTTCGAGTCTTAATCCCATCATCAAATTTTTTATGAAAATATTGGCGCTGGTTTTCTGTGACTGCTTTACAAGATCTTTTTTGCCTTAAAGCCCAGCCAGTTGGTAATCTTTGGATTGAATCATCATCTGCATACATCTCCCAGAATTGCTGCAAAACTTCATTTAGACTTGGAAGCCGAGGCATTAGCTGCCGATTTTCTATTTTTTTCTTGTTTCTTCATCCTAGAAGAGCCAATGACAAGGGACTAGTCAACAGCAACATTTGTGCCAGTTTTACCAGAAGAAGACAGCTCACCAAGATCTTTGCAACTGTTTACTTGTACTGTTCCTGGTTGCGTGAAATCATTTCAAAGACATCGATCCCTTGAAAATCACATGTAGATAGCAAATCGCCAGTTTTAGCCTGAGCGATTGACATTGCGTGATGCAGCTATTACAACGTACAAGAAACAAATAGAAAATCGGCAGCTAATGCCTCGGCTTCCAAGTCTAAATGAAGTTTTGCAGCAATTCTGGGAGATGTATGCAGATGATGATTCAATCCAAAGATTACCAACTGGCTGGGCTTTAAGGCAAAAAAGATCTTGTAAAGCAGTCACAGAAAACCAGCGCCAATATTTTCATAAAAAATTTGATGATGGGATTAAGACTCGAAGAAAGTGCGATCCAAGGGAGACTGCAACTGAAATGCGAAGATTGCCCCAATTCAAGCAATCTGAGTTTTTATCATGGCAGCAAATTGCAGGATTTTGGTCGCGGGAAGCACAAATAAGAGAAGCAATTGTCCCAACTGAAACTGATGAAGATGACTGCTCAGAAGATTTTTTCCAACCAGACCCAAATCTAGATGACGAGGCAGATGACGTTGAAGACACATTGATTCATTCAGAATGTTTAGACAATTGAATTTTGACGATATAAAACATATTCCTTTATGTTATGATTTTCTACAGGTAAAAATAATAAATAAATATAATCCAACATATATGTATGAATTTTTTGCATGCAATTAGGCAAATAGATAGTGCGAACCCTGGCGTAGTATGGTCACCAGATAGATTTTACTTCTCGTTAGAAATAGAAAATAAAATTATTTGAAACAAAAGCATGCATTTTTTCAGTTTGACCAATTAGGTTAAGTTCAAACTTGTGAAATATGGCTGATAGATAAGTACGTGGAATATGCAGATGATTTTTTTGTGTACAATTAGGGACATATATGGTAGAGACTGTGTGTAATGCGCTTAAAAAATGTGTCCTAATTCTTGAGTTACAGAGCCGAAAGAAAAATTTTTTGAAGCACCAATGTGTGACTTTTTGATTTTGACCAATGGAGCTAAGTTTACGTTGTCCACAAATGGTCAATAAATATCAAACATATGTTGATGGATTTTTGCATATAATTAGGCAAATAGATAGTGCAAATTGTGGTGTAATGTAGCCACAAGATGAATTTTATTTTTCGAATTACAGCTCAAAAGGAAAGTTATTTGTACCACACATGTATGATTTTTTCGACTTTGACCAATTGAGTTCAATTACCGTTTGTCAGAAATGGTCAACAACCACTTAAGGTATACGCATGATCTTTTGCAAGCACTTAGGCACATAGATGGTACAAGCTGTGGTATAATGCATTCGCACAATGTTTTACAGTTCTGGAGTTATAGATCGAAACGTTAAATTTTTTATAGCACAAATGTATCATTTTTGAAATTTGAACACATGAGTTAATTTCACGTTCGTCAAAAGTGGTCAATAACTATCCATCACATATCCTACATTTTTTACACAGAAACGGGTACATAGGTGGCACATATTGTGGTGAAATAAGGTTCGATTCTGTATGACCACTCTGGACTTATGGCTAAAAAAGTAAAAATTTTGCAAGTGCAAAAATTCATATTTTTGACCTTTATTGACTGCTGTATCCCGTGGGATGATCCAATAAACAAACTTTTTATACTTTTTGTAAAGCCCATTTGATTTTCTGTAATTTAAAAAAATTGCATTGAAAAATGTTCATTATTCTGGAAAATATTAATCATCATATGAAATTCGGCACATATTCCGATTTTTCACACTTTACACCTCTATAACTCAGCAAAAAGTCATTTTTGTGTAAAACGGTTTTCAGATTCGGAATCAGCGTAAAAAGTTGTGTAATATATGTTAAAACAAAGAAAAATTATTTTTTTGCTTATGCAAGGTTAAGGTGGTCCTTACAGAAACTGACTCTTAAGTTGACACTTTAAACACAATAGACTAAAATTTTAAGCAGCACCGCGAACTCCCACATAGCTCAGTGGTAAAACGTCTCTGGTGGCGTCGAAGCGACTTGGGTTCGTTTCCAACCGCTAGCTCTTCATTTAGCGCACTTACTGTACTACGCCCCAGCACTGTTCCACTGTCTGAGTTGAATTTGTATAGACGGTTCGGTGCATTAAAAATGGAAGCATACCAGCTGCTCGCCCTCATTGGGCATATGTACCTGTCGAATTAGAGTAAATGACCTTTTTCGCTTACTGTGGCCTTCAAAAAAATTTGGAATGGGACGTTCGGGAGTAGCCGGTTTGGCGCGGCCACTTTGGCGCACGGACATTTTGGCGCAGCAGTATTCTTCTCATATAGGAACGTTTTGGCGCAACCTTTCTGGCGCCGCCATCTCGGCGTAGGAGAAACGGGCGCTTACGTGTATGTTTACGAAGTAGGACTATATGTATATGTGTGCATGCATGACGGTGTAGTAATGCATGTATTGTATGTACATGTACTCGCTGGAGAGGTAGGTATGTACTTTATGACACGCGAGGAATAGTTCGTTCGCTACAATGTTTTTAGCTAACAATAAAAAAATGAATACATAATGAGAAATTTGATAATTACGTAAAGCTGGGCGATAGTAATCCCTGCTTTGAAAGAATGTACAACAAAAATACAACATCCATCTGTTGATGCTGCCGATTTTAGAGTGTCTGCTCTAAGAAAGCACTTCTTTCATTGGGCAACATGACTGAAGAAGCATAAGAAATGAAGGCTCTTTTACGGTCGTAGGAGAATAAATTTTCACATCTCAAGATTTTGTTCGTAGCGAAATTTAGGAGTTGATAAGTAAAAATAACCAGTTATCAATTTATCCCATCACCACAACATACATAAATTTTGCGCATCTTATTAATGATGTACTGCGATCAAACTTCGAACGAAAAGCTTTTCCGTCTCAAGAATAAAATTAGAAATATACTTGAATCTGTATACATACATAGGTACTGCATGTTTAATGAGTACTTATATAGGCATGATTAGAAGCATGCAAATCACGCACGAGCATGAATCTGAGTTTTTGACATAACTTTAGCACCACCAGAATTCCATTTTTCATAATTAATGCTATAGTCTATTTCATTTATCCGAGAGCTTTTTCAGTAAATGTTGTCAGAGGCTACAGTAATCCTTCTTTCTCATTTACTGTAGGTCGATAGATCCCACTGTAGCTACGTAGCAAAGAAGGGTTTTTCAATAACATTTTTGCGGCATAACTTATTCTCGGCTTTTAGCAGACCAATCAACTTACGGATAAAAATCCCGCATTAAGCTTAACCTGAGTTTACACTTTAAACACAATAGACCAAGATGTTAAAAAACGCCGCGAACTCCCGCATAGCTGAGCGGTAAAACGTCTGCTCGTCGTAGAAGCAAGCCGAGTTCGATTCCAGCTGATAACCTTTTACTTAGCGCACTTACTATAGTATGGCCGGCACTGATTGATGCCTAATTTAAATTTATATGGGCGAATTAGTGCATTAAAAATGAAAGGATTTCAGCTACTCGCCCTCACTGAGCTGATCTGGCGAATTACAGTAATTCGTCTTGTTTCGCTCGCTGTGGCCCCTAATAAATTCTCGAATAAATGAAAGAGAACATAAATTAATGATAAAATTACGAAAATTATAGATCTAAATTTTATTGTAGATAAAAACATTAATTAAATCAAAATTTCCATCTATTCAATTTATCGTCCTTTCCTTCGTTTTATGCCGATAGGCAGCACAAAAAACATCCAGAAATTGTGCTTTTGACTTGACTATCAATCTTTCGAATTTTCATCATAGAAAATTTCTGATGCCCTAGAACCACAAAATTTCGGTAATGCCACGAATGCGTGATTCAAATGAAAAGCTCAATAAAGTTCTCTGACTGAACAATGTTTCTGTCTTAATCAGACATTTACGCTTATTTTGTAATTAATGTAACCACAAACTGGCTGCGCCAAAACATTGTCGAGCCAAATTGCCATTGCGCCAAAATGGCCGCGCCCAAACGTCATAGGCCAAAAAATGCTCTCGAATAAATGAAACAGACTAAAGTTCGCGAGATTTATTCGAGTTTAAACACGTACAAATTTTTTCCGCGTTTTTTCCATTAATTGTACTTTATCATAATAAGTAATCCTTTTTCAGTACCTATTTGCAACAATCAAATATATCAGATATGGGCGTGGGTCTGGCTGGACCCTACCTCCCTTCACGGAATTTCTCACCTAAAACATTTATGGGCATTCCAAATTGAAATTTTATGTCATTTTCGGCAATTTCTGGCACATTGGACTCTGTTCCCAGAATTGTAATACGTACGGGCCACCTTAGACCAGACGAATGGGCAGCGTCCGAATTCGGGAGGTCTGGGCGGTGTAAAGCTGGCAAAATCCCCAACAGTCTATTCGATGGTTCTGACGGATCCAGGGGGTCTAAACCCGCCCCGCCAACGTGTACCTATTATCCGAAAGCTCGGTAGAACAGATAGGATTACTGAATACGTTGCGAGATGCAAAAGAATGAATTGACCATTACCTAATATTTCTTCCTTTGTTATGCTCTTCACAGTACTCATTTTTTTCCACCAACTCCGCACTTTACACCAGCAAAATTGAATCCAGATTTTCTTCCGAGAAAAAACCATCACCCAAATAAAACGCCACAGACACTATATCGATAATTATATATCATAACGTATACGTGTATGATGACGCGTGTACTGGAGGGTTAATCATAGCAGAATAATGTAATGCATGGTACGTGTATAATATACGCGAGTAGGACGAAAAATCAGCATAGAGCAACGTCGTTAAATACGCAATGACGTCATCCGATCCATCTCATAGTACAACAGCATGCGCGATACCGTACACAACGGTGTAAAGAAAAATAATTTAATCGACGAATAGATATAATATAGGCAATAAATAAGAGCGGAGGAGACGTGTACGCAATTCAGTGTAAACTGCAGCAGCAACCCAAAATGACGATATTATAATGACGACGACACCGATCGGTCTACGTTTCGGAGAGAAAAACTGATCGATTTGATGGAAAGAGCGCAAAATGGACAGAAAAAAGCGGCGACAAGGAAAATCGACAGTACGGAACGAAAATATGTGCCAAATGTATATGAGTGTAAACCGATTAGACCAGTAGAGGCTGGAGTACCAATTGACTATGCAATCAGAATCATCAATTCTTAGGTGTAAACTAAAACCTCCTTTGCACTTGAAGGACGAGACTTTACACTACAATTTAATATCGATGAGCCCACCTTTATAATTGAACATGTTACGCAAAATGCGACTTAATCAGACCTAGTTTAAGACAGTTAAAATGACAGCGCACAGAAACGAAGTGACTAAATTCACTGTGAGTCGACATCATACACGCACAGCATGGTAATTCAGAGGAGGGGGAATAATAAAGTGCCTTTTAGGGTCCTAAAATAGTAGGTATGCGTCAAAAAACTTCGTATTCAGCGTTTCTGACGACGCTCCATCTTTCTAGAGCACAAAAACATAAAAAATTTCAAAAAAAAAAAAAAACCGGAACAAATTGAATAAAATATAGTTAAGACATGAGTATAAAGGCGCGAAGCGCCGGAAATTTGGCACTTTTGAGCAAAAAATAGCTAAACATGCTTTAAAAAAGCATCTTTTCCACAAATTTACAAAGTTTTAGAAAATTTTCGGGGACTTTTAAAAAAACCGTCAATTCGAGGGGGGGGTGGTGAAAACCCCTCACCCAACCCCCTAAAATCATACATGTTCTATACTAGTAATTTGAATGATTTACTAAAATCAATAACTACACTTTCAACTACACACCGTGAAGCCGTTTTTGGCGAAATTCAGTTTAAACCGTGAGAATTGCGTCGATTCGACATGCGTCATATCCGAAGCCTTGTTTAAAACACCAAAGCCAGTTTAGAACGCCCATGGCCGTTCCTTCGTCTTACCGTAGCAAAAGCGTTTCAACCATATCCGAATAAATACGCCAATACGACTTGTAACACGAAAATTAACACGCGGCAATAATAACGTATACATATGTAGATATATACGCACAGCGAAACGAAAATGGAAGTGAACGTAGAATTGAGACAAAATCGATAGATAATAGCGCTATATATAATATGGGGGGCATAGGCGAGAGAAATAATAGTAGCAAAGAACATGGGCCATGAAACTCGAGTACATCGTCCGCTGAATTCCTAAGGAAAAATTGGCTAATTCCCGTTGGATAGTGTATTAGACAACAAATTTTAGCAGGCATGGATTAAATGTAAAGTAAACCGCAAAACCGACCCATCAGCAAATTTGAACCGCCCCTACCTGCAATCAAGCTATGGTCGGTCTGTTAAGGGCTCGTATGCTACAGTAACCATGTACAAACTGATAGGAAGGTAGCAGAGTGTAGGAATTTTCGGCTTCACTTGTCTGTTTACACTGATATCATTGCGCAACGCACAGATTTAAGTCTACTCGTCCTACCAAGAGAAAATTACACTACAGTATGAAGTAAAATAAACGCGCTGCTCGTATTTCGCTAAGTTTACATTATTATTGTTTTCCCGCGGTTTTACACAGTTTACACATCCAGTAATAAGACAACCAGTCGATTTACTCTCAGCTATAAATGAACGTAATAGAGACGCACCAACACTTTACACCCCGACTTGCTGTACACACTACCGCCAATGGGCAACGAATATCAGTTTCAGTTTACAAAGAATAAATAGAATAAATTAACTATTTAACACGTGATTTACATCAACACGAAACAACTGAGTGCGTAAAAGAGTTTGACGATAGCTTGTACTAGGCTTACCGTAGCATACTGTATTTTGTAAGTTAAGGCTGCGTCAACAAGCGAGCTGTGTTAACCAGTATTATGTATATTTTTTTCGAAAAATCCCAGGGAAATTTTGGCGCAAAAACTAGCCAATTCACCTAGAAGGAAGAAAAACGACCAATGCGGCAAACAAAAATTGTAATATTCGCCGAAAAACAGCAAGTGGTTCACGCGAAAAAAAGCCTAATAATAAATAAATAATGTAAGCACGATTAGTAAACGAACGATAAATTAAATACCGCTACAGGTTACGTTCCAACTTGGCTACAAAACAACTACTCGACTGGTTTCGAAACGAAAACGATATACCATGCTGGATTAATAAAGGAAAATAGCATCTTCCTCCCCTCAGTAGTACTGTAACTATATTAACGCGTATATATATACAAACAACGAGTCGACTCGTTCAATCGACGCCTAATCCTAGCCCAAACGAGAATTTAGTGTAAAGTGCGATGTACATAGGCGAAAACGAAAAATGCGGCTGAATGTGGTAGCAAGAAAAAAACAACGAATAATAGATTTTTGGCACAAAGACGACGACGGACGAGGATTACTGTAGCTTTGCGCGATCGGCGGAGAAAGGAAAGAAGAATGACGTCGCGTCACGTGATTGACACGTGATGACGTCGCGTGCGTGACACGTGAAGATGTCACGCGGTCACGTGACGCGTGGGCGGCGGCCGAGGGGGCGTGGCTACGACACCAGCCTTTGCAGTAGTATAGCGATGAAGATGGTGATAACGGAAAAGCCGACGACGATTAGGGCGGCCCACTGGCGATCCGTCCAGGTCGACGACGTTTCTTCGACGCCCACGCTCTGACCGGTCGACGTCGCCTGAACGTCGCACGCATCGGCATTCCTATATCACGAAAGATAAGCATCACCAATTTTACACTCATTGAAACATCGTGTATTACCAACTTTACACTTGTCAGAACGTAATGAAGTATCAACTTTATAATTAGCAGAAATACGAGCATTATCAACTTAACACTAATTAGAACGAAAAAGGTTTAAAAAAGGGATAGCCGTCAAAAAAGAATAACAAAATAAAAAAACATAAATAACGAGATAGGAATAATGAACTGTACAATGGCCGAGACTTTTCAAATTTTGAGTCTGTCAAAAATACGAGTAGGAGCATTATCAATTAGCACGCTTCAGACGTTAGTGCATCATCAGTCATGCACTTGCAAGAATACATGTAAAGTATTAATTTCGAGCTTGCAAGAACAAGCGTATACAGTCAATTTAACACTTGCTATTAAACAAGCACAAAATCAACTTTACACTTGTAGGGACATACTAGAAAATCATTATCATAACATACGCTAGCACCTGACATGCATAACAACATTACACTCAATAGTACGATGAGTAAGTTTACACTTTACACCATTTCAAAGCACGAGGTTTGCTATTTGCAGCACGGTAATTATTCTTGGGCTAAAAAGCCTTACTTTTTAGGGGGAAGCAGATGCTAATCAATTTTTGACCAAAAGCAGCGAAATACGCGAAACAGGCACTGTTTTGGCAACGACTATGAGTGTAAAGTGAGCTTTTCAAAATTCGCGTTTAAAATGCTCATTCTTACTTAACAAACAATTTGCACTCGTAAGTGTAAGTCCAGTAATATAATTTTTAATGTATTTCAAAGGTTTCGGTTTAAACCAATTAATTTTTTAGCTATACTTGTGTTGTGCCGACGATGTTGCGCTCGATGATGTCAGGTTTACTGTAGAGGACCAGGGTCCGAAAGTCTCGATCAATTCGCTCGTGTCGACGTCGCTGGACGTCGGCGTCAGCCGAACGGCGGCGACTTTGACGCGATGGTGTAAATTAGGGCCGCCCGGAAGATTATCAAGCAAAAATTTCGTCGCAGAGCCCTTGTAAGCCTGAGAAAACGTACCTATACATACAACCAGACGTGTCCTTGGTAGGGGATTTACCCCCAGAAGGGCAACTGACACCCCGCAAAATGGCTGAACCCCAAGAATTATCCATTTTTCGTAAAAGTTATTAAAGGTTGAAAAGTGTGCCTTTTACGCATTTTTAGTCCATTTTAGGCTTAAAAATCCCGGATTTTCGGCGCCTCGCGCCATTACACATTTTGTTCAATTTATTCAATAAGGATTTTTTAAAATTTTGTCGAAATTGTTTTCTACGTTTTCATCTTCTAGAGGTAATGAACATTGTCCGAAATGTCAAAAAACAGCGTTTTTGACGTGAACCCGTCATTTTTAGCCAAAAAAGGCACTTTAAAAGACATTTTTCGGCCTGACCCCCAGAATTCCCATGCTGCACATGTATGCATACAACCATGATGTAAACAAATATGCACAATATATAATCTTGTTTACACACGTAATTTATAGCTCACGCATTGAGTTTACACCAGGCAACATGAATAAGACCTTACCTGTTAGGTATAAAGTTCGCCGCTTTACAGTGTTTAAAAGTGTACATTTATTGTTTACGCATTAATTGGTTTGCATCGTGCCTTAGGCAAGTATATATTCAGTGACTTAACACATTAATGAAGCTTCGCCAGTCGACCCAGCTTCCTACTGCGTGAAACGAAAACTATACACTGAACGTACAAAATCTATGGATACTGAAAAAGTAAGTTTCCAAACGATGACATTTGATAAAAACGTACAACATGATGATAAAATGTTACACTAAATCTAAGTTTCAGGAGTTTAAACTCTACACCACATATTAGCCTCTGGAAACATTAGTCGGTAAGAAGCGGATAAAATACATTTCTTTACACTATGTAAAATTAAGCTGTTCGAAAGTGGACAGTCGCTCGATAACTTACAAATGAAATAAATGAAAAAACGCAATGATTACGGTTTTAAAGTCGTCCGAACTGGAATTGGACGCCGAACCAGCCGGCGCAGCCCGATTGGACGAACACAATTGCAAATGGTAGCCAATTTTCTCGCCAGGACCCAATTGCATTTTAACGGCTTGCCATTCGATCTGATACGTTGTGCCGTGTTTGTTTTCTACGACTCTGATTGGATCTGCATAAAGACGAATCGCCGTATTAAAAAAAATACTGAAAACTTAACTACTTTACAATAAAATTCCGGTACTAACTTTACACAATCGCAAAATCGAATGTGTAAAGTAAACAGCTTCCGATTGCGCATTCACAAAATTGATAAACTACAGCGCTCGCCATGAAACATGACGCACTATAATCGTCAGATTTATATTAGATGGTGCACCGCGAGCGCCGCATTTCGTCTATAATGCGCCATCATCTATTTTTTATTATTATAGGATATTTATCTATATCATGCCGTTAATCTGGCGATGCGGACGGTGCAATTTAGCTGTTAATAGCACCAACAAGAAGGAAGCGCGCATGTGAATGCCGGAGGCGCGCACGTGCCTGAATATAGAATGGCATTCACGTGCGCGCACTCGCCTGAATACAGAACGGCATTCACGTGCGCGCTTCTGGTATTCACGTGCGCGCTTCTGGTATTCACGTGCGCGCTTCCCTCTCGTTGGCGCTATTCATAGCTAACTTGCGCCGTCCGCATCGCCAGATTAATGGCATGATACAGATAAATGTCCTATAATAAATAAAAAGAGATGATAGCGCATTATAGACGAAACGCGGCGCTCGCGACGCATCATCTAATATAAATCTGACAATTATGGTGCGTCATGTTTCATGGCGAGCATTGTAAACACTAATTAGGTATACTATTCAAAAAATAATTAAACTAACACGCAATCATATGAGGGGGTATAAAGTAGATGACTTTACACTTCAAGAACTAAGGATGCATACATACAAATGCGGAAACGTACACGACTTAAGCGCTTAATAACCGTACTGTTTGTCTCCAGATTAAATACCACTCTTCATTATTCAACCTGAAACAACTTCGTCTATAATTCAAAATGACCGGTGAGTCAAAAAAATCACTTTACACTGAATGGTCGGATCGAAAAGGATATAAATTAGCCAACTTTACACTATGTATATCAACGCGCGCTCATTCGAAAACCTAAGTCTATACAATGCCAGACATCGCTTCCCATCACAAAATGCTGAGCTGTTTTATTCAATTTTAAAAAGTCCATTTAAAGGTCAGATTAATCAATAGGTTTACAAAGTACTTTACACTGAATAATACACGCGTGATCTATGCGATTCAATGTTAGAGTTCACGATTTACAGAAAGCCGCAACTTGTCCGGAAATGTAAAAAAATGGAAAAATTTGAGGCAGGTACAAATTTAAATACTAAACTAGTCAAATTGCAGAGGAAGCGGTCGGTTGGAAAAATGCAAATTAGCCGACCTTACACTAAATCAAAATACACTCTAAAAATCTGCGCTTTACACGCATGGGCAATGTTTTTATTCCTTTCTACGCCCAGATTTATCATTTTTTAGTTTTATTTTGAACTAAATTTTATTTCACACGCGTGCTCCACGCGAATCAACGTGACAGTTTGCGCTTTACACAACGGCATATGCATGCATAATATGCCCAGTAATTCGGAATAGCACGAAAAGGCGCGAAATTTTCGGCAACGGGTTAAAACGTAAGAGGTAAATTTTTAAGAAATTCGGGAGAAGATCAGACATGCACAGCATAGGAATTCTGGAGGGGGAGGAGTAAAATTATAAAGTGCCTTTTTTGGGCACAAAATTCATAGGTACGCGTCAAAAACATCGTTTTTCGGCGTTTCCGACGATGCTTTTCTTTTTAGAGCATAAAAATTTGAACAAATAAAAAAATTGAACAAAATATACTTAAAACATGAGTATACGGCGCGAAGCACCGAAAATTTGACATTTTTGAGCGGTAAAAATGATTAAAAAACACCTTTTTTGCGGATATTCAGGAAAATTGTGGAAACTTTTGAAAGATCGCGAATTACGGGGGAGACAAAAAATTTCTTGGGGGGGCCTAAACCCCCAACCCAAGATCATCATGTATGGAGGGGGCAGTTCGACTCAGGTTGGGCTTAGATAATCACAAATCGGCTACAGTAACCCATTTTAAAGTATTCTACCTCTGACGGCCGGAGGCGGGGCCAACGTCGTTTTGAACGAAAACAAGTCGGACCAGGCGCCAATACCGGAAGTGGGCGTGGCGGCCCGGATCCTAAATCTGTACGACGTATTTTCGGCCAATCGCTGCGCCTTGCACGTTCGGCCCGGTCCTTCGTAAACCCGCGAAAAACCGCCCGACCGATTCTCAATTTCTACGGCGTACGTGAACGTGCCGTGGTTACTGTAGATGCAAAATTTTAAAAGTCAAAAATAAAAAATAATCAAAAATATGTAACGTATTATATTCAATTATTTCCCATAAATTGGATTGGATTTCTGTAGATGCAAAATTTAAAAAAGTCAAAAATAAAAAAAACAAAAATATTCAACGTATTATATTTAATTAATTCTCATAAATCCGTTTCATATTGTAAACAAACGCGCCAAAAGAGAGTAAAAAATCTCAAAATCGTGAAAACGACGTTTGATCATTTATCTAACCTGATAATGACTTACAGTAATAACGGGGCGCTAAATTCGATTAAATAACTTTAGCAACGATCCATTTCATACTGTAGCCAATAAGGATGATTTGGTTAACGGAATATAAATCAGTTATTAATGAAATAAACCATTTTGATGAAATAATGAATATTAATTAACAAAATTAGGAAAAAAACATTAAAATCGATAAAATTAATCAAAATATATATAGTAAAAAAAGATACCGGCTCAAAAAAAAATTTCATGGACGCGGAAACAATTTTTGAAACTTTCGATTCCCGAAAACGAATTTTCGATGACCGGAACCGGAACCGGATTTTCGATGACCGGAACCGGAACCGATTTTCGATGACCGGAACCGGAACCGATTTTTAGTAGCTTTTCGGTAGGCCAAACCAGAACCAATATTTCTCATTCGGCAAGAAAAAATGGCATTTTTAATGTTTTATTTTTAATCTCTGAAAATTTAATTTTGAGTATTGAATTTTTAATAATCACTTAAAATAAATATTAAACATTTTTAATAACTATTTAGGTTCAATTTTTAAACTTGAAAAAAACCTCGGTAGTACCGTTCCATGCTCGTTGCCCGTCCACATATATATATACAAAGTAATATATGACGTTAAACCCGCGAAAACGATGCGGCGCCACGCGGCCGCTTGAACGAAGAAACTTAATCCCCAGTTAAACCCGTGAAAATAATGTTTCAACACATCAATTATATCATAAAAGACGGATAAAAAATACGCATTTTCAATTCGGTAAGCATGGTGACGCACTTGAATGACAAATCGGCCGAGCCGCCGCTGGTCGACGCCGACGATGGCGCGGGAGTTTGCGGCGATCCGGCGCCGGATCCGGCAACGGATGACCTCGGTTCGCTCCATTTAAACTTGAGCGCGTTGACGGTCGCCGTAAGAAGCTCGAGCTGCGGCGGCGTCGGCGGCAAACCGTACGTCGCCGCTTTGATCGCCGCCGATTGAGGGCCGGCGCCGATATCGTTCGACGCTTGTACGCGGAACCTAACAAAAACGTAATTCGAATACCGATTGTTTAAAGTGGTAAAAAGCCGTAGATTAGTGTAAAGCGCTACCATAAAAAGTAAATCGTGCGTGTAAAGCGGTGCGAAGGAAACAGTTAGTGTAAAGCGTCACAAAGTGTCATACTGTAAAGTGCTACAAAAATCCCGTAAAGAGCAAAGCGCTACCAAACTATCGATTAGTGTAAAGCGCTGAAAATTATGTACCAGTGTAAAGCGACCCGCTTGATGAAACGATTGAATCTTTTTGTCGAAAACGCAATTTACCCATGATAAACGAACATTTTGAATTGGAGAATGCAAAATTTGCTTTATTCAGATATACACTGGCGTCAAAACATTAACATATGGGTTTAAGCGAAAAAAAGGCATCGCAATTCATTAGCATCCCCCATTCAACGAAATATTCGATAGAAATTAAAAAGCTTTCTTTAACTTATCAAAGTCATTCAATAAACGTAACCCAACCGAGTAACTTTATCCAGTTTACACCTAAAACACACGAGAAGGTAAAATTGCTTTACACCGAAAACACCAAGATGATCATTTCGCTAAACCTGCAGTATTGAAACTATTACATGACGCGTTAAACCAGAAGTTGACTAAATTAAGTTTTTTAGCTTACAGAATCAATATCAAATGAAGGTAACATGCAGTTTACACCGACAAAATTGATGAGTTTATAACTCGAAAATGGGTTCAGAGTAGAAGACACCAGGATCAGAATTCGCCGGGGAAAAGAGAAGACGGCTTTTGACCATACCTGGGCGTGGTGGGGGGGGTGGGAGGTATGCACCCCCAGAAACAAAAACGAGCCCTCAGAATTCGATTTTTGAAAATTTTTTCGTTTTTTCTCGCAATTTTTTGATGCCAATGGATAGTGCTCGATAGGAAACGTTGAAAAATGGTGTTTTTTCGCCATACTACCATTTTTAGGGCCATTTTTGGACATTTGAAAAAATCTTGCACCCCCTAAAAATTTTGTGCCGCCCACCTATGCTTTTGACTAAAGAATTCGATAAAACACTAGGAAAAAGTTACTAGTAAGCATATTTTGAGGCCTACGATTTAAAAAGCATGTAAAAGATGTTAATTTCAGCGCTTCTACACAAACAGCAGAATATGCAAACGAAATGAAACTACGAGCAAATTAACGAAAGGCCGGGCGAACGCAAACCTTGTTGCTCGACGAAACTTATAAAGATAATGTTACAACTGAAAAATTTGAAAATCAGGAGACACGATTGCGAAGTTATTATTTTCCAATTGAAACATCAATAAACGGGTTGAACCAAAAATCGCTGCAGATCAATGAATTCTAGAAAGAAGAATTGGATTTCGCTTAGAATAATCGATAAAATCGTCAGACTAGTCGAAAATTTTAGAAGGAAAATAGTCAAAAATGCGGCATCATCGTAAAAAATATGAAAAGGACCGAATTTCAAGGAAACTTAAATATACATAATTAAAAATTGAAATAAGGCAAATTCGGGTTCGCAGAGTAGGTCAGAAAACGAGGGCAAAAATGGAGGAAAATTGAAAAATTTCGATAAAGTGAGAAAAATAAAACAAAGTCCAAACCCGTGTTCGATATAAAAAAAGAAAAGAAAACATAAAAATATAAATATATAGAAATAAAAAAATAGCCCGTTTCGGGCTGAAGAGGTTAGAAAGGGCCTAAAATGGAAACATTAATGAAAAATTGAGGAGGGGCTTTCTGGCCCAAAATTTTTGGGGTCGTGGGATCATACATGTAACAGGGGAGGGATGGGGGATTATTCCCCACCCAAGGTCAAACGTCCCCCCATCCGCCCAAAGCCAGATAATGTTGTGACCCCTCCCCCCCCCGATTTTTGAAAAAAATCGACTTTTCGGCCGTTTTTGGCCAAAAATTGGAGGTCAAACCCCCTAAAAATGGTCGGGACCCCCAAATTTCGAGCCGTTACAAGTACGGTAGGAATAATTCGTCGAAAAAGGGATCTTGAATTTGAGGCTAAAATAAAACAGAGAAAAGTAGCAACTCTAGCAGAAAGTTTAAGAAGCCAAGACAAAAAGAGCATTGAACAAGTTCACGGGCGAGGGAATGAGCCGACCCCAATTTTTTTGAGGATTTTTTTGGGGAAGTCCCGACTCCATTTCTGGGCGAAGCGGGTTGGGGTAGGGTAACCCAATTTCTTCGAGACGGGCGAAGAGCTGAAATTTCGGGCGGGAGGGGGGTGTGGTCTGACCCCAATTCTTCTGGGAGGGTGTGGCGGGCCACCCCATTTTTTTGAGGATTTTTGGGTAAGACCCGGACTCCAATTTTATCGGGCGAAGCGGGGTAGGGTAGGGTAACCCATTTTCTACGGGCGGGCGAAGACCTGAAATTTTGGGCTGGGTGGTCTGACCCCAATTTCTCTGGGAGATTGTGGTGGGTGACCCAAATTTTTTGGGGTCCGATTGGGGCTTTCTTTGGCCCAGGTGGAGAAACCAAATATCTGGCTTCGATATCCCACCTGTAAATCGTCTCGGGTTTCAATCCATCTACAATATATTGGGCACAATGAGCGGGCAAATGAACCGGAACCGGAAGATCGCCTGGCACGGGTTGAATATCTAAACTAAATTCGACCAATGGGCTACCGTTTTCATTGGGCGGATCCCAGTAAACGCTTATCTATTAACATAATTAATCAATAATTAGCAAATTAATATAATTTATAAATTAATTATACATTAATATTTAAATATGATGTGAATGGAAGCCCAAACGATTTCATTAACAAATTTGGCATTGAGCCAAAACGCAAGAGCTTATGCGAATTCGCAACCGTATTGATTAGGGCGGAAGGGTCGGGGGAGGGGTAATGCAAGATTTTTTCAAAGGTCAAAAGACGCCCTTCAAAATGGTGGTATGGCGTAGAAACACCACTTTCAACCTTTTTCATCGAGAACTATCCATTGGCATCAAAAAATTGAGAAAAAAACAAAAAAAATTTCAAAAATTTTATTGGGGGGATATTTAGGTTTCTGAAGGAGGGGTATTTTGGTTTCTGGGGAGGGGGTGGGGTGCATACCCCAAACCCCACGCCCGGCTATGGTCGTCGCTTCCCAAAATTTCGCACGCGGCCCATATTTTCGTTGGGACAGTCGCAGACGAAAATTCTAGTATTTCACGTCGAAAAACAAAAATGAAAAAAATTAATACGTATTTAAATTGAATTACTAAAAATAAAATGAGTCCAATTCAAAACAAAAAAATGAAATATAATCAAATTTAGAGAAAAATTAAATGCAAAAACTTGAGAAATAAATAGTACAATGTAAACGCGAATGCAAATTTAAAGTAAAAAATGACGTCGCTGACAAAAATTGTGAAATAGTGTCCGAAAATTGATCAATTTTAACCAACTTTAGCGGAATAATTGACTAGCTTTTAGTTTGAGTAAAGTTACATGACCAACTTTGGGGAAATTTCCAGCTAATAATTAGTTTTAGTTAAAAAATTAAACTAATAATAGTAAGAAGTCATCAATACGAGAAAGAAGCAAAAAGAAATAAATGAAGAGAAATAATGAAGATGATAAAGAAAAAATGAAAAAATAAAAAAGTGAATAAATAAATAACCATGCAAATATATGAAAAAAGAAGAAAGAAAGACAGATATATGAGGTGCGTGCATAGTTTCAGTAAATAAAATTAATTAGTCCGATTCATACATGCGCAGTATGGGAATTCTGGGGGGGTGTGTAAAACCTAAAGTGCCCTTTTTGGGCCCAAAAATGGCCGGTACGCGTTAAAAAACATCGCTTTTTGGCGTTTCTGACGATACTCTATCCTTCTAGAGCATGAAATCATGAAAAAAATTTCGAAAAAGTCGAATAAATTGACCAATATATCGCTTAAAACATGAATATATGGCGCGAAGCGCCGAAAATTTGGCGATTTTGAGCAAATAGATAGCCAAAAAACCCTTAAAAGACACTTTTTCTACCAATTTTCAGGTAAGTTCAGGAAACTTTTGAAAAATCGCCAATTCTGGGGGGGAGTGAAAATTTTTTTGCGGGGGTGAAAAATGATTCTGCGGGGGGTGAAACCCCCCAAGATCATGTATGGTCCGATTTTTGATAAATCGAGCTAATTTTAGTGAAATATCACTTCTAGCAAATTAACTTGAGCTGATTTTCTAGCCGATTTCAGTTTTAACAAATTTCACTAGCCGATTTCACTTTAATTTTCGGCTAAATTCAGAGTTTAGCTGAATTTAAAGCCAAATTTAATTTTAGCCGATTTGAGCCAATTCTGACCAAGTTTTTACGCAACGTTATAACAAGTACAGATTTAGATAAAGTAATTCCTCATGACTTTTCCTCGTTCAGAAAAAAATTAATTTCTTAAAAAAATCCCGTAGACAAATCTGAGAAAAAACGGAAAAAATACCAGTAGTCCAAATTGCGAATAAAAATGCAGCAAATAATGCAAAAATCACACCACGTCTGAGAAAAACACAAAAAATGAAAAGGACGAATATGTATATATAGGTGACGAAAATATCCAAATTTTTAAATTAAAAAAAAGGCCAAAATAAGCACAAAATTTTTAAAATTAGAAAAAGGCCAAAATAAGCACCAAATCTTTAAATTAAAGAAAACGGCAAAATAAGCACCAAATTTTTAAATTAAAAAAAGGCCAAAAAAGCATCAAAATTTTTAAATTAAAAAAAAGGCCAAAATAAGCACCAAATTTTTAAATTAAAAAAAAGGCCAAAATAAGCACCAAATTTTTAAATTAAAAAAAGGCCAAAATAAGCACCAAATTTTTAAATTAAAAAAAAGGCCAAAATAAGCACCAAATTCTTAGATTAAGAAAAGGCCAAAATAAGCACCACATTTTTAAATTAAAAAAGGGCCAAAATAAGCACCAAATTTTTAAATTAAAAAAAAGGCCAAATTAAGCACCAAATTTTTAAATTAAAAAAAGGCCAAAATAAGCACCAAATTTTAAATTAAAAAAAGGCCAAAATAAGCACCAAATTCTTAGATTAGAAGAAGGCCAAAATAAGCACCACATTTTTAAATTAAAAAAAGGCCAAAATAAGCACCAAATTTTTAAATTAAAAAAAAGGCCAAAAATAAGCACCAAATTTTTAAATTAAAAAAAGGCAAAATAAGCACCAAATTTTTAAATTAAAAAAAGGCCAAAATAAGCACCAAATTCTTAAGATTAAAAAAAGGCCAAAATAAGCACCACATTTTTAAATTAAAAAAGGGCCAAAATAAGCACCAAATTTTTAAATTAAAAAAAGGCCAAAATAAGCACCAAATTTTTAAATTAAAAAAGGCAAAAATAAGCACGAAAATTTTTAAATCGAAAAAGGATCGAAATAAGCACCAAATTCTTAAATTAAAAAAAGGCAAAAATAAGCAGCAAATTTTTAAATCAAAAAAAGGCCAAAATGACCACCAAATTCTTGAATTGAAAAAAGGCCAAAATCGAGCACCAAATTTTTAAATTAGAAAAAGGCCAAAATAAGCACCAAATTTTTAAATTAAAAAGGCCAAAAAAGCACTTGAATAGATCATTCGAATCTGTAATTTGCATAAAAAAGTGCAAATGTAAGCCGGAAAAGACGAAACTCACTTTATCGGACGACAAAGTTTCGGCACATAAATTTAATGGGGCGTCGGGTGGGCCAGGCGGAGTTCTCACTATCGAAATTGGGCTAAATTTGGACAAACCGGCGCTGCTGACGGCCTAAAACGGGACATTCACTTTACGCGACAACATAATCCCTGATTTAAAAAACACAGAATCAAATAAAATTTAATTTAATTTAGGAAAATTAATAAAAAATTTAAATTTAAAAAGTTCACCAAATTAAATCACGGCATTACGCGTTGAAAAATGATAGGAGCGGAGATGAATGAAGGGCAATGCTAACAGCACCCGACTATAGTAAGATAACGACGTGCAGAACGGGTAAAAAACGGTACCTATATACTCCAATCCAAAGTACAATGCAATAAATAGAGTCGGGACGACACCCCTACACATACACGTAGCGGTTCGAAATTATGAGGGGGATCCCGGCCATTTTCTAGGGGGGGGTAAATCACAGCCGAAAAATTCGATTTTTTTCCAAAAATCGGGGGAAGGGGGGGGCTGGGGCAAAAATTTTCTGACTTTGGCGGGGGGGGGTAGATCACAGCCAAAAAATTCGATGTTTTCCAAAAACCGGGGGGGGGTCAAAAAATTCCTGGCTCTGAGGGGGCGGTGGGGGAAACGTCCGACTTTGGTGTGGGATCCCCATTCCTCCTGTTACATGTATGCTCCTACGGTAACCCATCCACGGTATTTCCAGCGCGTAAACCAAAGTTTATGATCTGCGGTATACCTCTACTAGTACTACAATATGCCCGCATCGCGCAACTGCGTATCCAGCGGAATAATGGAGAATATAGATCAGGGCGAGACGGCGATTCTACAGTAACCCACCAATAGTAAACTACGCAGAAGAATCGAAAATGTCTATCAGACGTCAATTCTACAGTAACCCGATCGCAGTTTACTCGGCGGGATAATTGAAACATAAACTAAAACGACAATTCTACAATAACACACCTACAGTATACTTTCATCCATCCTTAATTCAGAACATAAAAACTACAGTATGCATCAGCTACAATATAAACGAACCTGAACCCGAAAAGCGTAATCGCTCGCCGGCGTCAAGCCGCGCGCCTCGAAATTCGTTTGCGGTCCGGCATAAATCTGTACAAAAGGTCCGAATTCTTGCTCTAGCGACGGCGACGGCAGCGTCGGCGACGCCAAAACGCCCGACGTCGGCGACGACGACGAAACGCTGACGGCGGCGGCGGCGACGGGCGACGACGTAGACGACAAACTGGACGTCGTCGACGCCGCCGACGATGACGCGGCGCGAGCGACCGCGCCGCCGACGCGTCGCCGCTCGACCGTAGGCGAATTTTTGTACGACGCGACGCCGACGTCAGCGTCGTCGCGCGACTCGGCGAACGACGACGCTCCGACGTTCGATTGGAGAAGATCGGGGACCGGCGGAACTATCGTCCTTAATTGAAATGGTTTTTTAAAAATTCTTTCTATACGAAAAATTTTTTCCACAAATATACATATACAGTAGAACTCGGCTATAAGACACCCCGGATATAAGACTTTTCGACTCATAAGACGCAAAAACCTCACCTCTGGTGCCAGCCATCCGTAATGTGTTTAGATATATTATAAACTCGCTTATCAGACACTCGGCTGATAAACTAAAAGACGCAGCTGACCTGCTCCTATTGCATATGTAACGTGGCAACCTGCCAACCTAGAACTTCCGCTCTGACACGAGTGTGTAGTACTAATCCAATATACGCGCTCTTGCTCACTTCTGCGCAATATATTCATTAAGAGTGTGTTCCACTACAACATCAACCCCACGGGTTTAACACCAAAATATACCTTTCGATTGATACATAGCATCCCCGCTACACACATGCTTAATACACGAAAAGCAAGGTCTATAAGACGCACGGCTATAAGAGCCGACCGCTTCAACTAATCGATAAATGTCTGTGAAAAAAGGTGAAATTCGGTGCAACTTTTTCTGCAAATAAGGTTACATTAAATGAAGTGCGTCGTGCGATGCATGAACGTTTGCCTTTGTAAAGTATTGATGTCTACTTTGACTTAGTTTAAATTGCTAGTACATTGTTACATATCATGGAAAAAAATACAAGCTAGCTTCGATAACGCGTTATTTCCACTGAACTCCTGAATAAGTACCTTTTTTCACGTACATAAACCATAACCTTGCTGCAATAATAATATTGTAATAATTTTGTAATAATATATAATAATTTTGTAATAATATATAATAATTTTGTAATAATATATAATAATAATACTATAATAATATTGCTACCATAACCATAACCACACTCGGCTGTAAAACGCATTAAAAACCAATCCGAAGGGCGTGTCTTATATCCGAGTTCGACTGCGTATAGAGTAGGCCAAAGAAGGCTAAACCCAAATACAACTGGCCATAACTTCGGTACTTTTGGAAATCAAATTTTGAATTCAATGTCAGAAGATAGATAAAAATGTCCTTGTTTAAATCGTGTAAACAAATCCGGCCACCTATGTAGCAACGATTCGGGTGCTTCAGCGAATTGTTTACAACCAATCTTGATTTCGTCGTTTGAACACCAGAAGCTTGTCCGGTCAAGTTATCAAGTCGCTTACCATTCTGACGATATTTAACAGTTTTTATATTCAGTTTTTTGTAGTTTTTTTGGATTTTTTTACATTTTTTACATTTACATCGAATCGTTCGTTTAATAATTAATGCGTATTTTCAATGATATATTCTTGCGCAATTGAATGTCTTTTCTGTAATGTATATTTTTTTGATATTTTGTTGTTTTTTAATATTTTTTAATATTTATAATATTTTTTCATATATTTATAATATAATATTTCTTATGTAATATTTCATTAATCCGTTCACTTTCATTGATGACGAATAAAATTTTGATTTTGATTCCATTTAGCAAGGAGTAGCCAATCCACAGTGGCGGATCTAGGATTTTTCTAAGGGGGGCGGTACCACACCTATATACCACACCTGGGAATGGGGGGTTGGGGGTATGCACCCCCAGAAACCAAAATACCCCCAGAATTCAATTTTTGAAAATTCTTTTCGTTCTTTTCGCAATTCTTTGATGCCAATGGATAGTGCTTGATGAGAATCGTCGAAAAATGGTGTTTTTATCGCCATACCACCATTTTTAAGGCCATTTTTTGACCTTCAAAAAATCTTGCACCCCCAGAATTTTCTTGCTGCTTACGTATGGGCGGTACCCTTAAGGGGGAGGGGGCGGAACCCTGACTGGGGCAGAAAAATTAGCCGTTTACCCGAAAATCGCTTAAAAATGCTTAATTTTGCGCACTTCTTTAGGCCAATGGGAGGGGGGCGGCCGCCCCACCCTCAATCCGCCCCTGCCAATCCATGGTATGCTAATATTTTTTATGACTGGAGATATTGTCAAAAAAGGATACGAAATGCTCAGTAATGACGCACAATGCGGAAACCATGGGGTTTGAAACGTATCAAAGTAAGGTGTAAACAAATTGCCATAGCGGCTGAAAAATGGCCAAATTTTTTGCACAGTTAAAACAAGCATATTTTTATCCGTCAAACGCAACTGGGCTCAAAACATTAGTTTACGATCAGCCCGAGTTACGATACAATATTGGGGTGTAACCTTTGTTGGCCCATCCCCTATATTTACACTCGCAACAGCGTACGATAAATAGAGCGGACAAAAAGCATTATATATTGAATGTTGAAGGATTCAAGCTTGGTTTACACTTTGATCGACTTTACAGGCCGCGTGAAATTTTCGCGTTACATTCCGCCAGGGCGATTCGAGCGGCCGACTTCAACCTACCCTTCACTAATCATGCCACCGAGTGAACGGATGTCGCGCTAATTCAGTCGTTTACACACCGATACTTCAAGCGGCTAAGAAACTTGATTTAAACTTTACACAACATATTATTTCGAAGTCGATTGATCTAATTCGCAAATTTCTTTTGAAATCCGATTCTTCTAGTCGATTCGCGCTTACACTTTACACTCAATCCGCCGTAAATTTATTATAGTTTACACTTTGTAGTTTACACTTCGTAAATTACTTTCGCGACGCCTGCTGAAGTCGATACTCGGCGACGCGCGGTCCGTTACAGCGCGACGGCGACTGCCAACGCAATGCGATGCAATTGAACGACGTAGACGCGCAGCAAAGGTTGCGCGGCGGCTCGGGCGGCGCGGCGCTCGTTTGGCACTGCAGCGGCGGCGACCAGGCGCCGGCGCCGGTTCGATTGTGCGCGCGAACCCGCAACGCGTACGATTGGCCCGGCAGCAAGCCGCCGACGGAACATTCCGTTTTTGAACCTGTAGCATTGATGCTGCATGCATTATCAGGGGGAGGGGGTTTGAGGAGACCCCCTGGAAAAAAATGGTCACCCCCATGAGTTACCTCGACACCCCCCACAATTAGCAATTTTCCGAAAAATTCGTACAAAAGGTGCTGATTTAAACGGTTTTAGCTGTTTGCGCAAGTGTCCAATTTTCTACCCTCGGCCACATACTCATTTTTCGACAATGTGTATTTTGTTATATTTAATCGAAATTGTCAGCTGTTTTTTCAAAATTTGTTTCGAGATTTTCTTTTCAGCCCAAAAAACCAGAACGGAAGCACTTTAAAATTCAAACCCCCCAGAATTCTCATAATGTGCACATCTGCCGTCTGGTGAGATTACTAATGGGATTGCGCTACATAATGAGTTGAAAGTAGTATCCCACACACATAGTGGGACAAATAGAAAATAAAATAAAAAAAATAAAAAATTCATCTTTAACAAAATCAAAATCAGCCGATCCCCTCAATACTGACCCTCCTCCGACTTTTTGTTAAACACTTACGTTTTCATGACCGTTGATTATTTTTTTGACATTCCTGACAGAAAAAGGATTTTATTTAGCCCTTCCTTGCTTTTTGGCAACAGCTTGAGTTCAGAGGCAGTTTTTTCGTCTTTTTTGGCCAAAAACCTTCGTCATTTATCCCCCCCCAAAAAAATGACCGAATACTCTTCGGCATAAAGGCCAGAAAATGTGGGTTTCTGATATGATGATGTGATTCAAGGCCATTGCACGATTCCTTTAGCCACGACGAGATTAATAAAATGTATGCAAACTTTTGTTTAAACCCGAAGCACTCAGCTGGATTTAAGTTCTATTTTCGAACCCACAAACTTAAGGTTACGTTAATCGGACTATATAGTGCTGGCCTCTAAAAAAACCAGCCGATTTGTAACCTAAAAAAACCACCCCTTTTTTCCATAACCAAAAGGAGATGACTGATGATATTATACTGGCGAACAGCTATGCCGTGAGGATAACAACTGACCCCTGGTCGCTTTCCGGATCATTCAGAAACTTGAAATATAAATTTGTCGAAAAGTTCCTAAAAATTGCCATTTTTATGATTTTTTTGAACCATTTTTGAGGGTCAGTATTTCTACCCGTATTCATATTTGGTGGAGTCTTTTATGTTTTCACGTTAGGCTACCTTGCAGACTAATGTCAGAAAAAATTTAGTTCTCCTATGTCATCCACATAGCTACAGTATACCTTCAAAGCCAAACCCAAAAAAAACCAGTAACCTAAAAAAACCAGCGCCAATTTTTACAAAACTTAGCAGGAATGTGCCTCGTAGCACCTTTCATGATGCCTGATATTTATTTTTCACAAAAAATAAGAATCACCCCAAAAACTGCCAAAAAAGTTCGATTGTAACCTAAAAAAACCACTGTAACCTAAAAAAAGACCAATGCTAAGTATATGTTGCCATGGCAACGAAATTACTTTTCATCAAGTTGCATAATTTTGCACTGATTTCTTGCAGAGGATGTAGAAGAGACTTACCTAGAGTCGTTTTTATCACTTGAAGACTTTATTTGTGAAATTTATAGAACTTTTAATGAAATTCAGAAAAATTATTGATTTTTATATAAATGTGATAAAATGAACGGAAATATCGTAAAAAATGAATTTTTTTCGAAATTGTGATCATTTAAGGTCAACTAACTGTTTTACGCTGCCAACCATGCACTTCGCATAACATTTTGGGGGTGGTTTTTTTAGTTCCTATGGTTTTTTTTAGGAAAAAGTGGTTTTTATTCAAAATTTCGTATTTCATGCAAGCTTGCTATGAAATATGGCGCTTAAAAATTCTTCCATGCAGCAAGTTATAGGCCTAGGGCAGCTGTCAAAAATAGGTGTTTGTTGACTTCTTCAATGCTATTTGTTCTGAAGTTATAAGCCAAAAACATGAAAATGGTTTTTTTTTAGAGGCCAGCACTATACCACGCGGGCTGTTTAAACAAGCCGCCCCGAGTTTACTACAAGAATTTCATTCCGTCATCAAACCCGGAAGTGTAAAGTTAATAAACGAATAAAATTAAATCCACCTTCCAACCAGGGGCGGATTTAGGGGGTGCGGGGGGGGGGGCAGCCGCCCCCCATTGGCCCAAAATGGTGCGCAAAATTAAGGATTTTTGAGCGATTTTTGGGTTAAAACAGCTAATTTTTCCGCCCAAGGCAGGGTTCCGCCCCCAATAGGGGTACCGCCCCCCGCCCGTAGGAAAATCCTGGATCCGCCACTGGTTCCAACCTGAAGGCTTGGGATTCCTGATGGAATTACATTCTATTAGCTCTACAAACAAGTACGTGTAAAGTGAAAACGAGATAAAACCTACTTTACAAAAAGAAAAGCATACGTAAAATATAGCTTAAATATGCATATTAGCTCTGGTTGCCTTTAAAAATTCAATCAAAAGGTTATACGCGAACAGATTCCTTATTCAAACTCGTAATTGTTCGGTTACTGACAAAATATATTCTGATTGGGCAATTTCAAATGTTATATTGTTTTATTTGTTATTATTTAGTATTATTATTATTATTATTGTTATTATTATTATTATTATTATTATTATTATTTCAGATTTTATTATCATTTTAAATGCTTATCGCTTTACACTGCTTACCAATACTAAACATGTACAAACCAGTTTTAATTGTCGCCTCTTCGTAGAAAATCAGTTATAAAGAGGTAGGCCGGTCTTAAGTTTAAATCGCTTTACAACGAGAACGAAATCGTCATAAAAGAGACACACTGTGAGAATGCATTCTTATCTATGTAATACGGTTTACTTTGGATAACTGATTCATTAAATTGATAGAAAAATTAATTAGTCAATAAAAACATTATTTATTTCAGAATAGATTAAAAAACCTAAACCTAAGACTATTTAATTAAAAAAAGCATTATTTGTATCCAATTCAAATGTAAGAAAATTTAAAGAATATATGTATGTAATAGTAAAATTGACCAGTTACCATACGTGATCTTGGGGTTTGGGGGTTTCACCCCGCAGAATCATTTTTCACCGCCCGCAAAAAATTTTTTCACCCCCCCAGAATTGGCGATTTTTCAAAAGTTTCCTGAACTTACCTGAAAATTGGTAGAAAAAGTGTCGTTTTATGGGTTTTTGGCTATCTATTTGCTCAAAATCGCCAAATTTTCGGCGCTTCGCGCCATATATTCATGTTTTAAGCGATATATTAGTTCAATTTATTCGACTTTTTTCGAAATTTTTTTCATTATTTCATGCTCTAGAAGGATAGAGTATCGTCAGAAACGCCAAAAAACGATGTTTTCTAACGCGTACCGGCCATTTTTGGGCCCAAAAAAGGTACTTTAGGTTTTCACCCCCAGAATTCCCATGCTATGCATGTATGCTAGTTACTACAATAAAAAAAGAAATTGAAACTATTTATAAAAAACATGAAAAAGTTCAAAAAATAAAACACATAATTTAACGAGACAAAGCCGGTTTAAAAAGATGATTCACGCTTATTAACCCATTTAAACTTGCCTCTAAATGACAAGTCCACTGGTTTTGTTTACAAAATTCGAAGATCTATACAGCAATAGCTAAAATAGTAAAAAGCGATTAGAAATAAAATTTTGCAACAAAATGTCTATTAAAAATTTTAAATAAAATTTGTCGTGCAAGAGAGTAAATTACGCTTTAAACAAACAGTTCGAATCAAAGCAATCTTCTAAACAACGCGGTTTAAAGTAAAATAACTTAGTACTTCATGAAATTCTAACATCAAAATATGATGTAAAGTCAAAGATTGAGCTCAAATCAACGAAAATCGTAAGATTATACATAATTTATAAGAAAAAGTAAAGCGAAGTAGCGTTCTATAAAAGTCCAAAATTCAGTGTAAAGTCCAAAATGACTTTATCCGAAATTTGCCATTGAACCACTGTTCATCTAAGAGATTGGCTTTCAAATAAAATTCCTATAGCGAATCGGATAAATTATGCTTGAAGCGTACAGTGTAAACCGGAAGTAACGTTCCTACTCAACGAAATTCAGCGTAAGGCAAACGACAGTATTCAAAACGGAATGTCCGACCATGGTGTAAAGTAAGGTATTGGCTTCAAACTGAATTTTGAACATAATTAGAATGAAAGCGAAGCAGCATATAGAAAAAGTAGAGTAGTGTAAAGTTAGCCACATTCAAAATCAGACGTTAAAAACCGTATTAGCGTCGAAAAAAACAAAAAATGAACTTTAAAGTGTAAAAAAATTTGAAAAAAAGTGTAAAGTAACCTTTGTAAACAATGCACGGCGATTGATGGTTGAACGGCGAATCGACCGATTCTATGCAAACATCGTATTCGGACAGTTCGGATCCACCGGTCAATTCGGGAGCCGACCATTTAACGTGAAGAGACGTCTGGCGAGCTTTGCCGCTCAGAGACGGCGCGGGGCAAGGTCCGGGAGGCGTACACGCCGTCGAGGCGTTCAAAGGAACGCAGAACTGCAATGAATTAATGCGCAAATAGATCCAGATTCAGACAGAGGTCAAAGGTCACGCGTTTGAGAAGGACGTAGTTTACACTTTTCTATACATTACCACACTATACATGTTTCATTTACAGAAAGATGCAGTTTACATTTTTACATTAACCTTGCTGGCTTTGCCCAGGCACGAAGGATTAGTTTACACGCTTATCCGCCGCCATACTAGTTTTGCCTATATTCGAAGAAGGATGTAGTTTACATTCTTTACGCTATAGACCTCGCTGGTTTTATTCACATTCGGAGAAGGACTAGTTTACGCTTTTTACGCTTTACACCTTATTTGCTTCGATTATGTATATTGGAAGAAGGATTTGTTTTACACTTTTTTATGCTTTACACTTTACTGCTTTTGATTGCACTCAAGGAACACGGGTCGCCCGGTTAAGTTGTCCCACCAATCATACGTAAACAGAAGGATATGAAGATCCTCATAGAAAAATAAGAATAGGGTTTCAAAATAAATTCTGAGCACAGGAATTTCTGATTCGCCAAAAAATGGCTGAAAAAATTCGGTTTTAAGCGGCTTTATTCATCTTTAAGTGCAAAAGGACGAATGTTCTCGACTATATTAACTCGTATTCACCCTAATCGAACTTAAAAAAGGCACTTAAGTAAGATTTTTGTTCCACCCCCAAAATTTCCATGTTTTGCGTACATAGTAATAAATCGCCCTTTTTATTTCTCTTTAACCCACATAAAATAGGTTATTTATCAGTTATTTAGCTTACCGGACTCTGTCCGCCCAACGACGTACAAGCCACTCTGAATTGGTAGTTTACACCGGGCTGTAGATTAGTAGCCGTGAATTCCCGTTCACATCCCTTATAAATCTCCCTCCAAACACCGGAATAGGCCCCTTCGTCGCGTTCCAAGCTGAATTTTGGGTAAAAACGGTTTAAACGAGAGGAAAATAAAATTTAGTGTAAACCGGTGTAAAGAGTCGTGATAAAAATATTTAGCAACGTAAAAATAAAATATTTGTACGAGTATATGAATAAATAAACGTTTTGAGATACACAATAGTACAAAAAATATTTTTAAATCCCGTAAAGTCGGTGTTTCATTGAGAATATTCAATGATACGCTAAGTCATGAAACTAAAATGATAGGACGAAGAGAAATTTCATACGGGCGCGAATGTTTTCCTGGCCTTTTCGATCTTTTTCATTGCACAACATATAGTATAATTAAATCAATTTTAAACAATTTAATTTTATAAATTTTAGTACGCGACACTGTTAAAAAATTAAACTAAATGCCACGCCGCTTGTTTTGGCCATTTCTTGCGTTTTTATGCCATTTCAGATGATTTTTCGATGACTGAAAAACGTAAAAGGCAATTTATTCCCCCTTCTCCTAAAAACTCGCCGACTACTCGAGCCAAAATTCCGCGCCCTTCACCTTGAGGTTTCATTCCAAATAAATTATCTTACAAAATGAATTAGTCCCTACTCGCGTCAATCCCGTAAACTGATGTTTCGAATCGTGCATAAGAATCGGATCAGAAAATTTATTCAATTGAAATAAATGAAAAAAACCGTTAATTTTATGTTTTAACCGAATACGTATACAAGCTACCGCCATGGCGTACCTATAACTGACGATTTCGCCGCCGCCCGAGTCGCGCGGCGGCTCCCACGCGAGTCGCAACGCGTTCGCGGCGCCGACTTTGCCTTTGACGCTGAGTTTGAGGGGCGGCGACGGCTTGCCGGGCAGCGTCCGGTAGACGACGACGTCGGACGGCGCGCTGCTGCCGTCTTCGTTCGACGCCACCAGTCTGAACCGATAGTCTTGATGTTTTTGAAGATTGGGCACTGTTGCAGAATTATCGTACGTGTTGACCGCCGGAAGAAAGCCGTGACCCTGTCGATAAAAAAAATTTAGCCAAAATTTGATTTTTTTGTGTGACTTCATCAATTTTATTATTGCGTTGAGACGTCATCCCATCCTTTTCATTTTGATGTCACTACTCAATATTTTTTATTATGACGTCACTCAATCCGTTTTATCGTGACGCAACTAGTCATATTAATGCAACGTCATGCACCTCTTTATCGCCACTTCGACACGTCTTACTGAGACGTCTTCAATGCTTCATTGTGATGCCACCAATGTTTCAATGTGACGTCATCGGTGTTTTATTGTGACGTCATTAATGTCGTAATGCGATATCATCAAGTTTTTGTGACGTCATCACTCTTTTATTGTGACGTCATCAATGTCTCGATGCGACATCATCATTTTTTTGCGACGCCATCGATATTTTATTGTGACGTCATCAATATTTGATTGTGACGTCATCAATGTTTTATTTTGACAACAACAATATTTTATTGTGACTTATCAATCTTTCATTGCATAGACATTAGTGTTTTAATGTGACGTCATCGATATTTTATTGCAACGTCATCATCGCATTATTGTGACGTCATTAATCTTACCGTTGTGACGTCATCCATCTCCAGACAAAATTCGTCGTCGCCGTCGCGCTTGGACCACTCCAGCGCCAAGGAATCGGGCGTCGCTTGAACGAGCCGCGGCGGCTCAGGACTTAATGGTGCGGCGCCGGACGTTTGAACTAGCAAAAGGTCGGAATATTCGCTAGAATGAAAAACGAGAAGTAATAGAACGGACATTAATACGACGGAAAATAATGAATAAAAAAGCCAAATGACAAACATGACACAATAGAAAATTGAAATGCAAAAGGTTAGAAACCGGTGTACAATAATAGCCAAAGCATGAAGTTTAAAGATGCTACAGCACGACTCATTTGATTCACTGAAATTTTAAATAGATTCGAGTATATTTATGATTCATATAACAAGAGCAAGCTTGTAGCACAGTTGACAAATTTAGAACATATTATTTACTCACAAATACAACGTATTGTTGAAAGACCCGTAGCTGCCGTCCTATTCTGGGGGGGCCAACACCAATTTATTTGGGGGGGGGGGCTAAGCCCAAAATAAGCCACCGGGGCAGATTTAAGGAAAAGGGCTGGGGCAGGGGTGCGGCCGCCTCCCATTGGCCAAAAATATTTGACGAGATGAAGAATGGATATGCAATTTGCAGTGATTTTTGGCCGTCAGTGACCATAATTTCTCAAATTGTTCTATTCTGCTATTATCAATTAAAAATTTCGATGTTTCGCATCAAATGCTATAAATACAGGAAATCAAGCAGTAAATCATGCTTCTGAAGGTCTATCCGCCTTAATTTCACAAATTTTCCGGCGCTTCGCACCAGATTTTTGTTAAAGTCAAAGAAATTAAATGATTTTTTTCGCACAAAATTGTCGAAAGTTTCAAAATTTCAAAGAAAAATATTGCGTCAAAAGTGATTTTATGTAAGAGTATACAATGTAAAACACCGAAAAATGCTATTTCGCGCGTTAAGGGCAAATTTTTGGACCTGTTTTCGACTGTTTTTTGGAAAAGTTGGGATATCGTCCCCCCTAGAAAATTCCTAAATTCACCACTGAGTTACACCTAATTTCAATATCTTTCATAGTAAAATTTTTGATTTTCACCCACCTCGGGTTTACCGCCTGCAGTAGCCCCTAATTGGCACCACCATACCCAGTCATGTACAGCAATTCAAACCCGTTAGTGCATACTTGTTCCCGAAGCGAATAACAAATACATAAAATATAAAAATTACATAAAGGACGATGGCAGCGGGGTTCGAACCCGAGTCACTCCGCGTACTATTGACGCCGCGCGATGGACCGAAATCGAAATAATTATTTCGTCAACATGAATATAAATACCTCTTCCCGTGCTGATTGCTGGCCGCTAAGCGGAGCTTGTACAACGTGGACGGTTGCAAGTGACCGACTTTGGCTTGCTTACTGGTTCCCACGTAAACTTCTTTGAACGCGGGTTGGCAGTTACCGTTGTTGTTATTATTGGCGTCTTCCAATTCCAAGTGATAGGCGAGTATTTTGGAGCCGTTTTCGCACGGCGGCGTCCAACGCAGCAGCAGCGACATCTTCCAACGTTGGCCGAGGCGCGGCGGCAACGGCTTGTCCGGTTGACTCGGTTTCGTCACGAAATTTACCGCCGCCGATGGCTCACCATTCAAGCCGCGTTCTTCGAGCAAAGCTCGCAAACTGTAGGCAATATCGTATTTTAAACCGACAAATAACATGCGCATTAGCGACGAAACTAAGCGCTTCGAAATAAAGCCGTACTGCATCATTAAAATAACGAGTTTATCCATACACGCACAGCATGGGAAATCTGGGGGGGTGAAAACCTAATGTGTCTTTTTTGGGCCCAAAAATGGCCGGTACGCGTTAAAAAACATCGTTTTTTGGCGTTTCTGACGATACTCTATCCTTCTAGAGCGTAAAATCATGAAAAAATTTCGAAAAAAGTCGAATAAATTGACCAATACATCGCTTAAAACTTGAATATATGGCGCGAAGCGCTGAAAATTTGGCGATTTTGAGCGAATAGATGGCCAAAAACCCTTAAAAAAGACACTTTTTCTACCAATTTTCAGGTAAGTTTAGGAGACTTTTGAAAAATCGTCAATTCTGGGGGGAGGGTGAAAAATTTTTTGCGGGGGGTGAAAAATGATTTTGCGGTAGGTGAAATCCCAAAATTATCGATTGATATATAACGGAGCGCAAATTCCAAATTGTGGATTAAGAATTGAGACGAATGTCTAATTGAATTGGGCTGATTTAATTTTCAATGCAATAATTTAACAATTCAGACACATCTTTATCGTTATAATTAAATTCTAAAGACTACGTGAATTTGTACAAGTTTGAACAGCGGCAGAGTACATATTTACCATTTTCCTATAGACTAGACCGATTATTGAAAGTTTGTAAGATTCGTCAGTCAGGATACGAAAGGCAAGCCTAATCTAGCCAAAGAAACAAGGGAAATTACTAATACCCTTTTATTTAGAGAGGTCGATAAGTATTTTCAACACGACTTAGATGTAACCATGCTCAAAATCGTAACAGATGAAAAGTCTGAACTTTTGACTTAAACGAGAAAATGCAGTTTTTACCAAAATCAAAAAAATAATCCAAAAGTGAAAGAAAAATGGAACGTTCCGTGTAAAATTACTTGATTTTTTTATAACCCTGCCAGAATCCCAGAACAGAACTTCAAAAAAGTACGAAAATTTAGAGGCGAGCAGCTAGATAAATGGGCTTTCGAATACCGTATTCTTAAATATTTATTCGATCAGGAGCTAAAACGTCGCAAACGCGTGATTCATCTCTAATCATGCATTGTATTTACTGAAAAAACGACTTTTTCCAACGTTTTTTTCCGTATACGGCAAAGACTTTTCCCGATGAACAAAGACTTTTCGGGAACCGTCTTTGTACAAGTACAAAGATTTTTGGGAGGGTTAAAACAGTGAAATGCTAAAATTCCCGAAAATTTTCGGCGTTTCGTGCCGAAATGAGTAATTGTGCGTTCAATATATCTTTATAATGGCAAAAATTGCATTAAGGCGAGGAAAAATGCCAAATTTTTCGAACGTCGTTATTAGACAATTTTTAATATTTTTTCTCGTCAATAACTCAGAAATTAGCTAAAATACACTACCTAACACTGTTTTTTTTTGTACGAGCCTCTTTGTACATGTACAAAGATCCCCGGAAAAGTCTTTGTACGAGCAAAAATTTTTTTGTACATATAACGTATAGATATGCAATTGAATGTACACATTTTTACATACTACTAGATTGTTATCCGTGACCCGCACGCTTCGCAAAAGGTGTAACTTTGTCCTAAATTTAGCTGGTTATATTAGTTCGGCCCGAAACGCCAAAATTTTCATGAGACTTAGGTTGAAATTACACATAAAATTCGACTCAGCAAGTTAAAATGACTTGTGTTACACAATTATAAATAATAAGCGGTTGCAATGTGCTGACTGAATCTCATAATAGACACCAATTTGCTAATGAATTTAATGCAACGCAAAGATAAAAGAGTCAATTTTATCTTCAAACGGCAGAAAACAGTGCACAGTTGTTTAATAGTTCTTTTTTCTGCATAAAATCTTTATAAAACAGTGGAAATAGATGTAAACGATGCTTCAATCTGTACAAAGATGCTTACAGATAGATTTTGGAGTGTTTAATGCCCGCGCCTGGAGCTAAATAGAATGTAATTATGATACTCGGCGCGAAGCGACGAAAATTTTTAGAAATTTTGCTAAAAAATACTCAAAAAAACGTTAAAATTACTATTACTTTGCCCCAAAAAGTCTTTGTACATTGTACAAAGATGGCTCCGAAAATCTTTGTACGAGCCTCAAAATCTTTGTCTCGCACAAAAAAAACAGAGCTAGCTAAGGTCTAAGAAACTTGTTTTACCGCACTAAAAGCGCTACTTTACAATATTTTAATACACAAACATCTGCATATTCAAAATGTACAAAGGCTCTTAGGGACCATCTTTGTACACGTACAAAGGGACAGTGTAAAAAAACGCTGCTTTGACCCGAATGCGCGTTGTGCAAGAACAGATCGAGCTCCGGATACTAAACTTTACAAATTTCTTACGCAGGCTTTTGTCTATTGATTAAAGCAAACGGCATTCAAATTGAGCGTGTCGGTAAAAAGTTGAAAGGTCAGCTGAGGGCAGGGGCGCATTTAGGGTGAGGGGGGCGGAAGAGGGGCGGCCGCCCCCCCTCGTTGGCCCAAAGCAGTGTGCAAAATTAAGGATTTTTGAGCGATTTTCGGGTTAAAACGGCTAATTTTTCCACCCAAGTTAGGATTTCGCCCCCCTTAGGGGTTTCGCCCCCCTTAGGAGTACGGCCCCCCTTAGGGGTACGGCCCCCCTTAGGGATACCGCCCCACCTTAGGGAAATCCTGGATCCGCCACTGGCTAAGGGTTTCGTTTTTCTTCAGAAACACCCTCTTTGACCAAAATTTATAAAAGCGTCAGGATGAATGAATTGAACAGTTTATTGCCTGAAAATAAGTAAATGCACTTTACTTTACACGCTTCGGCGTCATTTGACGCTTTTTTACCCTTCAATCAATCGGTTTTGGTCCAAAATGGCTTAAGGGGGCATGCTCGCTGCTCGCGAAAAATCCAGGTAGGGGATGCCTCCCACCACCCCCCAGCGTGCATGCGTGATAGGTACGCGCTAAAGCGCTACCCATCTTACAGCATAGATGAGATCTTATTGCAGATACTACCTGAAGAGCTCGTACTTTTCCAGTGTAACAATAACAGTACGCGCAGCTAGGCGCAAAAATCGCATTGAAAAACCAGCCTTTAAGAAATGCAAATGAAATGGCTACCCACTGTCAGGCACGTAGCTGGCCGTTTTATGTTGGGGGGGACCAGCGCCAATTTTGGGGGGTCCGTGGTCCAAAAAGGCCAAAAATAGCAGAAAATAACAGGTAAAATTTTTTCCTTTTTTAATTTTGAGGGGGGGGGTCCGGACCCCCCATTCCGCAGAGCTACGTGCCTGCCCACTGTAATGTACGATACGCACGCTTTACAAGAAAAATAACGATCAGTGAATGACCTCTTTACAAAAACAAGGATACCGCCGTTCGACCTGTATTTCAGTAACGAGTGTAAATAAGAAACCTAAGCCATGCCATTAGGGATGACCCCCTGATCTCAATCCATATAGCATACTGTAATTCTATAAGCTGTTATCGTCTTAGCTTGGTGTAAAGTACAATCTTAAAGTACGACATTACGCGTGCTCTAGATCCCAAACAACGCGCAATTCAAGCTAGAATACTATAATCATGGTGTCACAAACTGGAGCCCTAGCATGGCTGTAAAGTAAGGCTCCAATCGTGCCAGTACGAGTCGGCCGTGGCTCTAAAATGTTTACACGCTCATAAGCATATAGTAATAATAGGAGAGCCCAGTCAAAGCTGCATACTGTACACCTAAGAAGCGTGGGTGTAAAGGAAGGCTAGGGCCACGCTTTTTGGATTGGCCCTGACCCTAAGCCGTTTACACGCCCAAAAGTTTACTGCGGTCATGTCATACTGTAGTCAAGGTATACTGTAGGTAGTCGTGATATACTGTAGTTGCGTACCGGACGTAATAGGCCGTCGAAGGCTTCAAGTCGGTGAGCCATTGCTGAGGCGCGGCGTCGGCGTGGCAGCGGTACTCGTTGCGCGGTTCGCCCTCGATGATGAGGCGTCGCTCGTACAGTAAGACTTGATAGGTGAATTCGCTGGCGTCGATTTGCGGGAATGGGCCGCCGCTCGCCGACGCCTCCGAACAATCGAACGGCTGCCACGAGACGAGCGCCTCGCGTGCACCCACTTCGGACACCTTTTTGTAAGAAAAAATTAACAGTGTAAAGTAGATGTAAACCGGACACCTTTTTGTAGGAAAAAAATAACAGTGCAAAGTAGACGTAAAACGGACACCTTTTTGTTGGAAAAAATTAACAGTGTAAAGTAGACGTAAAACGGACACCTTTTTGTAGGAAAAAAATTGACAGTGTAAAGTAGATGTAAACCGGACACCTTTTTGTAGGAAAAAATTAACAGCGTAGAGTAGACGTAAACCGGACACCATCTTGTAGAAAAAAATTAACAGTGTAAAGTAGATGTAAACCGGACACCTTTTTAGGGAAAAACAATCAGTGCGAACAAAGTGTAAAGCAGAACCTTTTTAAGAAGAAAATCGAAATTTCAAAGGTGTAAACCGGCACCTTTTTAAGGCATAAATCGAAATTTTGAAGGTGTAGTGTAAAGCTGTTGTAAATTTGAAAGATTGGAAGGTGTAAACTATGCGAAGCACACGTTGCCGTATAGCAATACGAAGGAACGTTGAAAAAATATATGAAATAAAATTGTTATTTTTTATATTTTAAATCAAAAATTAAAAAAACATTTTGAATTAACAGGAAATATTCTCTTGAGATCAACGTTTAAACTAAGCAATATTATGACAGCAACCACGGAATGTCATGTTAGAAAAATTGTCAATTATCGATTATTAAAATACCGAAACTTCGAATCATTAATTACTGTGATGAAGCTATCAAAAAAAGGAAAACTATCAACTTAGAACGCATGGGCGGAGACCAACTCCAAATTTTATGTATAGAATACGAATAGAAAACCGGCAAATTTAGGTTCAGACGAAAATTAATGTAGTTGTACTTTTTTATTTATTTTTTATTATTCTTGTATTTATATTTATAACAGCATCAATCTTAAAATAACTTTTTTTCCATTTTTATTTTGTTTTTTTATTTCTTATTCGAAATAATTGTAGTTTTTTTCCTGTAGCTCAGTCAACTTCTCTGTGTCGAAAATCTTTTAGTGTAAAGCAAACACAAAGGCATTTCCAAATTTTAGGAGATGGTTTTGGCAATTTTCTCACCATTTTCAGGTGGTATAAAAATATAACCTTCTGTTTTTGGCCAAAAAAGCCTAAAAAAGCAAGTTTCTGTCGAAAAGCGAGGGGGCTACGAATTAAGGCCTGTGGGTTTACACGTACGCTCCAAAAGACACATTGACTCGAAGCATTATCGATTTTTAAACAGTTTTAATTAACAAATTGAGCATTTATGTAAAATATGTTTAAAAAACGGAAAAATTGAAAACATTTGAGATTTCGATAACTTGGAAATCTCAAAAAATTTAACGAGTCAAAAACATTTACGAATCATTGATAAATATCAACGTAAACACATTGAAATAAACAGAAAAAAAAAGTAAAATAAAATAGAGATTATATTTTGTTATTTATTTCAACCATGAATTTCGAATTTCCTGAACACTAGCAAATTTCAAGCTATTTCCAAATTATCAATTTTCTAGAAATTTCGAAGCCAGTATCGCAAGATCAGGGGCAGATTTAGGGGGCGAGGGGGCGGCCGCCTCCCCCCCACTGGCCCAAAATAGTGCGCAAAATTAAGGATTTTTGAGCGATTTTTGGGTCAAAACAGCTAATTTTTCCGCCCAAGTCAGGGTTCCGCCCCCCATAGGGGTACCGCCCCCTTAGGAAATTCCGGGATCCGCCACTGCTCAAGATCAACTAACACTTTGTCAAATTGCTGCGTTATTCTTCAAGTCTACATCACCGTAAGTCAGCCTCACTGAATTTATGACGTCAAACCGGTTTAAACCGGTTCAAACCGTTTAAACTACTAAAAACATCAGTTTAATCAATAAGCCATGTTGTAACTTAAAAATCGTCGCAAGCGCTAAAAAATTTAGACTTTGGCTATATTTTAAATACATTCGTACGAAGGGAAAATTTTCATGATACATAATTATAATTGATAAACTAAATTGTCGTATCATTTTCAAGTTCGAAAATGCCAAAATTGAATAAAATTGAATTGAAAAAAATTTTATTTAATGATTTTTTTAGCCAAATTAAAACGTATTTCATTATTTTTTTCTCTCTAATGCGTACTTGCGGAGGAGGCACTCGGGAGAGCATTTCGGCAATTTTGGCAATTTCCTCATCTTCCGTGCCGCTGGTCGCAGCGCTAGTATTATCGTCTATTAACATAGACGGATCTACTACCTCCGCGTCGTCGTGTAAGTGCCGAAAATCTGCACAAATGGCCCGTTTAAACAAGTCTTATTTACACATGTTCAAAAACCCGTTTATTTACAACAATTTTTCACATTACACACGCTGAAGAAGTGAGTCTTGTTTACACATGTTCAAAAACCCGTTTATTTACAACAATTTTTCACATTACACACGCTAAAGAAGTCAGTCTCATTTACACATGTTCAAAAACCCGTTTATTTACAACAATTTTTCACATTACACACGCTGAAGAAGTCAGTCTTATTTACACGTGTTCAAAAACCCGTTTATTTACAACAATTTTTCACATTACACACGCTGAAGCAGTCAGTATTATTTACACATGTTCAAAAACCCGTTTATTTACAACAATTTTTCACATTACATGCTGAAAGAGTCAGTCTTATTAACACATGTTCAAAAACCCGTTTATTCACAACAATTTTTCACATTACACACGCTCAAGAACTCAATCTTATTAACACATGTTCAAAAACCCGTTTATTTACAACAATTTTCCACATTACACACGCTGAAGAAGTCATTTCACGCTCTAGAATTTTAGGACGTAAACTGCGCTATTATGTTCATCATCCCGAATTGTTTTCAGTCCGTCGAAGCTAAATTTACACATAAAAAACTGTTTAAACCACTCATCGGAAAACGTCCGTACAATTTGATTTTGAATTGGTTTTTTGAAGTACTTTTCTATTTTCGAGGATTCAAAAAATTTTTTTCAATGAAAATTTTTAGCGCAATTAATTTACTCGAAAAATCTTTACATCAGCAACCAATATAAGCAATAGCTCGGACAAAGCACAAGAGCAGCTATCGACACTTAGAAAAAGTTGAAAAATCGGCTTATACCGCAATTTAGTGCATAAAATAAGCTCAGTGTAAAAACGTGATAAAAGTAACTACCCACTCAAATCGCAACAAAAAACGTTACAAAAGATGACTATACAAGTCAGTGGCTAAACAACAAAAAAAATAAAAAATAAAAATTAAAAAAAATAATTAATAAAAAATATAAAAAAAATATTAAAAAAACCGGATAAAATTGCTTAGTGTAGAGAACAGATTAGTGCTAACAGCGCAGTCATAATAGACTAGTCAGTCATAAATCCGTCAGAAAATGTAATGAAACACTTTACAATATAGGCATGCGACAAAATAGCTACAGTAAGAATCCTACCTGCCGAAATACCCGAATAAAGGTCTCGTCGTCGTTTCTCGTACCTATGCATTCGCATGCCTTTGTTAACGCCACCGTAAACCGAAGGGTCTGCGAGCAAACAGGCGTCACTTTAGCAATACGTTTGTATAAGAAAACTGCGTCTTTGCTTGTTTACATTGCAAGCAGGTGCGATTTCTAAGCCAGTCTTACACGTTAGCCTTACATAACAACTAAATGGCTAAAGCTATAAATGGCTCGAGCTATCGATTTATCGATCAACGATCTTATTTACACAATCGATTCGTATCAAATAGCAAAAGTAGATAAGGATGACTGGGCGAAGTGTAAAGTATAGAACGCAACGAGCAAGTTTAATCTACACTATCCATGCTAAATTCAAAGTTAAACGAATACACGGATATAGTGTAAATTAACCATAGAAGGCTATGTCGTCATCAGACCCTATAAACTTTACACTTTTATGATTTAACGCATTTTCCAAACTATAAATTTTACACACTTTGCTTTACACCTACTCCGCATATCACTTTTGAACAATTATATACGTAAACAGCTAAAGTAAGGCTCAGCTTATGTGTACCTTCGTGATTAATATGCAGTGGGCAGACGTGATGAGGGTCAGTGACCAGCGGAAGTGTGGGATAGAAGGACGACGGGGATGTCTGGCAAACGGGAGCCACCGGCGACGCCATTTCCTCCGCATGGTGATGATGATGGTGCCCGTTTTGCACCGGTAAAAATTGAACGTTAGGGGCCATCACTCCGTTCTGGGCGAAGGAAAATAGCATACGGTAAATATAAAATAAATATATAAATAAATAAATATAAAAAATAAATAAAATAATAACTATATAAATGTAAAATAAATAAAAAATAATAAATTAATATAAATATTAATAATCACTTATACAGTTTATCCATGTATCCGCCCTCGAAAATAATCGACTTCAAATTTTGATCTATTAATATGGTGACGCGAAGTATGTGCATCTCATTCTCCAGTTTTTGTTCGAGAATAAGAAAAAATTTGCGGAGAAAATATTAGAAAAAGAGGCTCTAATGTAAAAATTCATTTGTTAAAGGAATATCAGGGTTAATTTCCATTGTTTCCAAACAAACACTAAAAGGTCGACTAGCCTATTTATTAAAACGACCGGCCAATCCAAAAAATTTTGCAATAAGGATTTCGCACCTTTTTTACTTACTCATGACGCATACATGCACAGCATGGGAATTCTGGGGGGTGAAAACCTAAAGTGCCTTTTTTGGGCTCAAAAATGGCCGGTACGCGTTAAAAAAACATCGTTTTTTGGCGTTTCTGACGATACTCTATCCTTCTAGAGCATAAAATCATGGAAAAATTTCGAAAAAAGTCTAATAAATTGACCAATATATCGCTTAAAACATGAATATATGCCGCGAAGCTCCGAAAATTTGGCGATTTTGAGCTAATAGATAGCCAAAAACCCTTAAAAAGACACTTTTTCCACCAATTTTCAGGAGAGTTTAGGAAACTTTTGAAAAATCGCCAATTCTGGGAGGGGGTGAAAAATTTTTTGCTGAGGGTGAAAAATGATTCTGCGGGGGGTGAAACCCCAGATCATGTATGCTCAAGAGTGAGATTAATAAGAAATAGCTAAATTTCTCGATTCCTTTCTAGGAAAATATTTTTCAGAAACCTAAAGATGGAAGGGAGGCATCTTTGTTGATCTTAATGATTTATATGTGAAATAATTTGGAATATTGTCAAACAACAAGCCATCAATATTTCATAGGTAATAGGCTACAGATTTACGCATACCTAGAAACAATTACTTTAAGGAGAAGAAGAAGTCGCTTTCCTGTCAAGATGACGTAAAAAGGCACTTCTGAATAAATTTCTTAGCACAGTAGACGAAATTTTACGTTTCGACTTTTCCGATTACCATGACTAGGATTTTCCACAAAAAACATAATGATTTTAGTAATTTTGATTACTGAAGAAATTCTTTTACAACACAGAAATTCGATATTTTTCCTAGAGTTATTTAATTCTCTTCTGCATAAACGTATTTAATTTTCTATTATAACCACGAAGTCGACAAATCATCATCCCTAGAAACTATTCTTATCGATATAAACTCACCGAAGAAATACTTTTAACCATCCACAATGTAGATAAAGCATGCGAATTCGGGGGTCAACCTCAATTTTTTTTCTTATTGCATTTTTGCAGTTCAAACCAACCAATATTTAGTAAAAATAAGTTTTTCAATGTTTCTAGCGAAACTTTTTTTCTAGAAAATTGAAGGATGCAAAATTAATTGTGCAAAAATTAATGAAATAAAAAAATGCGATTCAGAAATAGCTATACAGCGCAAAGCGCTCTAGAATTGATTTTTCAGGCAAAAAGTCGCTAAAAACGCTTGAACCAGCATGTTTTTTAGAATTTCGAAAAATAAAAGTTTCGAGGGTGAAGTACCAATGCGTGGGAACGAAGCACGTTTTTTTGTATCCGGCAAAGATTTTTCCCATTTACAAAGACTTTTCGGGACCGTCGATGTACATGTACAGAGATTTTTGGTAGGACAAAAATCGTAAAAAAGGTAATTTTGTCCCCAGAAACCTGCACTATCAAAGGTCTAAAAACCCTGTTTTACCACACCGAAAACGCTACTGTACCATATTAGAGTACCAAGAAATCTGCGCGTACAAAATGTACAAAGACTTTTGGCGACCATCTTTGTACATACACAAAGGGGCCTTGTACAAAAAAAACACTGGAACGGGGTCAAAAAGCCCCGGGAAAACAATGGACTAGACCCGTGCTATTCCCGCATAGGACTCTTTTTGCAAGTCGCGTATTACTTGGTAACTTTCTACAAAAAAAATTCAAGACCCAAGCCCGTGATAAAAAAAGGAAAAATCGATAATACGAAATCTCGTCAAAAAGTCGTTCCGTATCGCGTTACGTGTCAAAATTTCGTTCTGTACCAGTTGAAATTTTTGTCGAAATAAAATACGCAAACGCAAAGCGGGGCGACCTGGAAAAATTCGCGTCATCCATGCACACCTGCGCGCTAAGTACGCCGGGGCAGTCCGGAGCGAATCACGTGACTCGTTTGCGCCGTGCAGCATTTTTTGTGTATCGTATTCCGCGTGCGAGCGTATTTATCTCTTAGCACAGAATTCGGGCGTAAAGACGCTCAGGCGTAATAAATACCAAGGCGTACTGTACATATAAATTTTGAAAAAGTATTTTGCCGCTCGTACAGCATTTTATTTGCTCGTCGTTTTCATTATTTACAAAATACGCCGGGGAAAAGAATCCGCGCCGTCACGGCCAGTAAACGCGCACCGTGGTGCGTAATGACTGGCCGGCTGACTGTATTTAATAAACTACACTCGTTCGATAAGTACGTGGTACGCAATACGGTGAAAAGGAATGCATGGTTTGTGCATTATAGGATGAACGCGGGGAGATTTTCGGCGAATTTTAAAAATGCGAAATGGAACAAAGTACAAACTTTGCGCTGCGTAACGCGTAACGTGCCCGAATTGGAATTCATGACCAAAGATGCACGTGGGGGTCCAGCATAGCCGGTCTGGGTGAGGAGGGGGTACTGCTATAAATGCTAAAATAGCGTGAAAGCGCCTTAATCTCACGTTTTCATCGAAAAAATTTCCTATTATTCCCTGCTCGGGGGACTGAACACCCCAACCCTCTTCTCGCTGCAATATCCGGTCAGTAGACCACCACAACGTAGGACTAGGAATTTTCTGGAAAAAATAAAGCAAAGTAAAAATAAAAATGGAATGGATGCACGGTTTTTTTTGTATTCGGCAAAGATTTTTCGCGATGTGCAAAGACTTTGTGAGGACCGTCTTTGTACATGTATAAAGATTTTTTGGAAGACAAAGACTGCAAAAAAGGTTCGAAATTCACAAAATTCGCGGCGCTCCGCGCCGAAATGAGCAATTGTGTGTTCTATAAATCTTTATAATTTCAGAAATTGCATTTTCAAAGGAAAAATGCCAAATTTTTTGGCGCTTCGCGCCGTTTTGAGACGATTATTACTGATTTTGCCCTCAAAAACCTAGAAATTGCAATACGTAACCAAAGGTCGAACAACTCCTGTTTTTGCCACACTAAAATCGCTACTGTACCATATTATAGTACCCAAAAATTTGTGTGTACGAAATGTACAAAAACTTTTAGGGACCATCTTTGTACATGTACAAACGGACCTTGTACAAAAAAACACTGAATGGATGTTTGAAATATAGGTATACGCTAGATTGTGAATCAAGGCGCTGGTCTTGAAATTCAATCGTCTTCACCTAACCTAAGTTATTGCTTAAGACCATCTCAGCTGCAGGAAGATCCCTGGCTTACCGGTTCGGGGGTTCAAGACCTCGCGTGAGGCGATTGAGGGTCCTGGAACCCCATAAGAAAATATCATGCAAAATGCCCGGAATTGACCATACAAGACACTGACGCTCGTTACTAACGCAATCTTTGGCTATTCGAGCCTTTAAACCAGCTTTTGGGGCCATTTTTAATTATAAAAATGTATTGCGACTGACCTAATCATAAGACCGCCTTCACTTTTTCACCTCTGGTTCGCAGCGAGGAGTTACTATTATTTTATTTTCCTATTTTTCAAACAGACTTTTAACATTCTTACCGAATACTGCTGAAAAATAATTCAGTCGTATTTAGGGATGACGATAGAAATTCTTTATTCGCGTGTTAAATGTTTTTGTTAAACTTTGGGAATAAATGCGGCGCTCATTAAGACGACGGCGATTTTTTTTGAATGCATCAAGCATCTCATGGATTAGGCAAGCTACAATCGAAATGTTGCGAAACGGATTTAAGAAGCTTGATCTTCCATTAGTTTTTCAGTAGGTAATAAAAACAGGACTGCGAAATGAAAAATCATTCGGATAAGGTTCGCATGTGGCAAAAATGGGCCGTTCGTTTAATCAAATCTTCAATCTATTTAGAACACAGTGGATACCATAGACACATTTTAGGGCAAGGATGGGCAAGGTAGAGGTGGTCAGAGGGAGGGGGTAACGAAATTCAAAAATCGTCATATAGTAAATTAAGATCATTGTTTCTCTCTGTATGCATGTACAACGACGGCCCCAAAAGTCAATGCACATGCTGTTCATGCATGTTTTAGGGACTATAATATGGTACAATAGTACATTATATGCGGAAAACTGGGTTTCTTGACTCTACTTAATAATGTTTCGCCAATTTATGCGATAGAAAAACGAAAATTTATCAATCCGCGCGAAGCGTCAGAAAATTTTGGCACTTTTATCGGTTTCAGACAGGATTTTTGGTCTTTTTCCATAATTATCTCGAGAATTATACTGCCGCCACGCCTTCCGTTTTCTCAACATAGCCTGACAGTACTTGATGTTCCAAACCTGAATTTAGGCAATACCCATCCCTCCTAACCACCTATGCCCATGTCTGCTCCGCCCCATTTTTTCCACCTCAGCGGCCATTCTTCGCCCGAAAACCCAACTGCCGCACTTTTATGCAAGACTACTTTTGTATGCCTTTCTTAAATATATTTTGGCTTTTTGTACCAAAACAAAAGGCTCAGGTGGGCAAGGTAGGGATGGCCAGAGAAGGGGGGTGAAATTCGAAAAACGATCACATAGTAGTAAACATATCTCATGATGACATGCTGAAAAGTTTTCCTATTAGTAACTAAGGTTTCACCAAAATCGCCTGACAGTACCTGGCTTTTCAAAATCTGGAGGTCGGGATAATACCCCCTCTAACCCTCCCTATGCCCTTGTGTGATGAAAGGTAATTAACACACGTATTCTTAATTCACCGATGCCTTGCAAAATATTTTAGGAAATTTTTGAGCAATATGTAGCTCAACAGCACACGTGGGCGTGGGGGAGGAGATTGAAGGGGAGTATGCACCCCACCTAGAAACCAAAATAACCCTCCCAGAATTCAATTTTTGAAAATTTTTCTTGTTTTTTCGCAATTTTGTTTTGATGCCACTGGATAGAGCTCGATGAGAAACGTTTAAAAATGATGTTCCTTCGCTATACTACCATTTTTAAGGATATTTTTTGACCTATGAAAAATCTTGCACCCCCAAGATTTTTGGTGCTGCCCACCTACGCTCAAGAGCGTTATTTTTGAAGCACTTAGCGTCAATTATTTGTTTTTCTTCAAAACATATCTCGATTTCGTTGATGTATCTTGAAAAATTTTCCATACTTTATCAGTCTGAAAAAATAACCGAAAAATTTAATGTTATATAAACAAGCAGCGTCCTTAAATTCCAAAAAAATCATTTTAAATCAAATCACTGATGTCGATTTCCGGAATTTATTCGCTTTAGATAATTTTCAAAATCAAAATGCGTTAGCACGCTAGAAGAGCTTTAGACTCTCTCCACGACAAATCAATAAGAGAAACTTTCGCAAAAGCTTAGTTAACGTCCAAAACCCAACGACGATAAGAATGGCATGAACTAGAAGACTCAGAGCCGCGTCGCTTATTTAGCGCTTAAATTTGCATATTTGCATTTGCGTATGCGTTCCAGCGAATAGAAAAGGAAAGCAGGGACAGAATATGCGAGACATTGGCCTACTGTAAGCGAGTTTTGCAATATCTTCATTGGCACCCAATCAAAACATAGCCGTAATGGAGGCGAGCACATTATAAACATACATTTAAGTCTGCGAGTTAGACTATATACGCGTGCTAAACTAATTTGCATACACACTCTGGTGACAGACATGCCAATTGGCGTACTGCGACCAATCGATAAATTTGAGAACTATAAACTTATTCTTCCCGTTTAAGAGTAGGAGTGAAATCATAAAGTGCCTTTTTGAGTCCTAAAATGGTAGGTACGCATCAAAAGCATCGTTTTTCAGCGTTTCTGACGATTCTCTATCTTTTTAGAGCATAAAAACATGAAAAAATTCGAAAAAAATCAAAAAACTCGGAACAAATTAAACGAAATAGTCAAAACATGAGTACAATGGCGCGAAGTGCCGAAAACTTGGCACGTTTGAGCAAATAAATAGCTAAAAACGTTTTGAAAAAGCATCTTTTCTACAAAATATAGAAAATTTGTGGTAACTTTAAAAAAATCGTCAATTCTGGGGTAGGGGAACTCTTCTGGGGAAGCCCAACCTATGTGTCTGACCCTTCAGCGGCAATACCCGTACCACCATACCTGAGCCTGGGAGGGAGGTCTGAGGAGTATGCACACCGTTTTTTGTATTCGGCAAAGATTTTTTTCCGATGTACAAAGACTTTTCGAGACCGTCTTTGTAAATGTGCAAAGATTTTTGGGAAGACAAAAATGGCAAAAAAGATATGAAATTCGCGGAAATTTTCGGCGCTTCGTGCCGAAATGAGTAATTGTGTATTCTATATATCTTTATAATAGCAGAAATCGCATTTCGAAAGGAAAAATGTCGTATTTTTCCAGCGCTACGTGTCGCATGATACCTATTAATGACATTTATTAACTCTCTTGGCGACGTGGAAGCCATTTTCTGTCCATGTAGGTTTCAAAACAAATTTTAACAGCAGAAGAAGCTATTTTTGCATAGTTTTCTTCTATTTTCAATTAAAAATTTCGATGTTTCGGATCAAATGCTATAGATACAGGGAAATCAAGCAGTAAATCATGCTTCTAGAGCGTCTATCCGCCTTAATTTCACGAATTTTCCGCGCTTCGCGCCAGATTTTTGTTGAAGTCAGAGAAATTTAATGATTTTTTCGCACAAAATTGTCAAATATTTCAAAATTTTCAGGAAAATATTGCGTCAAAAGTGATTTTACGTAAAAGTATACCATGTAAAACGCTAAAAAACGCCATTTCGCCCCCCCCCCCACACCGTTAGGAAAATCCTAGATCCGCCACTGTGGATGACTTAAAAGCGGCTTTAAACGTGCACTAATGCTTAAGAGAGCACAACAATGGCAGCGGTTCTGTCTTTACGTAGCTTATTTCGTTTTGTTCGTTTATTTCTTCGACCTATTTTCTTATTTATAGTAAACAAACTTTTAACTGCTTGTTCAGCCATATTTTTCATTAACATTTCCAATTTTTCAACGGCAACTTGTTTGTTAAATTAAGGATGCTTTCATGCTGCTGACTTTATTCAATAAATCCGTCACACATTTAATCTACTATTATTGAAAATAAGAATGAATTGTTTGAAATATTATGCGTTCAATTTCACTTGCATTAAAATACTTGTATGTAAATGGACAATGCATGAAATTTCTGTTCTCTGAAGTAGTGTTCTCGCAGTCATCGTTCTTTACTTCAGCAATTCGATTTTACTTTACTCGTAATATAATGTCAATTAAATCAAATGTGCAAAAACTCATTTTTGTAAAGCGCAACCTCAAAACAGTTGGTTATAATAGTGTGACTTTAAAGAATCTGATAAAGGATGACGACGACGATGACGCGATAGCACAAGACGAAATTGATGAGGCTAACTCTGATTCATGATCTAGATATTGATGATGAATTATCTGCTTCATCAGATTGGAATGAGAATTCTAGCTAACAACAATTAAACATTTGTTTTAGTTTGATAAAGTGTTTTTATATTACGATTATTCTCAGCTCATGCGCATACAAAATATTCTTAGAGTACTATTTATGGGCAGGCACGTAGCTCTGTGAAATAGGGGTTCGGACCCCCAAATTCAGGAAAAAATGGAAAAATAGGACATTTTATACGTTATTTTGTGCTGTTTTAGGCCTTTTTGGACCCCGGACACCCCATAATTTGTGACGGTCATCCCCAAAATAGGACGGCCAGCCACGTGACTGTTTGTGGGCATAGGTATATAAGCTACACCCTCGGCATTACCCACGACCTCGGCCGAAGCAAGGATTTTAAGTCGTCCCGGCCGAGGCCTAGGGTCCAAAAAGTACCCTCGGTCCGATCACTGTTTCCGGGTTTCTGACAATACAAAATAATGAAAAAATTCATCAATGGAAATGTTGTAACATTCTTATCACTTACCAGAAGAATTTTGCGGCCTTTTATACTGACAAGACCTCAAAACTTAATTTGTGGGCATCAGAAAATTTGGTTATGTTTGAAGTTTTAAACAGTTCTGAAGCCTTTGTACATCGGGAAAAATCTTTACCGAGTACAAAAACATACAGGCGCTTATACCAGTTTTTAAGGTCATTTTGGCCCCAAAAAACTCAATTCTCGGCCACCCGGAGTGGCTGACCCCCCAACATCGGCCATGCTGTGCACCTACGGTGACGACTGGGCCGGTTTAAAAACGCTTTACAAAAAAAAAACAGGTCGTGCTGAGCGCTTAGCAGAAAAAGTTTAAATTTATTCGCCTTCTATCAATTTTTCCGCACGTGCTACTCACGACCCCGGTGCGACCTCGTTACTAAAACTTTTCGCGAATATTCATTACTTCCGCTCAGAGGCGAAAAACTTTTTTTAAGCAAATAAATAATCGTTCCGGGAATAAAACTATGAACGGAATGCGTGCGAAATAATCTTACGTAAATAGTTATACGACCCCCCTTCCGGAATTTCGCTTACGAGATTTCCAGAAGTGGACTGGAAAAAAATTGAACGTACAACGAATGCGTCAGTTTAGTCCGAGCATAAACGCGTCATATATAACGCATAGCCAAGAGAATTGCGCGCGGTTGCCGCGTAGACCTGATAAACAAAGCCGAATAGGTTTTTTTGGGAGAAAAATCGATCGCTCGAAATCGGCTTAAAATCGCTCTATACGAGTCCTTGACGTGTTACATGACCAGACAATAATAATCCGAGGTGGAAAAAATGGACCTACATAAGAACTTTTTGCCGGGGCTAAATCAAATGGCATCACCGCCCAAGTGACCTCCTGTAGAACATAATATTAATGCGTTTTCCTCCTCCTATTTTTTATCGTTCTTTTTACTACTTTGTCAAATGTTTCTGCGAAATAAATAAACAAACGGACCAGCGAATAGCTTTTGAAGCGGTTTGCGTGACGCCTGGACGAATTCTGGCACTATCTATCGTCTTTAAACTTGCGAATGAGGATAATGCGTCGTTTTGGGGGAAGAAGAGCATAAACCGGTAAAATATAAAAAGGAAAAGTGCCCGGAAAAATATCGATTTTTCGCTCCAATGCGGGGCATAACAAGCTTTTGGCGGTATAAGCGTAGCAACAATCTTCCGCACACTGAAATACCTTATATACTACTACTGTTAGCACAGATCGCTATTTAAAATTTCAAAATTTCGAGGGATGGTAGAAGGACAAATTTTTTAGGATTTATTACCATCTGAAGCAATATTTATTATTTATCAATTTTAATTAACTTTCACAAGTTAGTTCGGTCAATAAACAAATCAGCTCGCATTTGCGAGTATCCTTAGGCTACTTATACTGAAACGAGGAAGCATTTTCAAATTTTTCAGTATTCCCCACGCTTTCGAAGAAAAACGACAGAAATCCCCTTTAAGTTCGATACTTTTAATCAGTAGATATTCCTAGAACGAACTATTTCATGCTATGAATAATTTATTTCTATACTCTTTACTAAGTACCCAATCAATAAGACCGATGAGGGCGTGTCTGATATGTTTTAGGCACACTGAATATTATTCGTTCTAAAAATTTTACGTGTTTATAAACAACATAGGTGAAAAATGGCGTCATATGGCGAAGTTAGACCCAATTTGAATAGAAATCAGCAGCTCAGTGGTCGTGCGTTTGATTAATCGAAAGTTTGCTTGCCAACAAAAAGCGTTTGAGCGGTCAAATTTACACGATGGTCGAAAAATTGGCCAAACATGCCAGCGACACTTTCGGCAAAATTCAAGTAGTGTGTAAGTTTTCGTCAAAACACCTGACGTGATGAAATACCCCACGACTGCTTTCATTTCGGTGACGCGACAACGGGGGCGGCCGCCCCCCCCATTGGCCAAAAATATTTGGCGAGATAAAGAATGGATATGTAATTTGCAATGATTTTTGGCCGTCAGCGACCGTAATTTCTCCAATTTTTCCGGCGCTTGGCGCCGGTTAATACCGATTGATGACAATTTTCACTTCCTTGGCGACCTGCAAGCCATTTTCTGCTCGTACGATAGGTTTTAAAACAATTTCAACTGCAGAACCAGCTATACTAGCAGTTTTCTACTGTTTTCGATCAAAAATTTTCGACGTTATGCATCAAATGCCATAAATGCAGAAAATCAAGTTTGTAAACGCAAATTTCATAAATTCTCCGACGCTCCGCGCCAAATTTTCGCTAAAGTCTAAGACATTCAATGATGTTTTCGCACAAAATTGTCACAAATTTCAAATTTTTTTTCTGAAAAATACGGCGTAAATAATGATTTCAATTAAAAGTATACAATTTCAAATGCCGAAAAAACGCTATTTTGGCCGTGAAAGACACATTTATGGACCTATTTTTAGCTCTTTTCGAAAAAGTTCAAGGTACCGCCCCCTTAAGAAAATCCTAGATCCGCCACTGGCCGACAACACACATGCACACTGGGGTATGGGAGGTATCCCCCTACCAGGCCTTTTCAAAGGCAAACCCACCCCCTTAGGCCGTTTTGGTGCCAAACCTATTGCTCAACGCATTAAAAAGCGTCAAATGACGTCTAAAAGCATAATTTCAAGTACAAATACTAATCCTTCGAAGACTGGGATGTTCAATTCGTTCATCCAGATACTTTTTTTCTTATTTCGTATACATTTCGATGTTACAGATCATTCCACCGCCCTTATTGTTGTTTGACTTCAGGCAAATTTGAACTCAAAAATTCATGAAGAATAAAACACAAGTAATTTAAGTATCACAATTTGACATTTAATAGCAAAATTAAGTATTCATGTACCCCCCCCCAAGAAAACTGGTGTATCGCCCACCCAGGACTTTGACCGTGTGCACGTATGGTCGACAACTATAGCATTTTGTGAAGTTTATTCCGAAAATGGTTGAGAAAAGTAATTCACGTTCTAAAAAGCGCGTGTTTGGTAGTTTTTAGGTGTCAAATTTGATTCCGAATCATTTCTAGTGGAAGCAGCGATCTGTACGAAAAGCTAGGACGATTTCGGATAATTTGGGGGAATATTAGGCTATTAGGAACTTTCGTTTGTTTCAAATTATGACATTATATGCTCACACTGACGGAGAGGGCTAGGGTCTGGAGACCCCAGAATTACGACAAAATCCTAAGCATTAAATTTTGGTATTTCTTCCGTTTACCGCGGATTACGGTTAGAGTTCGACTCGAAACGTCGAAAAATGGCGATTCTTCGCTCCTGCCAAAAATTGTTGACAATTTGATGACGACAAAAAAATTTTCGGACTTCATTTGTATAAGCCAAAGATGGACGAAAATCGATAAATTTCATCTAATGTGCTTGAAATGCAATAGAAACAGTGTTTTTTGTACAAGGTCCGTTTGCACACGTACAACTTGGTCCCCAAAAGTCTTTGTACATTTTGTACATGCAAATTTTTGTGTATTATAATATGGTACAGTAGCGATTTTAGTGTGGTAAAACAAGGTTTTTCGACCTTTGGTAGTGTAGTTGACTAATTTCTGGCTTTCTGACGCCAAAAATTACTAAAAATTGTCTGAAAACGGCGCGAAGCGCCGAAAAATTTGAAATTTTTCCATTCTAAATACAAATTCCGCGATTTTAGAGATATATATATAAGACAGTCAATTACTCAATTACTCATTTCGGCGCGAAGCGCCAAAATTTACAGGAATTTCCCACCTTTTTACAGTTTTTGACTTCCCAAAAATCTTTGTACGTGTATATACAAAGACGGTCCTAAAAAGTCTTTGTATATCGGGGAAAATTTTTGCCGAATACCAAAAAAACCGTGATCAGAAAGGGCGTAACGTGGTTTTAAGGCTATTTTAACATTTTCACCCGTTTCCGAGGCCACTTCGGCCCACAGGTGCGCAAGGTCGAACTTCCGGAAGCGGGTGAAAGCCAAAAATTGGTAGATAGCTAAGTGCTCCGTAAAAACTGTTATGCAGCCTTTTTGGGCTCAGAAAATTAGCTATATAGCCTTTTTGGGCGCAGAAAACAAGCTATACAGACTTCTTTAGTCACAAACATAGCTCCCTTTTGGACTAAAAATAGCTATTTAGCCCTTTTTCGAGTCAAGAAATTAGCAATACATCCTCTTGAAACTCAGAAAAGACAACTATATATCATTTCTGAGCTCGATCGGTAAGTTACCGAGTCCAAACAGGCTATACAGCTACTTTTCTGAGCACTAGAATATTGTATAGCTAATTTTCTGAGCCTAAAAAGGACCATACATAGCAATGCTTTTTCGGTCACAATGGATGTACGGCTATCAGTTTTTCAGAACTCAGGGGGAGTAATACCCCCTCTCACCCCCATGCACTTGTATGCTCTGGCCCGGAAAAAGTCACTAGCTGACAGCCCAGCCCGGCTGACCCCTAGATCGGTCTTGCTGTGCATCCATGGTTACGATCACACATGGGCGTGGGGGTTTGGGGTATGCACCCCTCAGAAGTTGAAATACCCCCCAGAAAATTTTTTTGTTGCTTTTTTAGCAATTTTTGATGCCATTTGATAGTGCTTGATGAGAAACGTCGAAAAATGGTGTTTTTTTCGCCATTTGACCACTTCTAAGACCATTTTTTGACCTTTGAAAATTTTTCACCCCCCCCCCACCCAGAATTTTGGTGCTGCCCACCTATGGTTACGATGCGCAATTTTCCCACTTAACGATCAAAAAGCATGATAAATATTTCGCGAATTCCGAGTAGCGGTTTTTGGTAATATTTCCTTGCCACTAGATGCTTATCGACGCGAAAACGTATCCGTGCCGAATAATTAAACCCGAAAAATTTCAAGCGTCGCGGGCCGAAAAAATGCTTTGTTCGCGTACCACCGCCACTCAGGAATACGATTTATTAGCCCAAAAAACTAGCCCGCAGAGACGGAAGAACGTGGGGCGGGTTAAACTCGAAATTCCGTTAATTAACGTTCCTAACGGCCAAACCAGTTTTTTGGTATCATTTTTCGGCTTTTTTCAAATGTTTACGTCGCGAATGCCGAAACACGGTCGTTCCGGTGCCAGGTGCGTCCCTTTTTCTTTAAAATACCTACGATTCGTTCGATTTTTCGCTCAAGTGGTTCGCGAAATTTCGCGGCAAGCCGAACGTTAAATGACGATTTTGCCAAAAAAAAACACCAAAAATCGTACCGCGTGTTCCGCGGTTCCGCAAAACGCGTGTTTTAGAACAGCTTTTATTCCCAAAACGCGTCGTTTTCTCGTAAAAAAACACATGTTTTACGAAACTTCGCGACTGCGTGTCCCACTGGAATGAATGTTGACGACGCAAAACACAAATTTAATAAGGCGCTGAAAATTTTGGCATGGGTTAGCGGGCCATTTATTTGGGTGGGGGTTAATGACAAACGATTTTAGGCCAAAAATGGCAAAAAAAACATGAAAATGGCCCAAAAGCGCGAGTTTGCTTAGAAAAAATCTGGAAGGTAAAACTATAAAACTACAGACTGAGGGGACCGAACGACTGTGACTTTGACTGGAAGATTCCTATCCGATTTACGTGGATGGCGCGAGATCAAATAGGTGTGAGGCCAATTTAAAAATTTTTCAGAGAGTTGTAGGCGAAAATTATTCGGTAGGTAAAAAAGCGGCCCAGATCCAGGCACGTATCTGGCCGTCCCATTTCGGGGAGACCAACACAAATTTTGGGGGGACTAGGCCCAAAAATGGCACAAAATAATGTTCAAAAAGTCATCTTTTTTCCGATTTTTCCGAATTTGGAGCGGGGTCCGACCCAGCCCATTCCCCCCAGAGATACGTGCCTGCTCAGATCGTCAGTGCCATTAAGTTTCGTATTTTAGTCACAACCAACCTCTGCCATAACTAACACAAATGTTTCAATGTCTTTTCATTTTTTAGTTTCACATTGTAATTCATACATTTTGAGGTAAATATTTTTTTGCTTCCTAAAACTAACGAAAATAAAGTAGGCGCGGAATTTGCGCACAGAACAACCAATTTGTTACGACTAAAATTTTGAGTTTGCGGATATTTTCGAGCTTTCTTTCAATTTCCGCAAAGATTTTAAGAGAAAAACTGATAAAAACATAGAAAACTCGGCATTTGCCGATACAGTTATCAAAAACTGAACCTATTTTCAGCAAAGCTTAGCAAAAAAATTTTTATTTGCTAATCCTTCTAAAAATTAAGAATTATGTACAGGATCGTAACCAGCCGGGGGCTGCCCCCCCGAAATGAAAAAATAAAGGAAAAAATTAAAAATTCTCAAGTCAACTAAAAGAACAGCCACAAAATGCGTTTTTAGCACGCTTTTTAGCTTCTAAACTCAAAATTTTTCGGCGCTTCGCGCCGGATTTCCTACTTTCTATCTTTCTTCCTACCTTAGAAGCCCGGATTTGACTAAAAAATAGCGAATAGTACAAAATGTTCGGCGCTTCGCGCCGATTTATTATTTTCTGCATTAGTTTTCTTTGCAAAACCGCAAAATTAAATGCAAAGAAGAGAATTTCGAAATGTTTTGAAGTCAAGCTTTAACTTGATATTGAGGAATTAGTCATACCGATAGGTTGAAAGATAGATTTTTGATATCCAAGTTTGAAATCGAGCAGGAAAATTTTTGAATTTTTTAAATTTTCAACTTCACCACGGCATAGATCTAGTCGAGAAACGCTCAGAAATGCCATGATTTTCGAGCATCTGCTTAATGGTTCCCGAGATATAGGACTTCAAAAATTTTGCCCCCCCGAAATCAAATCCCGGCTACGCCCTGACTATGCATTTAATTTATCCGGAAATTCGCGGCAGTTTGGTAAATAATCGTCCGTATGAGACATTTTAAGGCTATAAATTCCTGCGCAACTTGGTACCATGGTTCATACGATGCAATATAAAGAATGGTATTTCATAATAATTAATGCGTACGAGAATAATACGCGTCGTACCTCTAATGATTAAACTTTTTAGTCTTATACTCGTTACAATGACACATGGACGCATTCCACGGCGCGTCTTTATCTAGGATATTATTATCGTCCTGTGAGCGGTATTTACGAGTACGAATATAGCCGCAGGCTATCTTCCCTTATAATATGGTGATTCTAAGGAAAGTATGCATATATACGAGTCCTGGTAGAAAAGAATCGATATTCTGCGTAGACTGGATAAAAACAACAACTAAGCCGCCGGATGTCCGAAAATCAAGCAAGTAACCGGTCTAAAAAATTGGGGTACAGTATCGATGACCTGAAATCAACCGGGATGCGGTGTAAAGCGGAGTTGGGCGATGACCTACTTTTTACAATCGAGGAGTGTAAAGCGAAGTACTATTTGAACGCATGCAAACTGTTTGCACATCTAAATTATAGCTAATGTACGTATAGTCATACTTGCAACGGTAAGACGGGCAGGGAGATCTACCCACCCTAAGCTGGTCGTCCACAACCCCAAAAGTCTAAAAAACTTCCCCTTTTTTGGCAGAAACCAGCATTGGCTTTTTTGGCGCTTTTTTGCCATTTCCAGTCAAACATTGAAGTTATTAATCCCTTTTCTTTAAAAATAGTCGGGGACGTACATGTATATACAGCGTGGGAATTCTGAAAAGGGGGGGTTAGGCCCAAAATTTTTTTATAAAGTGCCTTTTTTGGGCTGGGCTAAAAAACGACGGGTACACGTCAAGAACACTGTTTCTTGACGTTTCATGCTCGTTCTTTCTAGAACATAAAAACGTTTAAAAATTCTGCAAAAGTTTGAAAAATTGAGTAAATTGAACAAAATATGGTCGAAAAATGTGTGTATGGCGCGAAGCGCCGAAAATTTAGGGTTTTTGAGCCAAAAATGGGCTAAAAACGCTTAAAACGCACACTTTTTACAACTTTTACAAAAAAAATCGATAATTCTGGGGGTCGCAGCCATTTTGCGGGGGGGGGTCAGATGCCATTCTGGGGGGTCAAACACCCCCCATAGAACACGTCCGGTCAAGGACCCCTTCCCGAAATTTCGAGCATCGAATGTATATGCATAATCCGTAATACAGTATAATACGTGATGTAAACTATCCCAAATTTCATTTTTGGCCCCAAAAGAGAGTTGGCCTAAGGCAAAACCAATACCTACGAAGGCCGAATCGCACTTAAAAAGCAAATCGTGTTTCCGTTACTTGTTTACCGTTCGCAAGAGCAAAGTCCGCGTTTCTTGCTGCGTAAATAAACGCTAAAGTAAACAGCACGAGAACGCAGGCTAAAATAATTGAACGGGTAAAGCGCGCAAAGTGACGACCGGAAGTGATTGACCGAAAATGATAAACAAGATAAGACGCTCGCACCGAGCTTAAAGCAAAACGTAAACACGCCGCGGTAGGACTCTACTACGAGACTTTTTTGTTTAAACGAGGGCACGCTTTACACGGAAAATTTTAAAAAAGAAGTGTAAACTAGGTTAAAGTGTAAACTAACGACGAAAAACTTACCGGCACGTTAGCCGGATACGGACCGGCCGCAGTGGCTACGATGGGCGGATTTTGGGGCGACAATATTAAATGTCTCAATACACCGGATTCGTCGATAATCTGCTGTACAATATGACCAGGAGGCACGTGCAACGGCAAAGCCATCGGCGGTGGCGAATTGTGACTGCTAACCATCCTCACTGTTGCCGGGCCTTCAAGCGAGAAAATCGATCGATAACGAGTACGGTAAAATGGTAAGAAGACATCAATATGGAGAAAGAAGCAAAAGAAATAAACAAAAAGAAATATTGAGGAGAAAGAAAAATTAAAAAATAAATAAGTAAATAAAATAAAATAAATAATAAATAAAATAAAATAAATAATAAATAAAACAAATAAAATAAATAAATAAATAACCATACAAATATTGAAAAAAGAAGAAAGAAAGACAGATATAATTTAAGGATCTAACGTTGAGGGGATGGGCTCATGCATGCGACAGGTGGGATACATAGGTGCGCAAGGTCAAACATTCAGGGGAGGGGGTGGGAACCAAAAATTGCTAGATAGCTGTGCGCTTCGTTAAAACGGCTCTATAGTCCTTTTGGTGTCAGAAAATTAGCTATTTAGCCTTTTCGTTCTCAGAAAACTAGCTATATAGCCTTTTGTATTCAAAACATAGCCTTTTTGGGCTAAAAATAGCTATTGATGCCGTTTTTGAGTCAAGAAAATTGCTATATAACCTTCTGAAACTCAGAAAAGACAACGAAATGGCATTTCATAGCTCAAAAGAGACTAGTTTTCTTCGCCGAAAAAGACTGTAGCTAATTTTCTGAACCCAAAAAAGGCTACACGGCAATAGTTTGTCGGCCAAAATCGCTGAATAGCTAGCTATCAGTTTTTCAAAGCTCGGGTGGAGGGTGGTAATAGCCCCCTTCACCCCCCATGCTCTTGTATGGTCGGATACATGCATGTAACAGGGGGATAAAGTGTATCCTTCAACCTCCTGAATACAGAACCTTTTTGACCCCCTTATTTTTTACCATTTTAATTTTGTACGTATTTTTTGGCAATTTTTTGTCAAAAATTTGACGTCATTTAACCCCACCCCTTGAAAATAATCGACCGCGGCCCCTCCCAAAATTTAAAGCACATAGACTAGTCGGCGCCACACACATGCACAGGATGGGAATCCTACGAAAACATTTTCTAACACGTGTTTTTAGGCTCAAAAACGACGGATACCCCTCAAGAACATCAGTTTTGGCGTTTCAGAAGATGCTCTTCCTTTAAGACCATAAAAACTCGAAAGATTTAGTAAAAAGAAAAGTTTTACGGGAAGGGGCGGGGTAAAATCCTCAAAATCCTACCCAAAATAATTTAGGTACAGATGGGCCCTGTGCCAAGTCGACGTGAATTATAATCCGGGAGAAATTAAATTAAAATTGAGGTCAAACATTGATAAAAATCGGAAGCTTTTTTGCAAAGGGGCTTCAAATCGATAACAAACTGCCATTTTGGCAGTTTTCGTTTTCACTCCTAACCTTCGTGCTAAGTTTTCAAGTCATTTTAACTTTAGGCTGACTCGGCTTTTTGAGTAAACCGGGAGTTTAATTACCTATTTGTGGCGCAGAATGTCAAAACATAGAATTTTTAGATATAAGAAGAATTTTTAGAAAATTTTTGCACAAAAAATAGATGAATTTTAGAAGAATTTTTGCAAAAAAAGTTAGAAGGTGCTTAAAAATCTAAAGTTTGAGAATTAAACTGTCATTTAGATGAGCTCGTTGAAAAGGGTGCTAATTGATCAATGCTATTTTCTGAACATTATTAAGCGATCGTATCTATTACAATGCAATATTATTAAAAAGTCCGTCTGTCAATTAAAATGGCATGCTTGTTTTAGCAGGTTTTAAGACATCTGTTAAAATCGCAGAAAAATGAGCCGAAATTATACAAATTCAACGGAAGAAAGTGTACTAAAAGACGCTTTAAAAGACGAATGTAGTTACACCGTTTACTCCTTCCAATAAAATATAAGAGCCGGCCGATTTTGCAGATTGGTCATATTTTTTATTTAAATATTTTATAATTTTTAAAAACTTCAACAGTTTAGTTGAATAGTTTTAGGGACAAAAAATGGATGAATCGTTGCACAATTTAAACGCGTAAATTGATAATTACGCCTCAAAATGCTCATTCGTTCTTATTTGTTTTGTATTGTATGCATTAAATCGTATTTTAAGGGTCGAGTCAACAGATTGCCCCGAAAATTCTATGACGTCATCAGTCGTCGTTTAATAAATAAAAACTCATGCGCGCGTAATGATTAAGCCGATGCGCTGCTATATAAATGCTAATTATTATATTTTGCGTAGGTGATTATATTGCACGATCATGTGGCAATTAAAAAATGGGTGATGGTCAAATTTATGAAGAAAAATGACGCACTAAATAAGGGAGTGACGTCACAAAGGGGAAATTAGCGTGTCGGTATGATTGCGTTTTCTATTGCCCAACAAGCGGACTCGAGTTTCAAAGAAATAATTCACCGATGTTTATTCATACTAAAAACTTATGAATTTATCTGTTCTGGGAAAAATAAATAATTTGATCCAAGCAGATCTATATTCGGCTTATCAACGCTAAAACCTAAGAGGATGTAAATTTATATCGAATTATATAAAAATTCCCAAGGCGGATGCGATACTCTATTTAAATTCCAAATATGCAGCTTTTAAATTAAATAATTCATTTACTGACTCGTTGAATATAGCGCAAAATTTAATTATGTGGTGTAACATCGAATGCCGTGACTTTTTAAATATTTTGGCAACTTTATTCGCTCGATCAAAGCTCAAATTTTCACCTGGAATTTTTTTTAAATTCAATTATATCGAACATGATATTTTGATGTTCGTTCTATCGAACATGATTTTTGGTGTTCGTTCGAATTTCACCACAAAACTTGGTGCGACGAAATTGAACATGCAAAGAAATGAAGCGAATGTACTATGCGATTAACAACGATTGATAGTCTGGAATAAATAAGCGAATTACCAAAAAAACCCTGAATAATGTCTCAATGGAAAAAAGAGGAAAAAATCAATAATTTCGACTTTTCTTAAATTTCTTAAAGATATTGTCCCATGATCAGCGTTCCACTGCTTGCGATCGAAATTTAATTAGCTTCCACAAAAATTTCAAAAAAGAATCAAATAATCCATTCCCGAATTTCAATATTTGTTGGAATGTTCGCTCTTTTTTAAATTTTATGCGCAATTTATTCCAGGCACAGCGAAATTTTTTTATTTAGTAAAATCTAATTGAATTATCGATTTTTTGACTTCTAATAAAAACGGTAAAAGTATTCAATTTAATCAATTCGATCGCTCAAAAAAAGTACTCAGTCAGTCCCATCCAAAAATTTATGAGTTACTGTTACTTTAGGCCCTGTTGTAACAGTTTAAAAATTCACGAATTATTCAATGTACGAGTATATAAATAGCGCGTAAATATGGTCGTCATGGAAATATTAATTCTTCATTAAAAAAGAAGTATAAAAATATCGCAGAGGAAACTTTAAAGTAGCAGCAGAACTGGGCGTGGGGGGTTTGGGGGTATGCACCCCCCTCACCGAAGACCAAAATACCCCCCCCCCCCAAATCAAAATACCCCCAGACACTGTATTTTTTTGTACGAGCCTCTTTGTACAGATCTCCGGAAAAGTCTTTTTTTTTGTACATATAACGTATAGATATGCAATTTAATGTTCACATTTACTAGATTGTTATCCGTGACCCGCACGCTTCGCAGTCCTAAATTCAGCTGGTTATATTAATTCGGCCCGAAACGCCAAAATTTTCATGAGTCTTACGTTGAAATTACACATAAAATTCGACTCAGCAAGTTAAAATGACTTGTGTTACACAATTATAAATAATAAGCGGCTGCAATGTGCTGACTGAATCTCATAATAGACACCGATTTGCTTATGAATTTAATGCAACGCAAAGATAAAAAAGAGTCAATTTTATCTTCAAACGGCAGAAAACAGTGCAAAGTTGTTTAATAGTTCTTTTTTCTGCATAAAATCTTTAGAAAACAGTGGAAATAGATGTAAAAGATGCTTCAATCTGTACAAAGATGCTTACAGATAGATTTTGGGGTGTTTAATGCCCGCGCTTTGGAGCTAAATAGAATGTAATTATGATACTCGGCGCGAAGCGCCGAAAATTTTTAGAAATTTTTGCTAAAAAATACTCCAAAAAACGTTAAAATTAATATTAATTTGCCCCAAAAAGTCTTTGTACATTGTACAAAGATGGCTCCGAAAAATCTTTGTACGAGCCTCAAAATCTTTGTCTCGTACAAAAAAAACAGTGCCCCCAGAATTCAATTTTTAAAATTTTTTCGTTTTTTTCGCAATTTTTTGATGCCAATGGATAGTGCTCGATGAGAAACGTCGAAAAATGGTGTTTTTTCGTCATACCACCATTTTTAAGGCAATTTTTTGACCTTTGAAAAATCATGCACCACCTCCCCCAGTATTTTCTTGCTACCCACGTATGAGTAGCAGGCGTGCAGCAAAACGGAAAATCGAAATTTAATAAATAAATATGACTACGATAAACGCAAAAATCGACTAATAAACGTTAGGGCACATAAATGATAGATATTTAGCCTTGAAATAAAATACATTATAATAAAATCAAAGCGAATAATAAAAAATAAAACAAAAAATATAAGTATGTAAAAAATAAGTGACAAAAGCGCGCACTCAAGCATCAAGCACACATCTTACGAAAAAGTCAGCGAAAGTGACAAATAAATAAAAAAAGTTATATTTACAAAAAAATTACAAAAATTACAAAAACTAAACATATAAAAAATTATAAAAACACTATATATCAAAATGAAGAAAAGCGAGCACCAAATCAGCGTGCACAAAAAAGCGGCGAAAAATAATACGCAATCTAAAATTTTAATAAGAACGAACATATTTAGCAATTTGAAGCATTTCACTGTAAAAAATTGTAAATATTAACCATTTCTGGCCGAACATTGGAGGTCAGTTACACTAAACCACCTAAAAAATAGCCGGGACCCCCAATTTTGAGCCGTTACGTGTATGTGTGCTGTGCGCCTATTGCTCTAGCACACGGCTCAGAGTCCGGTGGGATGCCAGGAGCCCTCCCAGAAAATCCAAAGTTTTTTCATACCCAATATGTGCTGGATGTCGTTGCCGACTCTGACCGACAACGTTTGGCCCGGGTTAACGTGGACGAAGACGGCGTGCTGCTGCTGTTGCGGTTGCTGCTGTTGCGACAACTGCGCCGCCGCCGCCGCCGCCGTCGTCGGCGGCAAGCCACCGCCGTCGACCAAATCGTCCGCCGAACCGCTGCCGTTGCCCATAATTAAAATTCCGTCGGTGGCGGCCGCCACCGCCGCTGACGACGACGGCGTCCGGCCGCCGCCGTCAACGTCGACGTTGGCGGCGACGACGACGCCCGGTGGCGGTCCAAACGACGACGACAATTGCTGAGCGCTCGACGACGTCGCCGGCGACGCGCCGCCGCCGACGACGCCGCCGCCGGTCGTCGAATCGCCCGTCGTAGGATTTGTGGCCGACGACGAAACGCTACCGGCGGATCTAAGGAGAGACCGGTTATTACATTGGCTGACAACCTCATATGATTTTTGTGAGTTTCCAGCCTGCCTGCCTCCCTCCCTCCTTCCCCCCAAAACAGGAAATTTGCAATTCCTTGCCCAGAATCTTTTCACTCCGCCCAGAATCCTTGATTTTTCATAAGTTTCCAAAAATTAGTAGAAGTGGTGCTGTTTTAAGCCATCTATTTGCGTGAAAGTGTGTAATTTTAGGCGCTTCGCGCCATATACTCATTTTCTGACTATATTTTCACCAATTTATTCAAATTTTCTCTCTTTTTTCGAAATTATTTATGTTTTATGCGTTTGAAAGTAGGAGCACCGTACTAAACGCTGAAAAACGATATTTTGACGCCATGTCCACCAGTTTTGAGCACAGAACAGGGTATTTTAAAATTCTACCCCCTACCCCCAGAATCCTCATGCTGTGCGTGTCTGCTGACAACAACCGACATTAGCCGAACGTGTTTGATTTTTAAAGCGTGTAACAAAACAGCACTTTTTTTACCAAAATATGGAATTTAAGAGACAAATTTTCGCGGTTGAGGGGCGGATAAAATTGGCACATTAACAGCGCATTAATTGGCTAAACTTATCGGCCATTCGTAGCGTAATTAAGCATATTTCCGGATTTGTGACCATAGTACTTGCGAAAATCTATTAATCTGACTGAGGCGAAAATTTTGACGGTTTCGGCCCTTGAAGGCAATTCAAAATTTCAGAATATAGAAAAAGAATTTCAGAATATAGAAAAATTTTGAATAGAAAATATAGAATAGAAGGTATATAAATATAAAATATAAAAATATAAAATACATAAAACAAAAAATATAGAAGAGGAAATAATTCATTTCGGCGCGAAAAGCAGGCATGATAATTACGATAGTATATAACACCAAATCAACAACAGATGGTGTATTGAACCAGCAAGGATTAATTATGTGTACTGGATTCGGATCCAGGAGTTTCAATTTTTACTACCCGGATCCGGATCCGGAAGTTGTGAAAATTAATATCCGGATCCGGATTTGGAAGTCATGAAAACTAGGTTCCGGATAAATTAAAATTGCGGATCCGCTTCATCACTTATATCTGTCAGAGAATAAAATCTCAACGAAATAAAAGTTGAAGGCGTAAATGACCTTCGGGCACTAAAGGGGAAGGTTCTCCTATGCAAAAACCTTATCCTTCTTCCTCCTAACCCTCCTGGCGCAATAACCTTCTCACACGAGGTCAGAATTCAAGTTTCCCATAAGAAATCGTAACAAACGTCCTGGTTTAAGCGTTTTCAGCCTAAAACTGCTAATTTTTTAAAAGTCAATTTTGACTGCATTCTGCCGAATTTAATTGAATTTTTCTTGAAATTTTATTATTTTTCAATCGTCCGGGAAGGGCGTCGCCAGAAGCTTGTTTTTTGGCACACATGAATTAAACAGCGGAACAACGAACGCGATCTTGGAGGGGTTTGGGTTATTTACACCCCCCCCCTCAAAGAAAGGTTCTCACCCCACCCTGAAATTATTTCAACCCCACCCTGAATTCGCAATTTTCCATAAGGAAAAGTCGCAGAAAAAGTACCCCAAGTGTTATTCGCTAGCTGCTTGCTCAAAGGGTGAGATTTTCGGCGCTTCGCGGCATATGCCCAATTTTTGACTAAGATCTGTCCGATTCCTTCGAATTTTTTGATATTATTCGAAAAATTCTCAGGTTTTACGTCCCAGAACTCATCAGCAACCCGAAAAATGACGTTTTTAACGCGCATCCACCACTTTTGATCCCAAAAAAGGCACATTTAATTTCCCCTTCTCTACAATTCCCAAGCTGTGCATGTCATACCATTTAATTAAATTCTCAATTCATTCTAAAAATAGGTTCCTCACTCGTAAGGCTAGAAATTAAGAAGTCGATGACGAAGCGTTTTTATAATCGTCATTGTTTATAATTTTATAATTTATAAAATTAATTTATTTATAATTTATTTAATTTATTTATATTTATTTATAATCATCATTTTATAATCATCATCATCATTAATCCCCGCATTGTCACTTTTTCTGACTACATATATTGACTTTTTGACTATATTCCAGAAAATTTTGCATTTGTACCGACCTAAGAAAGCTAATCTACAGAATTGTCAAATTTGTCAAAAATTTTAATAAATTGAAGAAAGCCACAAGAAATATATATATATATATACCTGCACGACGACGACTCGGCGTTTCTGGTAGATCCATTCCAAGATAAATTGGTCAAAAATTTGTCGTCCATATTGGCGACAAAAGGCAGTTGCGATTTGGTGGCCACCGCAGCGGGCAAAATAACGCACGCGTCGTGTTTCATAATAATCAATCGATTGCGTTAACGGGGCGCGATCGTAATCGAATCGATCGATCGCTATGAAAATCGATACGATCGATTTATTGATCGACTGAGAAATTATCGATTGATCGATCGATCGGAAAATAAATATGAATAGTGGACGGCGGGATACGCGTAAGAATGTGATTCGCTATTTTAATAAATTAAATGGCCGAGCCGTGGCGTTGACGTTACGTCGGATAATTATATTCAATCAAAGAGGGCCTACTCCGGGCGACGCCTCTTCATCCGCCTCCCACTCATCGTAATTATCATTGCGCTCTAATCACACGTAAACATAAACGACGTGGGTGTCTTAAGACGCCTTGGGAAAAATAATTCATAGAGAAACATGAATTATATATAAATAAGGAGCAAATATTAATGATAAGATCGACGTGAAAATAAGGCATAGGCGGGTAAACTTTTTATTGCTTATACAAGGCACAGCGAAATCGTGCACGGATGCTTATTAGCCCGATTTGGAATAAATATTTGCATGCTTGCACGAAGTCCGCTTAGTCTGCTAAAACTTTGGAAAAAAAGTTTAAAAATGAGGAGTTTAGCACAAAATACGTTTTTAAAGTTTGTAGGGTTCGAAGCGGAATTGAAATCTACCCATTTTAAGAAAAGTGCATTAAGCGCGTTGATTTCCAGGAAAGTATATAGCGAAAATAGTGAGAATCCCGAAAACTTCATAAAAAGTAGATTTTTCAGTCGGTTGTACACCCTGATCTAGTATACAATTTAACCCCAACGTTTTTTAGCCTATCCATATAAGCTACAGTAACCAAACTTTACAAGGAGATAGCTATAAGCCTATTGTACTAATCTGGCGAAATGGATCAACTTACGGTGTAAACTTACTGTTTTACACTCACAGTTTACAACGTACTAACGGCATCTAGAAATTGTAAAGGATTCGGTGGGTTACAGACAAAGCAGTTTTTTGTAACTCAATCAACATCCTACATTAAAAATGTAAGTTTAAAAAAGTAAGTTTAAAGTAAAGTAACGTGAGTTTTTTTTAATTTTTTTGTTTTTAATGCAGTAAGTGTACACCGTAAGTTAATCAATTTTGCCAGATTAGTACAATAGGCTTATAGCTATCTCCTTGTGAAGTTTGGTTACTGTAGCTTATATGGATCGCCTAAAAAACGCTGGGGATAAATTGTATACTAGATCCGTCCACCCATCCCCCAAAAGCAGAAAATTTTCGACCACCCCTCTCCGATTTTCGAAATTATAATGTTTGGCTTTCTCACGTATTTTTTAGCCGTTTTTGGCCAAAAATTGAAGATCATTCACCCCCTTCCCTTCCTAAAAATAAGCGGTGACACCCTCCCGAAATGTCGAGCCGTTACGTGTATGCTTGCGAATGATGTATATATAAGTTGCTCAAAATCAATAGGTTCCTTCTAAGACGGAAATACAGAAGAGCTAGCCAGACTTTGTTACGGCTCGAAGCTTCAGGGTGAGTTCTCAGAACTTTTCATTAACACATAAATTTTTAGACCGAGATAAGGATAATGCATCATTTTTTATTAAAAAATGAGTCGCCTGGTTTTTAGATGAAAATGAACTGAAAACGGCCGTGAAATTAAGCCAAGCCCTCATTCGAATTAAAGAATAACTTAGTACTAAGTTAGGTATGCGCATCATAGTCGATGTGGCCAGGGACGTAGCTGGCCGTCCTATTTTGGGGGGACCAACTCCAATTTTTGGGGGACTAAGCTAAAAAAGGTCAGAAATAGCACAAAATAACGTTTAAAAAGTCCTATTTTTCCGATTTTTATTAATTTGGGGGGTACGGATCTCCCCATTCCCCCAAAGATACGTGCTTGGATGTGGCAGCTGTTTGATTGAAATTTTAGGCTCATGAATAGCGAAAAACATTTGGCCAGGCAGGAGATGAATATGGGCTTCCTGGCTACCAACCAAGCAGCCGCAATTCGAGGAACAAACTTGACACATTAAATCGTAATAGAGTCCAAAATAGTATCGAGATTAAATTGATTAAAAAGTTCACAGTTGCATAGGTGTCTACGAAGGATATCAACTTATTTGTTATTTTGATTAATTGGCAAGACATAAACAGGCACGACCAGTTTGAGGGAGAAAAATCTATAAAAATTTAATGAAATTACGTAAGAATAAATAGATTTTCAGTTCATTGTCAATGCTATGATTATCCTGCGAGCAGTAAAAATTGGAATTTATTTGCGGATAGGTGAGACGAGAACCCCGGCAACCCTACAAATACCGGCTCGAAATTCTGGGAAGGGGTTCGACGGCCATTTTTAGGCACCTGTAATTTTTAGCCACAAATGGCAAAAGCGCACCAAAAAAGGCCAACAAAATTGCATGTTTTCGCCGAAAACCGGTGGACGGGGGTCAAAAATTTTCTGACAATGTGCAAATTTAGGGTCTACATGGACAAACCGAACAACTTCATTCAACCCAGATTAATGGAACCGTGTCGGTATCACTGGGAAGACCAGCGAGTATAAATGAAAAATGAAACTAATCGAAAATCGACTAATTATCTAATTGACCAATCAAACAGTGACTATCAATCAGTCAATAATCAATAAACAATCAAACATCCAACATTTATCCGGTAAACGACTGAACAACCAATTAAGCACTTTGTAGAAGAACAACTAACCGAAAATTGGGTAGGTGGCATTAATGGGAAACTTTCTGTGAGAAAAGCCCTCCCTCGTCCTCAGCTTGTTACATATGCGCCTGGAACCCCTTGCCCCCAAGCAGGCACCTAGCTGGCCGTCTTATATCCTATTTTGGGGGACCAACACCAATTTTGGGGGGACTAAGCCCACAAAGGCCAAAAATAGCACAAAATAACGTTTGAAAAGTCCTATTTCACCGATTTTTCTCAATTTTGGGGGTCCAAACCCCCCATCCCCCAGAGATACGCGCCTGCCCCAAGATCGCAAATGACCCCTTCCCAAATTCGCATTTATTGGGTCGCTGAGCAGGCAATTTGTATAATTAAATGAACGAAATGTTAATGATGCGTAAGTGAAAATGCGATGATTAGACGCTCCGCGTAACCTTTTCGTCGGTCAGATATCGTAACATAAAACAATACGTCACGCATAGCTTCGTTTTATGAAATAAGGCTATTGCTATGCGCATATTACCGGGCAAACAATGCATAATTGTAAACGTACTGCTGGCTATCAGCAACATTCAGGCCATGCCCTGAATTTTCATTAGACACGTAAATAAAGTGAAATAAAATAAGTTTTGCAATGAAATATTTGTTCTGAGTTTGTATACAAAATATTTCAATTACGATGCGAAATATTTATTTTGCGACACAAACAACGGACATGCAAAAATTTTTGAGTACTGGTGGACGATCGCAAGCTCGAGTATGTTGGGTCGTAATCAATAAAAAGAAATGAAAAAGGGTAAATACAAGCAAAGGGAACAAGAGGGCCTTACGCTAAGACCACAGATGCAAGGCATAACCGGTCTGGGGCGGCAGTCTGCAGGGGGATGGGGGTAATTATTGAGCTCTTTAGGCAGAAATTGCCATGTAAACAGATTTAAACGCTAAAATAGCAATAGATCTCTGTTTAATCTACAGTTTTCGATCAATTTCATATCTTTTGAAGAAAACCTAATTTGGCCTTCGGGTTGCTCATTTTTCCCAGAAAATTTTCCGTTTTTGCTCTATGGGTATTAAATAGCCCTTTTCGACCATATTTTATATACATACTCTAATTATGAATTATTTCATACTTTGATAAATTACGACTGGATTCCTCGAAAAAAACTTTTTTCCATATTTTCTCCTATTTACTCTTTTTTTGGACTAATTTCTGACATTTTCGTTGACGACGTCGAAGTCGACGAATCGCATGTCCGCACGCAATTCATTGAATAATTAGCATCTAGTTTTAGCCGCTCCGTTTTCCGTGAAATTACATGAGTAGTGTCCGGACATGCACAACAAGGGAAATCTTGGACAGGTGAAATTTCGAAGCGCATTTTTGGGTTCAAAAATAGTAGGTACACGTCAAAGAAATCGTTTTCGGCGCTTCTGACGATTCTATCTTTCTAGAGCATTGAAACAAAAAAATTTGGAGAAACTATCAGGACACTTTCAAGCAGATAGCCAGAAAATGCTCAAAGCAACACCCCTTTTCTACAAACTTTTTTTGATTTTTTTGGAAAATTACAAATCCTGAGGAGAGCACAGTTTTTTTATTCGGCAAAGATTTTGCCCGATGTACAAAGACTTTACGAAACCGTATTTTACATGTACAAAGATTTTTGGGAAGACAAAAATAGCAAAAAAGTCTGAAATTCGCATGAATTTTCGGCGCTTCGCGCCTAAATGAGTAATCGTGTGTTCTACATATCTTTATATTGGCAGAAATTGCATTTCAAAAGGAAAAGTGTTGGCGCTTCGCGCCATTTTAAGACGATTCTTAGTGATTTTTGCCCTCAGAGACCCAGAAATTAGCTAAAATACACTAACAAAGGTCGGACAACTCTGTTTTTGCCACACTAAAATAGCTACTGTACCATTTTATAGTACCCAAAAATTCGACTTTTGGGGACCATCTTTGAACATGTACAAACGGACCTTGTACAAAAAAACACTGGGGGGAGAAAAAAAATTTCTGAGCGGGGTGAAAAAATTTCTGACGGGAGAAAAAATTTCTGTGGGGGGAACAGAAAATCTCCCAACACGATCATATATGGTAGTCTCATTTTCGCCACGATTAAAAAAATATTAAAAAAGAGTTCACATAAACGATCAATGTGATGAAAAGATCCGATTTTTCTATATTCTCCCGCATTAAGCTTTTCAAAAAAATTCAGAGCTAATAGGCGGCCTTTTCCTTCACGCGCCAGATAAATTTCTAGAATGGAAATATCAAAGAGTAACCCAAGATCATTTTCCGTCTGTAGCAGGACTTTTCAGTAGCACAGTCAATGAATTATTTAAAGAATTTCAGTATGGCATGCTAAGCTCAGGAATCTAAAACGATCTTGTATTCGGACCAACGAATAAACGCATTGATTAAGCCACCAAATTGAATAACGATTCGTAATTTTTCCTTACACCAATAATTCGTCCAGGTATAAAAGAGGAACCAATGGATCATTTCCATTGTCCTAATCAAAATTTTCGCATTTAGGGATTATAAAACGTTTTCAATTTTCTATCAGAAAACAACTAGGCCGAAGATCCCTGTCCGATTTAATAAGTTGTTACACATGTAAATTAAGTCAATACATTCAATTTAAAGCGAAAATTTTCAAACAGCCTTCTTCGTTATGTTCCAGAAATGCATTAATGCGTTTTTTCCGATTCCCACGGCATTCATCGACCGAACTCGAAACGCGTTGTTTAATAAGGAATAAAAAAGTAAAAAATTTGGAAAAATCGGCAAAAATCCGAAAAACGAGCAATTATGCAAATTACTTAATCGATTATTGCAGAGGTAACCTTGACATCACGTTTTTTTTTGATCAGGAAACGCGCTAAAACTTCTGGAATAAAAAACTGAATCGCATCTACGGTGGTCGGTTCGTTCGTATAGAAAATCGACGAAAAACCGCGAAGGAGCTATTTTCGCCCAAAACACTCAAACGAACGAAAAAAGCGGTCTAGACGCGCGAATCGCGTGCGGACATGCGATTCGTCGACTTCGACGTCGTCAACGAAAATGTCAGAAATTAGTCCCAAAAAAAGAGTAAATAGGAGAAAATATGAAAAAAGTTATTTTTTCTAGGAATCCAGTCGTAAAATTCGGTGCCTACCTAGGCATTCGCAAACATACGGGGCTAAGCGCACACAGCGTAACAAATTCTAAAGCTAACAAAATTGAAATGCGTTCATAAAATGTATAATATATTCGAATCGCACGCCTAAAAATGAACACTTATCGTTCCCATTCAATACGCACACGATCGTGTACGAAGTATACGGGCATTTAACGTACGCGTGTGTGTGAGTGGATAACTGACAGAAAATACCGGTTTTATTATAACAATTCATTTCAAAACGTGCTTCAATGCGCCCTTTTGTAAACGGCTCTCTTCATGTATAAAAATGCGTACAGATATTCAGTGCATCATCGAATACTACTACAGTCAGCCTACTTAATTTTCTGTACACACAAACACACACACACACACACATACACACATACGCACACGCACACGTTATGCATAATATCACGGATACGAAACGAACGAATAAGTGGGGTTGGTTGGTGGTGGCGATGGCGCAAATTCATGCATGGCCCACGCACCAAAGCGAGAGTAAAGAAACTAACGCACAGCACGGCAAAACACACGCATACATACACTTCATAAAAGGACAATTTACGCAAAAGAATAACATAAATATTAAGTGAGATAACCATAAGAGAGTATATAAAGTAGTGTAGTAAGGCGTGTGTGGGTGATTGAATAGTAAAAATGTGCCGGTTAAAGTTCCATTTTGAAAATTCCTCGTTTATGCGCAAAATGCGTGCGCATGTCGAGCACTGCACTCGCATAGTGATGAGTGCAGGTGCGAAAAATGAGCTGACCAGACTAATGCACAAAGTTAGCTATGTAAGCAAGCTATCAGCTTAAGTCAAAAAAGCTGGCATGAATGCGGCACATTGAAATGACTCAATAGTCAAACTTTAAATGGACGCCGGTTGGAGGAGGAAACTGCGGGCGGGAATGATTTAGAATTTCGAACGTACATTATTACCTTAAATTAGCAAGAAATGGGTTGAAAATTCTTTAAGCAACGAGCGCATACAACAGATTACTCTTCCCCACAAAATTCCAAGCTTAATCACACGCTTACAAAAATTCACTATAACATAAAAAGCGATGCTTAAGTATAAGAAATTTGCAGCGGGAAAATTGAATAAGTACAGATGTACAAGCTTTCGTCCTCCAATCATACAAGCCTCGCAATTCAAAATCACCTCTCAAGGCCAATAAGGCAAAGGTAAAGCTTCCGTTTCCAATCATTTTCACTTGTGTTTACTGCGCAATTATCTGCTTTTTGTATATTGTATCTCCGAAAAAGTCGTTGAACGAGTGCGAGCGAAAAAATTTTACCTATATTAACTTACACATTACCTGCCTGTAGTAATCTTCGATCGACTAGCATTTTACAGTCTGAAAATACCACTTCCCCTAATTTTGTCATGTGTAAAAAGAGATGATCAGCTCACTAAGGTCTAAGTGACCAGGTGGTACTAGAAGCAGTTTTATAGCTAAGCGACCCATCAATCAGTATGACGCAATAAGCAAGGCAAAGTGATAAGATAAATCAGAAGCTGGCGCGAATTCGACGAATTTGATAAGGAACCGTTTGCTCCGAACTTTGAAACTATTATCAAGGTCAACGAATGTGATGTGCAACAAATAAATTGCTCAATGCCGACAGATATAAACGCAATTAATTTCACTGAAAAATTTCGTTTACAGGTTGAATTCGGACCAGCGTTGTACTATACAACTAGATAACTTGAGCAGAATTAAAAAACAAACGCTTCACAAATCTTCTGTACTATCAGGAAATAGGCAAAAATGTTATAAAACGCCATAGCATGTGAATGGAGAAAGAACTTCATTTTTTAGATTTCTTATTACCAATTACTCGAGTTCTCAGTCCTTTGAAAACTTATGAATCGAATTGATACGACGCAATCAATCAAAAAATACCGTACATTTATTAATCAGTAAACACGAAGCCAATCTAGCTAATGACGTGACGTAGTATGATTGAGGTACCTTGTTGTCAATTAGCCATGCTCTCTAATAGTAAATCTAATCAACAAAATAAGAGGCAAAAAGAAGTCGATCAGCATCTGATTTTGCAAAGTTTTAAATTTATAACCTGCATAAAAATTCATCTTCTGCTTTTGAATAGGTGGCCATGCTTAGAAATTTCGATCCGAGTTTCAGAATTCCGAATCTAGTCAGAATTAAAACTATTGTAATCAGAAAAAATATAAATTGAAATCTTAAAACGTCGACAGCATACATGTAACGGCTCGAAATTTAGGTTGCGGGGTCCCCGACCAATTTCGGGGTGAGTGACCTCCAATTTTTAGCAAATAAGGGCCAAAAACGCCTAACGGCCAATTTTTCAAAAAATCGGGGAGTGGGTCAAAACTTTCTGGCTCTGGGGAGAATGGGAGACGGCCGACGTTGGGTGGGGAATCACCCCCCACCCCTCACACATGTACATATGGTTGATCGATAGCCCTATTTACCTAATTTCTGACCCGATAAGTCGGTAAGGTGCATGCAAGTGACAGAGGAGATGAAGGGATCATCTATACCACAAAGCCAGAGAATTATTGACCGTTCCTCTAATTTCTGGCAAAAACTTGCAGCTCCGGTCATTTTCAGGCGTTTCTTTGCTATTTTGGCTAGAAATAGGAATTCGTTAATCCTGGGCCTAAAAATGTCCGAAGAACCCCCAAAATTTTAAACCGTTACATGGATATATAGGTGCGCAAGGTCAAACTTTCAAGCTTTCAGAGAGGGGAGGGGGTTAAAAATCAACAATTTGGAGGTAGCTAAGCGCTTCGTAAAAAAAGATTCAATAGCGAGAAACGACGGTATTGCTTTGAATAAAGAAAGCTATTTAGCCCATTTAGAACTCGAGAAAATAAAATGTTTTTAAACTGACAGAAAACAAACTGTATATTTGCCATTGGTGAGCTCACACGGTATGTAAGTTTCTGGGTCCAAAAAGGCTATATAGCTAGCTTTCTGAGCCCAACAAAGGGAATATAGCAATGTTCTACTAAAATGGCTATACAGCTATCAGTTTTTTAAAGCTCAAAGGAACCCCTCTCACCTCCCATGCTCATATATACGTTGATAGCCCTACTAACCTTAAATTCGATAAGTATATATGAGTAAATAGAAAAGAAAAATAAGCAACGTGGCAGGTGGTAGCAAGCTGCTCCTGAGCTAATCTTCGCCATAAAACTGCGTTGTTTTTCCTAAGTCAAGCGTAAAAGAACGGCTTTAATAAATTGTTTCAGCTAAGCTCAACCAAGGACGAAACATTAAAAATAAGGCTTTCTTATTGACGGGCTTGACGGTAAAAACCGTCCTTTTTAACTATTTGCTCAACTGTGCGTTGTTTACGCCATTTTTATTTTTAACTCGCCTCGCGAATGTGTTGATTTTAAATTTTTGATGCGCATTTTCGTGCTTAAAATTTGAAAAAATGTTTAAAAACAGCCATTGAAGCAAAACTAATTCCCGGTATCGTTAAAATGGATCGGCGAGCCGTCGTCGAGTTGTTTACTACTTTTTTGCGCCTAGTTCAAAAGATAGCGCCGTATTTTTCTATATTAGGCCGCCCTTGTGGGGCCATATTTCGTTGCATCATTTATTCGGTTAAGTAGAAAAAAATCGATAGTTTTGAAATTATAAATGCCAGAACACCTGTCGTCGACATATAATTTATGGCATACTTACCGCGCGAGAAAGATCGTGTCTTTTACCTACTCAGGCTAAAAAACAATCATAGAAATTTAGGGGGCTAACACGTTTTCGTGTAGTAGTGCGTTTTCATGTAATAGTACTACCAATTCATCACACTTATAATTTAAAAATAAGAGGCATTGAAAAATTTGGCAGTTTTGAAAAATGAACGTGACAGACGAAATGCGCAAGTGCGTATTTCATCATTCAGAAATATTACGTGAAATTTACGATCAGCGGACGTTGCGCTGCGCTTGCAGCCGGCCATAATATGGCACACTAAAACACAACCGATAAAAACATGAAAGTAATTTGAAATAATGGCGACTTTAATTGCTGTATCCACTGAAGTGAAGCGCGTTCCATAAATTCGGTTAATAAACAAAAAGTAGCAAATCTATCAATTCGGTATCCTCCAGCAAAAAACGCTTAGTTAAAGCATTAGAAATTAGGTAATGGGTCTCTCCGGCACATATGCACAGCATAGAACCTTGGGCGGAGGGTGAATGTTGAATTTTAAAGTGCTATCTTGGGCTCAAGCATAGTGGATACGCGAAAAAAGATCGCTTTCCGGCGTTTCTGACAATTCTCAATCTTATTAGAGCGTCAAAACACCGAAAACCTCTAAACAGACCAGGAGAATTTGAGTAAATTGAACAATAATATCAAAAATGAGTATGTAGCGCGAAGCGCCAAAAAATTTGCCGCTATCGAGCGCACATGTAGCTAGAAGCGCACAACAAAGCACCCTTTTGCGATTTTTTTGGAGAATATCGAATTCAGAGGGTAGAAGAAATTTCTATGAGGTGAAATTCTCTCTGGGCGGAGAACGAATCCCCTCGACAAGGTCAGGTATGTTCTCCGGACCATGCTACCACAGCATGGCCAGCCTAAAGGTCGGCAGGTCTAAGGGGTCAGCTAGCCAGCTATTTTTTAAAACTAACGTAAATGTCAAAACGGGTAAAGACTGCATTTATCCAGTCTTCGGTAGATTTGAAATACTTTTGCAAACAGATTTTTATTTAAATCCATTTTTGTTATTGAATTTACACTATTTTTCAAAGGAAATCTTGCAATGTTTGTAATCCTGGATTTCTATACCTCCTAAAAACCCCAATCCCTACGTGCATGTCTGCACTGCAGTGTTTTGTAGTACAAGGTCCGTTTGTACATGTACAAAGATGGTCCCCAAAAGTCTATGTACATTCTGTACAATTTTTTTGTACTATTATATGGTACAGTAGCGAGTTTAGTGTAGTAAAACAGGGTTTTTCGACCTCTGTTAGTGTATTATAGCTAATTTCCGGGTTTCTGACGCCAAAAATTACTAAATTAAAAATTACTAAAATTACTAAAAATTGCTAAGCGTCGAAAAATTGGACATTTTTACATTCTAAATGCAAATTCTGCCATTTCAAAGATATATAGGAGAAACAATTACTCATTTCGGCGCAAAGCGTCGAAATTTTTTGGAATTTTGACACCTCTTTACACTTTTTATCTTCCCAAAAATCTTTTTTCATGTACAAAGACGGTCCTGAAAAGTCTTTGTACATCGGGGAAAATCCTTGCCAAATACAAAAAAACACTGCTGCAGTGTATCATAAATCTAAATAAATTAGCCGGAAATAAAATTCAAATGTCTCGCTTTATTGAGCTAAAACGACCCGAAAAAGCTTAAACGAATTTACGCTAAATTCTACGCTGATCGATAGATACGAATTAGGCGCGAAATTCGAAAAAGGTTCGCTTCAGTTTATTTCCATATAAGTGACCCACCATTCCGCCCAATTTTAAGCGTAAAAATTCGTCAACGATCTACGGTTAACGAACACAACGTTAAAAAAGTTAATAAATCACCTCATGTTTGACACTGAAATCTAAATTGGGAAGGAAAGATATCGGTGATAGCGTGCGTAAGCAAGGAAAGGGCCATAAGGGCAAACTTCCATCAAACAATGACTAATTCACGCTTTCGGAATATGAATATAAGCTTTTATCAGTATATGCGTTTGTTCTGCCGCCTTTTCAAACGAAGCTCTGATTGCAAGCACTGATAAGAGCTTGATCACATGCCATGCGAGGCATATAAAAACGAAACGACTATTTCAGTACACAAAAACTTATATATGCGTACCCATTGATGCGCAAAATTTGAGCATTGCGATTGTCAATGAGAGGTGAAGGAGCGAAGCCATGAACTGAATTAGAACCAGATAACAATCGGGCAGAAAGAGAGAACTGGTATGTACATGTGTACTATTTTATGTACTTTTTATGTACATGTGTACTATTTTATGTACTTTTTTATGTCAATATGTAAAAAAAAGAATCAAAAGAGTAAATTTCAAATCAAACAGAATAAGATTCTTAAGCAAAAGCGCAGAATTTGCACCGCCTCGCTTGTGTAAAAAAATTAGGAATTCTAGCGCGTTACAAAGACTATTCAATAGTGAGCGTAGAAATGAAAAAAAATTTTACGATTCTTTTGCACCATGCAAAGAGGATGTTGCAAAAAGACAACGCTCTATCCAGTACACTAATTTAGGTTGTGTTACAAGGTAACACGCGACACGAATCGTAAATTACCCCCGCGTTGTGCTATTTTAACGTTTGCTGCTGTTCCAAACGATTTTGAAGATATACAAATAAACATACATGATTCTGGGCGGGTTAGGAGCATAGGCGGGCGGCACCGAAATTCTGGAGGGTGCAAGATTTTTCAAAGGTCGAAAAATGGCCTTAAAGATGGCGGTATGGCGAAAAAACACCATTTTTCAATGTTCCTTATCGATCACTATCCATTGGCATCAAAAAATTGCGAAAAAAAACTTCAAAAAACTTCAAAAATTGAATTCTAGGGGGAGTATTTTGAGTTTCTGGGGATGCATACCCACCAACCCCCACGCCCAGGTATGGTAAGAAGGGTTTCACCCCTCCCCTCCAGAAAAATTTTAACCCTGCCCCAGAAATTTTTTCCCGTCCAAGAGTTCGCGATTTTCTAGGAGTTTGCGAAAATTTCCCTGATAAAATTATCGAAAACGTGGTTTTTTTCAAAGCGTTTTTAGTACTCTGTTAGCTCGAAGTGTCAAATTTTTCGCGTTTCGCGCCATATACCTGCTCATGTTTTGCCTATATTTTGTTCAATTTGTTCGACTTTTTGATTTTTTCAAATTATTTTTACTGTTACGCTCTAGAAAGATAGAGCATCGTCAGAAACGCCAAAAGCAATGTTTTCTTGACGCGTACCCACCATTTGAGAGCCCAAAAAAGGCACATTGAAATTTCACGCCCCAGAATGCCCATGCTAATCCTCATCAGGGCAAAAATCGCTAAAACTCACTAATGGGTTCCGTTGAGTTACTAACATATTAAAAATTAAGGCCGATTTTCGATATCAAATATATACATTATAGCCGGGTTTCAACGTTCAGAATTCAACTCCTACGATTAATGGCTCCGGAATATTTTAGTTTGCAAAGAAAACTACTTTACACGCAACAACCATAAAACATATTTAAGAAATTACCTAGAAACAGTGTCAATCTAAAGCTTCCGGTCAACTTCAAGAAATTTTGCAGATAATTCTGGAATTTCATCCATTTTGACCATCAATCCGGCCAATTGCCCAGGAAATATCCCATCCTCCCATTGCGGGGGTTCTAGAGACTACAAACCGCTCTCCCGCACATGCATGTCTGATGAGGTTACAGACATAGGTGGGCAGCAACGAAATTCTGGGGGAAGGGGGGGGGGGGGTGAAAAATTTTCAAAGGTCAAAAAATGGTCTTAAAAATGGTCGTATGGCGAAAAAACACCATTTTTCAACGTTTCTCATCGAGCACTATCCAATGGCATCAAAAAATCGCTAGAAAAGCAAAAAAATTTCAGAATTTGAATTCTGGGGGGGAAAAGTTGTTTTGATTTCTGGGGGTATTTCAACTTCTGGGAGGTGCATACCCCCCAAAACCCCCACGCCCATGTGTGGTTACAGACTTTACTCCTGAAACTCGCTAAACTTTGGAAATTTACAGATTGCGCATTATCGATTATTTTTCGCATTGAACGTGCGCTTTCTACGATTATACTAGATCTATCACGCTTTGGTTGACACAGAACAGTGATAAAAGGTTATTTGGTAACGGTTATTCCCTATAGAACGTTGGGAACTGAGAAAAAATGATCGAGAGCCGCTTTTCTAGCATAAAAAATAAGGCTACGCACGAAATATACAATGAAACGCGTAACGCATTACACAAATCACTATTGAAACTTGTCGGGTGAAAAACGATTATTCGATGAAAAATATACGCTAAATCAGCCGTCGAGCGTGACGGTTATTTGAAGAGTAGAAAAAATCGGTTGCTCCGCTGCCTGTGCTCGGCGGTCAGCGAAGCTTTAGCAATTTAATGTTAGAAGCGAAAAGATTTACGCGTTTGAAAGCTAGAATGGCTATGATCGATTTTACTTTTTTTCAACTTTTGGACCAACTTTACTTGGAATCACGGTTTTATATTCGGCGAAGATTTTTGGGAAGACAAAAACTGCAAAAAAAGGTCTGAAATTCGCAAAAATTTACGGAAATGAGTAACTGTGTATTATCTATAGTACCTTTATACTGGCAGAAATTGCATTTCAAAAGGAAACATGTCAAATTTTTTGGCGCTTCGCGCCGTTTGTAGACGATTATTAGTGATTTTTGCCCTCAGAAACCCAGAAATTAGCTAAAATACACTACTATAGGTCGAAAAGTACCCAAAAATTTGTGTGTACAAAATGTACAAAAACTTTTAGGGACCATCTTTGTACATGATACAAACGGACCTTGTACAAAAAAACACTGCTTGGAATTGAAACGCACCAGCATAAGAAACGACTAAGTGTAAAATTTTTATTCCGATCTCGATACCGAAATTCATTGATTGAATAACGAGTAATATTTCCGGGCGTGCACTTTTACGTTGTCTCGCTGAAAATCGGTGTTTCTTATAATCCCCCTCAGCTGCGTGTGACATAGCGACCTACCATTCACATTTTTAACAAAAAAACTGCGTTTTCAGATTATTTTTAGGTTTTTCTTGTATTTCTGTCCAAAAAAATAAAAACGTGATTTACTTATACATCTCAAGCGGCCCAAAATTTGGGAGGTCCTGAGCCCCAATCTTGGCCAGAAAAAACACCAAAAAGCCGCCAAAAAATTCAATTTTTTTTTCAAAAATCGGTGGGTCAAAAATTTGCTGGCTTTGAGGGGAATGGGGGAGACAAGTTTAGGTGGGGGATCTCCCGTCCCCCTCCACATATATACATGGACAAACCATGCAACTTCATTATCAATGGAAAATTTAGAAATGCTATATCGAAGAAAAACTATGGAAATACTCAAGAAATGACTCTTAAATCAGTCAATCAACTAGAAAAATATATATGTATCCAGAAAAATACGTGAAAAACATTTGAAAATCGACTAGTAAATTAACCAGTCAATCGATGAATAACCAACTAATGACCAAATCAATCAAGCAACCAATAATTAACAAATCAATTACTAAAGCAATCAATCAACCAACGAAACAACCATTTTGTAAAAGGACAAGCAATAAAATAATTGAGCAGTCGGTATCAATGGGAAGACCGGCCTTTGTCCATGCACACATGCACATATGGGTGAGGGGGTATTACCCCCTGAGGGGTCAGCTAGACCGGTACTGTCCGGCGATTTTGAGCAAACAGGTCTTGTTCTGCATCGTTTCTGACATCAAAATCAGTAAAAATGTCAAAATTTTTCCAGCGCTCCGCCACGGTAAAGCACTTTTATATACTTTTTTACACAAAAAATGCTAAAAATTGATTAATTTCTGTATTTTTTAGTGTTAAAAGTGATGTAATGCAGTCAAAATGGACTACAAATGCTTTAAAAATGCTGAATTACTACGAAAAAAACGTTTTATAGGCTATTTAGACTATTTTGGTCGTTTAAAGAACAGAAAATTTGTGAACGTTAAATTCACTGTTCTGGATTTCTGAGATTTTACCCCCCTGCCGACCCTGACCTTGTGCACCTATGTGTCCATGTATGCCCCTCCCCTTATATATATGTATGCCCCACCCAGAATTTAGCATTTTTGGCTATCTGTTTGCTCAAACGGAAGAACTTTTGGCGTTTCGCGCTATATTTTCACTCATTTCTCGGAGATAGGCAGATATTTTCCTCAATTTATTCGAATTTGTTCGATGTTTTTGGAATTTTTGTTTTGTTTTTACTTTCTAAAAAGGAGTTTCTCGTCAGAGACTCGTAACGCGTATCCGTCTCTTTTGGAGCCCAGAATAGATGATTTAGGAAAATTGTTTCGGTTAGACTCTCCTTCCCATAATTCCCATGCTGTGCGTGTCTGCCGACCACACATGTAACAGGGGGATGGAGGATACCCCCACCAAATGTCAACCGTCCTCCATCCTACCTCTCCCCCTTTCCCAAACGCCAGAAAATTGTTCGACCCCCATTTATGAAAAAATTCAAATTTTTTGGTCGTTTTTACGTGTTTTTTGGCCAAAAACTAAAAATCGGTCAGATACCCCCACCCCCAAAAAATTGGCCAGGAACCCGCCCTCCCCGTCCATTTTTAGCCGTTACGTGTATGCTGCCGATTACTCCCTGTCAAAATTTCGGCCCGTCACATGCTACAAGTATGATTAAAATGAAACTGCGATTTCATTCACTTTCAAGACAACGATTTGTCGCGTGATCCTAATTTGAACCTATTTGCACGAAAATTACTCAAGAATCTGATTTAAATTGAGATTGCATCATAAATCAATCATTATGACATGTATATACGTACAATAATCCATATTTGATAAAACGGGTAACATCAAGTTATTTACTTTCCAAGAATTATCGCAAAAAACGTCCTGGTTTAAGCATTTTTAGCGATGTTTTAGCACAAAAGCGCCAATTCTTCAGCGTTAAGATGGTTGAAAAATTAAATTTTAGACTGTAATTTATTTTGAACTTTATTCTATGTAGTTTGAGCCCAAAAAAACTAAGAAATTTATGCGACACCCCCTCCAGAATTTCCAAGCTGTCCGTATATGGGTGAGCAGTGTGGTAGCATAGTAATCCCCTCTCAAACCCCACCATTAACTTCAACTATGTATAGAAAATATGATAACCTAGGTAGTACCAACTTTCCAGCTTTTCTGCCTAAAATTCTAAAAATTCTCACGAGTCGAAACATGACATTGCAAACTTGTAGGGGGGATCAATGCTCCTTCAAAAATATCCGTCGATATTTCTCCAATCATATAGGAAATAATCAGAAATTGTCACAATTCTGATATATCGACGGTGTCGTATCCCGAATTATCTATAGTTAATATCAAAAGAGAACGAGTTTGAACAGAAATCCACGTAAGCTAAAAGAATTCGGTGAAGAAAAGCGGAAAAATGGAAATACTGCATCTAAATCCGAAAAATTTCGAACAATAAATTCTGTAGAATATAATAATAGGTAGGTGTATCACGTATATATTGAAGCAAGGCAGGGAAAAATGCTATTTTTGTCGAATCGGCCGACAACATATAAAGGCGTTTGCTTTGCTTGCGTCCCGAAAAATGCTACGCCGGATGTTTTTTTTTGCTTTGTTGCTCGTTTTGCTAAAATTATACTAGGTATCGTTGTTGTGTATCGCAATATGAGCGATAAACATCAATTTATGCGTCGATTATGCGGGTCGTACAACGTCAGGGTCGTTGTTGTTGTTGAATGGATCGTTACAGGAAGCCATTTTGCTGCTAAAATACATTTTTAAGCGATTTTCGAATGCTGTTGATTTAGTCAACGGCTCAAAAACGCGCATTTTGTTAAATTGCTGTCGAATAAAGCTAAATTCGCCTCGGTGGGCGAGGCAATGAGCAAAAAAAGCTGACAATAAGGACGTTACGGTAATGAATATCACGGCCGGTCAGAGAAGTCGGCCGGAGATTTATTTAGCCAAAATGACCTTCGGGAGCGTCATGTTTGAATAACGCGAAAAATGCTAAAATTCACATTTTTTCATCAGTCTGAAGCAGTTTTTCAGAAAAAATATTGAATTTCGTCGTCTATTCCTAGCCTTAATCACTCCATTTGAGAAATTTATTTTCTACTGGCTTGAGTACAGACAGACATGCACACGCAGCATGGGAATTCTTAGAGAAGGGATTTTAAAGTGCCTTCTTGGGCCCAAAAATGGTAGGTGCGCGTCAAAAATATGGTCTCTCGGCGTTTCTGACAATGCTCTATCTTTCTAGCGCATAAGTACATAAGAAAATTTCAGAGTAAACATTTAAAGAAAAGCCGAATAAATTGTACAAAATATACATAAGATATACATGAGTGCGAAGCGCAGAAAATTTGACTGCTTGGAGCAAATAGATAGCTGAAAATGCTTAAGACAGCAAATTCTCTATTAATTTTCAGCAAAAATTGAAACTTTTGGGAAAAGACTGCGAATTCTGGCGGGTGGAAAAATTAAAGGGGTGAAAAAATTGAGGGTGGTGAAAATTTTTGTGGGGTTGAACCGCGCTACACCATGCTTGAGTAGTATAACATTCAAACCAGACATGCGCGTGAGGGAATCTGGGTAGAAGTAGTAGATTTGCCTAGAAATACACAGAGGAAAACTTTTACGGTAAAAAGGGCAAAATTAATGTAAAAAATATCAAAAAACACACACGATTTATGTTAATCTTACATTAATGTTTTTACTAATTTCTAAGACACTTTAGCTCAGAAACTCTCTAATTGATACCCGAACTAGCCCGACGATTTGCTATAGTGTGTTCCATTCCAAATGGCCCATTTTGTCTAAATGCTTATAACTGTATTAGTTCTTCACTCCACAGACGGCTTCTTCAGTTGCGCTCTCGTAGCAGCTGGCTGCTTTAAACTCTTTTAACTGATGTTTAAAGCGTTTAGCTTAAAATGTGACACATCTAACAAACTGCTGCAGCAACGTAACCACACCTGGGCGTGGAGGGTTCGGGGGTATGCACTTCCCCTCCCAGAAACCATCAAAATTTTCCCCAGAATTCGATTTTTGAAAATTTTTTTCGTTTTTTTCGCAAGTTTTTGATGCCAATGGATAGTGCTCGATGAGAAACGTCGAAAAATGGTGTTTTTTCGCCATCACCATTTTTAAGGCCATTTTTTACCTTCAAAAAAATCTTGCACCCCGCCCCCAGAATTTTCTTGCTGCCGACGTATGAACCTAACCCGTAAGATGTTCTGCTACAGTAATAAACCCTAAAGAGGAAAAGGGCCGTTTGGAATGGAACAGACTAGTTAAATGAAGAAAACGGTCGAAATAGTCTGTGTTAGACCCCTCCGTGTTTGTGGTAAAACCGCGTTTTTACCATTATAATGTCAGTTCATTTGCAGTACGGCAATCCTAACCATAAAAAACGGCGAAGCTCATTAAACGGGCCGAAAAAATTTGATGTTAACGCGTCGGTCGGTACCTGCTTAATGTTTTTAAGGACGTATGTAAAAAATCTTTCGAACGAATGCATTCGTTGGAAAATTCCAAAATTCTTGCCAAGCACAGAATTTTATCGTTTAAACAGGTGCAAATGTACCATAACAACCCGAAAATCGTGCGTAGGTATGCGTTTGAAATTACGCACATACGCAATAACGTGACGTGACCCGGGCGACCGGGAGATTTTCCGATTATTGCAGGGAAAACTAGTCACGTGAGCGTGCATTTTGTGCGGCAGTAGACAAGTGTTATATGCAGTTACGTTTACTGCAGACGCAGCGGATGCAGAACGGCCCAGGAAACGAACGGATAAATGGCGGAAAGTAAACCTGGAACGACCAGCCGACGGGTTAATTCGATCCGTTGCACGGCCGGAATGAAAACAGGCACGCATAACCGAAACAAACTTTTCAGTCTAACTGACAAATATCGGGACGTAGCATAGTCTAAGCATTATTAGGAGTAAGGAAAGCGTATATTCTGCATTTTTTTTAAAGTTTTTAGGTATTTTTTATATTTTCAGCATACGTGCACACAGGGATGAGCGAGAGGTTTATTATCATACGTGGGCAGCACCAGAATTTTGGGGGTGCAAGATTTTTCATAGGTAAAAAAATGGCCTTACAAATTGTGGTGTGGCGAAAAAACACCATTTTTCAACGTTTCTGCTCAAGTGGCATCAAAAAATTACGAAAAAACAAAAACTTCTCGAAAATTGAATTCTGGGAAGTATTTTAATTTCTCGGGGGGTGCATACCCCCGACCACACATGGACGTGGGGGTTCGGGGGTATGCACCCCCGAAGTTGAAATACCCCCCCCAGAAATCAAAATACCCCCAGAAAAAAATTTTTTGCTTTTTTAGCAATTTTTTGATGCCATTGGATAGTGCTCGACGAGAAACGTCAAAAAAGGTGTTTTTTCGCCATACAACCACTTTTAAGACAATTTATTGACCTTTAAAAATTTTTAAACCCCCCCCCTTAGAATTTTGGTGCTGCCCACCTATGCCCCCGACCCCCTCCCCCCACGCCCAGGTGTGGTTATTATCATAAATGCACAAGATCGGGGTCGGCGGGCGAAGGAGAATAAGACCCCAGGAATCCAAAGCAGTAAATTTAGTGTTCACGAATTTTTTGCAATTTACATGACATTAAACGATTAAAATAGTCTAACAACGCTTTTTCGCAGTATCATCAAATTTTTGAAGCAGTTTAGTCCGTTTTGACTGAAATATATTGCGTTTAATGCTAAAAATAGAGAAATTAATTAATTTGGCTAAAATTTTTCAATGTTCAAGACCATTTTGACACTATTTCGGGCGCTCTTTCATATGAAAGAGTACATAAAAATCAGAATCCGGTGAGAAATTTTGACATCTCTGCTTTTGAACGCAAAAGCGATAACGTTCCGTCAGCTCAAAATCGCCGGACAGTACCTTTTCTGTCTGACCCTTCAGGGGGCAATACCCGCACCACCATACCTGAGCCTGGGAGGGAGGTTTGAGGGGTATGCAGCACCCGTTTTTCGTATTCGGCAAAATGTTTTCCTCGATGTACAAAGACTTTTCGGGACCGTCTTAAAACATGTGCAAAGATTTTAGGGGCGACAAAAGTTGCAAAAAACGGTGTCAAATCCGCAAAAATTTCCGACGCCTCGCGCCGAAGTGAGTAATTGTGTATCCTATATATCATAATAATGGCAGAAATTGCATTCCAAAAGGAAAAATGTCAAATTTTTCGGCGCTTCGCGCCGTTTGAAGGCGATTCTTAGTGATTTTTGCCCTTAGAGACCCAGAAATAAGCTAAAATACACTACAAAAAGCCGAACAACTCTATTTTTACCACAATAAAATCGCGGCTATACCATATTAAAGTACTCCGAAATTTGTGTCTACAACATGTACAAAGATTTTTGGGAAGACAAAAACTGTAAAAAGAGTAAAATTCAAAAAATTCCGAAATGAGTATTATCTTCGGAATTTTTTGGCAGAGTTTGCATTTAGAATAGAAAAATGTCCAATTCTTCGGCGCTTCGCACCGTTTTGAGACAATTTTTAGTAATTTTTGGCGTCAAGAAACTCATAAATTAGCTAAAATACACTACCAAAGATCGGAAACCCAGTTTTACCACACTAAAATCGCTACTGCACTATATAAGAGTACACAAAAATTTGCATCTGCAAAATGTACAAAGACTTTTGGGGACCATCTTTGTTCACGTATATACAAACGGACCTTGTATAGAAAAAACGCTGTTATGCACCCCCCCCCGAGAAACCAAAATATCCCCACAGAATTCAATTTTTGACAAGTTTTTTGTTTTTTTCCGCCATTCTGTGATGCCAATGGTATAGTGCTCGATGAGAAACGTTGAAAAATGTTTTTTTTTCGCCCTACCACCATTTTTGAGGCCATTTTATTGATCTTCGAAAAAAATCTTGCACCCCCTCCCCCAGAACTTTGGTGCCGCCCACCTGTGCGCACCACATCCCCATGTGCAGTCTGTTGGACAGGTACAGTCAGGCAATTTCGCTCTAATGGAATGTTTGGATAATATTTGAGGGCGAGCGATATGTCAAAAATTTCCTGCCTTAACCAGATTAATAATTTCTTCTCCTATTAACCCAAAAAGGGCTCGAAATTGTGACAAAATTTTTCCGATGATTGGGCTGAGTCCGGTCTTCCCATTGATACCAACTCCCAAATTTTTTGGTCGGTTGTCTCTTTTAATAAAGTGCTTGTTTGATTGGTTGTTTCGTATGATTGATTAACTATTGATTGTTTGCATACATGTAACGGCTCAAAATTTAGGGGGGGGTCCCCGACCATTTAAATGGGAGCAAATGACCTCAATTAGTTGGCCAAAAACAGCGAAAAAATTCATATTTTTTCAAAAATCGGGAGTCCAAAATTTTCCGCTTCGACTGGCAATTCCCCCGCCCTCCTGTCATAATGCTTGTTTGACTAGTTATTGATTATTGGTTGTTTAGTCGATTGCTTGATGGGTTAACTGATTAGTTGATTTTCGAGTCGATCGCATGTTTTGCAATATTCATTTTCCTTGTTCCAGCTAATTAATTGATTAGTTGGTTTCAGAGTCATTTTGTGCATATGCTTTATTTTTTTCGATTTGTAATAGCATTTTACGAAATTTGCATTGATAACGGCAGGTCTTTCCAATGATATCGACCCGCCCTATTTATACCGAGCTGAATGAAATTGTATGGTTCGAAGCAGTTTACGAATAAAAGGTAAATAGCTTCCAAGCATTTATGCGACGCATAAGGTTAAGGCACGGATTTCATTGAACCGTAAAAACAATGTTTCACCAACGTAACTTAACCACGTCAATCCGGATAACACAATGATATATGCATACGTAGTACAAGCTTGCGATCGAATTACGAAGCCGAACCGATCCCTTGCATGTTTTATAAAATACTGCTTAGTTCGTCCAAATATATAAATGACGCTAGTATCAAAACGAACCGATGTAGGTACCTATTCTTGACGGCAAATAAAGCTGAATCGGGCGCAAAAATGCGTACATTTCTGCGAAAATAATGAAATTGAGGAAAAAATGTGATCGATGACGACCAAAGAATTTGGCCAGGAAGCAAATGAAGCAAATCAAAACACGAATAGTAGAACGAATGTGGTGTGAAAAAATGTATGAGCTCGAAACGATGTCGAAAGAAAATGCCGCATAAACAAAGAAGCTCGATTGCCAAATTTAATAAAAGTTGCATGAAAATGCGAATATCGGTTCGATCGCGCCTAAGAATACAGATTTGGCTGGCTAGGACGAATAAACACGTAGGGGAAAAATCTATGTTTGGCGGTTGTCAAAAAATGTAGTCGAAATTTAGGTGAGGCCTAGGGAGATGAAGAGATCTTTTACCCAAAGTAGGTCGGCCCTACATTTCCCCAAAGGCAGTGACTTTTTAACACCTTCCCCACATATTTCGCAAATTGCGTTTTTAGGCCATTTTCTGCCAAAAATTAAATATCATTACCTCCTCCTGAACGTGTCTCATGTGAAATAAAATCAAATCTAGCAAATACTACGAACGATATATGTTTCCTGTTATTGATAAGAAAAAATTGCAGAAGTCTCATTTATGATTAAAAAACTAAAAAGCTTGACAAACGCGACTTCTGATCGATTACTTAGCGCAGCTAAAACGCCAAATAAGTTCTTGATTCTGGCTCGCTTAAGCGAATAGCCCGCGAATACGCGAAGTTAGCATAATCGAAAATAAGCACATCGAGAAAGACATTCCTGTCTCCTGATTGGCTTTCCGTAAAACTATTTCTCAAATGCTCATTTTAGTTAATAAATTAAGTAAGAGGAAGAGGAAAAATAAAATCAGGTGCTGCGATAACAAACATTAATTTATAAGCTTAGGAATTTTCGCTGTCAGGCACGCACGTCGCCGGAAAAAAAGAATGAAAAAGAAAGGCTGGCACGAAATATTTATAGTGACTAATTTCACAAAAATATTCAAATATTTTCAATGTCAGCTCAGGCGGAAGTCGTGACGCACGAAGTTGACGGTTGGGGAAAAAGTTGAATGAAGGAAAGTAACAAGATTACTCACGCTAATCGTAGTATATAATTTATAAGCGAAGCATTCTTATTTACGCTAATAAAGCCTATATAGATTAAAAATCATTCGGGATAAAATCGGGGAGTAATAGCCAGAATACTTTCGCAGGTCACCGACGTTTAATAATAAACAAATAAATATTGATGACTCAGCTAAGGAGAACTCGTTCGTCAAGCTTGTGCTTCTTATACGTCCGAATCTAGCTTCCATTCATATTTTGAAATAAGCTTGAATGCGTTAGCTAAAGAATATTTTCAGGCTATAACTTGCCGGAATTTACTGAAGCTCAACGTCTAGCTACATAGCGGATGATAATTTCTCACTGAGCAGCGCTTTCACTTCCATTCCGTTCCGTCCAAACTCTCCGAGCTCACTTTTTCCCAAAGCTTCATTTTCGAAGAATAATCATTTTTAAGTGAAAATTGTTTAGGAATACAAGAATAAAATAAATCTGCTACCTACTACTGGTAAATCCAGATCACAACTCTACTCAACCTCGATTGATGTATATTTCCACGAGAATAATGAGACTGCTCAAAATTTAAGGTGGGACGAAACCAACCATTTTATGGGAATAATCGACCTATATTTTACTCAAAAATTGCAAAAAAGCGACTAAAGTCCAAAAAATGAAGTTGACGGTCAAACCAGCAGAGACAGACTCAGCATTTTGGATGGGATTGATGGAACAGCCAAGCTTCAGTTGAGTATTTTCCAGATACTCTTGAACGAACACCTCAGAACATTAATAAAAATAAAAGTGCCGATAAATCTATGATGACAGCATTGAAAATCGCTAAAAAGGAAAAAGTTGAAAATTCAATTATAGTGAGGTATCGGATTCTCGGCGTCTCTTGAATTCTTAGGGTTCAGACCACACGTGGGCGTAAAGGGAGGATTCGGGGGTATGTACACCCCAAAAAGCCGAAAACCTCCCTCCCTTAAACGAAAATACCACCCATAAACCAAAAAACCCCCAGAATTTAATTTTTGAAAATTTTTCCGGGATTTTGTTTGTGTCAATGGATAGTGCTCGATTAGAATCGTTGAAAAACTGTGTTTTTTCGCCATATTACCATTTTTAGACCATTTTTTGCACCACTTTCCCCAATTTCGGTGCTGCCCACCTATGGTTCAGGCTCTGCCCACGTCGATGTGTGGATGGTGTGAATCTATAGGTATATTTATTTATCAGTATTGCGATTATAAAATCAGATCCGATAAACGCTAACTAAATAAAGTCGAAGAAAATTACTAGAATAATAACATATGTAGCGCGAGATGTGAAAAATGTATTAATTTAGAATTAGATTTATTAGACTAGTTTTATCAAGGTTACTCCTCGTACCTACATCAAGCATAAAATTAACAGAGCGACTCTAGATTGAAACAAGGAAATCACAGCAATTCGCAATCCTAGTACGTTTGTTTATTTGCAAAATGAAACGATTACATGTACATTAAGCAGCCTCGATTTCGTCAAGTGAAACAAATATGGATGCCCTTTGAATTTCCAAAATTCTAAATCTTCATAGAAAATAATAGGGCAAACGCGGAAGAAGTGATATACACTGAGCGACCAACGGATTAAATACAAACCGGGCTTGTTCATGTGAATAATTGTTTACTATAGCATAAATTATGAGCCTTATAGTGCAATGATAGAGATCAAAATACATTTTATTCCCGCACAATGACTTGTACTTTTTAAAGTTTTTACGTGGGAAAACGGTTGCAGATTGTACTATCATCATTTCCCTTAAATGTTTTCCAAACGAAAAACTGACAAAATTGCATCATTTTCCCGTGCAACTATCCTTGTCGCGTAAATTCCTTAAAAAACAATCATTTGGGCAATGTTGTGTGACTAACGCGGCGGAATATCTGGACTAATTTACTCGGATCAACGAAGCATGCTTTATTTATTCCGACGTAAATAAAATATTAACACAGATGAGTTCAGATGGTCTTCGTTTTATTCTTAATTCAAAGAGGCGCTGCATATCAATAATAAAATTGCAGGAACGCGTATATATGATACATGCTTTAAACGAATCGAAATTCGAGGGATCGGCCAATTTGAGGTTTCTGCTTGAACCTTCAGAGGAGCACCCCCTCACCCCTATATGCATGTGTGGCCCCTCCCCCAAGATCACTTTTGATTCATATGTGAAGCAAACATTCAACAGCCAGTCAGTCACACATTGTAAACTTAGACGGCAATTAATTAATACAAATCAATATAATACACATGCACACTGGGGGTATGGGGGGTATGCCCCTACCAAAACTTTTGGAAGGCACATATCCCTCCTAAGGCCGTTTTGGGACGAAACCCGTTGCTCGAGCTATTAAAAAGCCTTATATGACGTCTAACAGTATATTTTCGGGTGCATATACTAATTTTTCAAGCAGTTGATTGCCCAATTAATTCATTTATTATCTTACATTATTTTGCATATTTTGATGTTGCAGATCATTTATATAATCGCCCTTATCGTTAGTGTTTTCATGCAAATTTAACCATAAATACTCATTAAGAATGAAATGAGACGAATTAAGTATCATAATTTGTCAAAATTTAACATTAAATAGGTAAAAATTGCTCATATTTACCCCCCAACCCAGGAAACCCGATTTACCCTCCCCACTTGAACTTTTGACCGTAGTGCATGTATGGTATAATATACCTCCTTGAATGCCGGTATCATAAGAAACGCTTTACGAAGAAAAGATAATAAGGCAACAAGCTTACGTCTTAACATGCAGCAGCGCATTATGGTAATTATCGGCATTGTCACAAGAACGAGTTTTATATGTAGAAAAGATCGTGGGCTGGGTGGGAGCGTGAATGGCTAGTTAGCAGCAAACTAGACAAACATAGAGTACAAGAGTACAAGAGTACAACAGAGTAAAAAGAAGTTAAAAAATAGAAAAAATAGAGTACAACCATACCTAGGCGTGGGGGATTTGGGGGTATGCCCTCCAGAAACCAAAATACCCCCAAAATTCAATTTTTGAAATTTTCTTTTGTTAAATAATCTTAGTTATATCGGGAAATATAAAAATTATTTATCTGCGAAAAAATTTTGACTCGAAAACAGCGACTCTTCATTTGCGATATGTTTATCGCTAATAAGTGAGTGAGTAGATGGCAGTTGCACTATATTATTGCCCCTGGAAAGCTGGCAAAATCGTCAAGCTATATAACTGCCAATCATGTCGACCTAAGCGGGGTAATCTAAATGTCAAAACGGCCTAAACCTTAATCACTTTAAGCAATACAAAGCGCTTCCACGCCATTTCGTCATATTCTTGTGAAATATTTTGACTAGTAAGCGCTAAAACTCACAAGGCAGCCTTAGAAGTGCGAAATTCTAGTTAAAAAGTTTTCGAAGCAACATTTCTACAGTTTTACGCGCTTTCTCTGCTCATTTAACAAAAAGACAGGCAGACTTTCTGTAATTAATGACTACACATGATCTTTGGGGGTTTGTGGGAGGGGTTCCCCAAGAAAACTTTTCACCCCGCAAAAATTATTTCACCGCCCCAGAATTGGCTATTTTTTGAAAGTTGCCAGACATTTTCTAGAAAACTGGAAAAAAGATGCATTTTTAAACGTTTTTAGCCATCTATTTGCTCTAAAGTGTCACATTTTCGGCGCTTCGCACCATTATACTCATGCTTGGACTATATTTTGTTCAATTTGCTCCGATTTTTTCCAATTTTTTCGAAATTATTTCACGTTTTAAGGCTCTAGAAAGATAGAGCATCGTCAGAAACGCTGAAAACCGATGTTTTTGACGCGTACCTACCTACCATTTTTGGACCCAAACAAGCACTTTATAATTTCTCCTCCCCCCAGAATTCTCATGCTGTGCACGTATATATGTTATTGACTATAATTTTATCTTGCACAATCCTTCATTCGAATTTCAAAATACACAATGATAAATAGCTGGCTAGCTAAGCAATAAATATGTTAAAGACTTTTTCCCGAAATTAAAAAATTATAGTAAATCGAGGCTGATGATCACAAAAACAACGTTTACTTCAAATCCTAAATTTTCCCGAGTTGGTTTATGCTAATTTATCGACTTTTTCCGAAAAAATGTCCCTTTTAAATCAAGAAATAGGGCAATTAGGATATTTCGCCCCCAGCTGATTTATGCTAATTCATGCAAATTTTTATTTAAAACTTTTTTGAAGCGGAAAATTATTATTAGATGACTAATTATGTCTAGGTGGTCTGACAATTTTTTAAAGGATAGATCAAAGACAAGAGTGACATGTTTCATTTTCTGACCGCAAGAGTGTAAATAAGCCTGAACACTAAGCAGGCGCACAAAACCCAGTAACCCTAATTGTAATAAGCCCAGTAGGATACTAAAAAACAATTTCGATTCATTCAGGCTTTTTTATTTCCATGATCCTCAATTTACTCCATTTTTTCTTCTTACAAGGAAAAAATTTCCAAAAATTTCTGACATAAAACAAGCTTAAAAAAGTTTTTGGGTGAAAAACGAATTGCCCGTAATCAAAAGATAATTTCGTAATTTTGAGCAATAAAAAGGTTCATTTAGTTCGTCCAACTTACGTCCTGCACATCACACATGCCTTAAATTGTACAAGTCTACTAGCAGCAGCTACTTACCGACCAAATATAGTTCTTAAATCGTTTGTCGACTGCCACGTCGATATACGGCTGCTTACGTTAATGTAGAGGTATAAAAGCTAAATTCGCATCAGCACTTCTAGAAAAAATCAGCATCCCATCCGTTTTCAGCACTGTAGATTTAGAGAGCGAGGCGGCCGCCCACCCCATTGGCATCGAAATATATTTGAACGAAATGTATATAGATGTATATTTTTTTATGATTTCGGCCATTTTCATCACGATTTTTCGGACATTTACAAACTCTCATGGCGCTCTAAAAAACTAAAATTAAAGTCAGAAGAGTATATACTTCTTTACAGAACAAACATTTTGTAGCTGAAACGATGATTTCTCGAGTTATTTCGGCGATTTAAGTCAATTTCTAAATTAATTTCGAGTTTTTCATAAACAACTTTGTAGGAATTTTCGAAATTCTTTTACTTCTGTTTATCAGAAGACAGCAAAAAACTGTACTTTGGGCATAATATATGAATTTTTGAACAATGTTTGACATTTTTAGGACAATTTTGGTTTCTGTCCCCCTGTCAAATAATTCTGGATCCGCAACTGGTTCTCAGCATGCTGAAAAAGGGGACTTGTTCAGAAACACCCTTGATTCCCAGTTAAGGGGCTTTTGTGGACCAAAATTTCGAGATGTGAAAAAAATTGGGCTTGGATCACATTGAGGTAATTTTGTGTAATGCAAGAAAGCGTTCTAGAAAGGTAGAATTCCATGATATTCCGGCGTTTCGCGCTGGATTGATTTATTTTCAACTCTTTTAATTGATGGTCCTGCCGCGCCAATTGCAGCTCTCTTATTGATAAGTTGCTCTAAGATACTTGACTAAGATAAAAAATATGCATTTCCTGCACTGACTTACCTATTGCTAACCCAGATCTAAAGCTAAAATTTGCATAGAGCATGTTAAAAGTTACGCGTTGAATTTGGATAAGCAACTGTCTAAAAACGCCCGATTTAAAGTAAAAAAATATCAAATGTGAGAAAACTCAGGCACTTCGCGCAAATTTTTAAGTGTCGTACTGAATTCATTAAGTAGGAATCTAAAGTAAACTATCGGGATAATTTTCTTCATTGTTACTTCGAAATAAAGATTTTGTGTTCTGCATGCTTTTATATTGCGCAAACTCTGAATTAACCAAATGGCAAAAAACCTTACGAATTTTTTTGCACTTCGCGTTGGTTTCTACACTATACACAGGCTCATGTCCAAAAGGGAGATTAGGGGGCACATGCCTACCTACCTAAATGAAATTTGAGAATGACTTTTCCGTGTTTTTTAACAAAAAATCGCAAAAACTTTCGGCACTTCGCTCCTTATTTCACAATTATTAATTTTTTATATATTCGAACCCAAGTGTGCGATTAAAATACTCCATATTCAATCTCTAAACAACCTAAAGCACACTTTGCATATATTTCTTCTGTTTTTCGCATCTTTTACGCAGAAAATGAGATCCGCAGAAATCGAGAATGATAGACATTTTTTGGCGATAATAAAGAAATTTAGTGATAAAGTTTGCCAATTCTTAAAGTGATTGAAGAATCAAAATTGGGCTGGTTTTATTGAAATTTTAACTTTACAAACGATTCAACTTTGAGGTGTTTTTTTAACTAAGTTTCCCAAGGCTATGATCCGGACCCGTCTGGGAGCACTTGAGCAAGAGAGTGTCCCTTGATTTTTCACATTTAAAGTATATATGTAGCAAAATTTATAAAGTATGCAGATATAGAGGTCGTAAGACGTCTTTTTTAATTCATCCTTTGATCACTTTGTTTTTAGAAAAATTTGGTCGTGTCCCCCAAACAAATCCTGGATATAGCCTGGCTACACCTCACCATTTCTACAACTTCAACGTTAATTGCTCAAACAAGTCAAAAGTATTTTGGTGACATCAACTAATTTACCAAGAACTTTAATGTTCTAATTGTTTGTGGAATTCTGAAGTTTTTCATCATGATAGTTTCATAGGTATATAAGTAATTTTGTTTCCTCTCTTTTCGGATTCAATTTCAGAATAATTTTATAGACGATAAGATTATTGGAATGGCATTTTGAAGCGCTTCACGCCAACTGAATTTGCAGCCGAAATCCAACTCAAAACGCTAAAAACTGATAATTTTTTGCATTCTTATTGTTTGATGAGACTCCAGAAATCGGCTGAAGTCAGGCCCGTATCCAGGATTTTGTTTTGGGGAGGGAATGACAAAAATTTTTTAATAACATTAGGGTAACCAAAGAATCTATTTAAAAAGACGTTTTACAACCATGAGAGACGTACATTTTGTAAATTTTGCTAGCCAGATGCCTTAAATATAATGAGAATCCAATGGACACTCTCTTGGACAAATCTAATCTTCTGCATAAAACCTGTGCAAAACAGCAGACATAGATGCAAAATACGCCTCAGGTTGTTTGAAGACTAAAAATGGAATGTTTTAACTGCGCACTAGGGGCTGGATAGACACTGATTATAATTTTAAATTTGACGTGCAGAGCGAAAATTTTTTGCGATTTCAGCAAAGGGGGAATAAAGGGAAAAATCATTATCATATTTAGTTTCGAGAGGGGGCAAGTGCCCCCTTATCCCCTGGATATGGGCCTGGCACATAGGTGCACAAGGTCAGGGTCGGCAGGGGGTGCGAAATGCCAAAAATCTAAAACAGTAAATTTAACGTTCACGATTTTTTGGCTGTTTTAATGATCAAAATAGTCAAAATAGCCTATAAAACGTTTTTTCGTGTTAATAACACATTTTAAAAGCATTTTTAGTCCATTTTGACTGCATTATATCACTTTTAACACTAAAAAATGCAAAAATTTATCAATTTTGGGCGCTTTATGAGTAAAAAGTACTTAAAAGTACTAATCTGGCGCGAAGCGCCGGAAAAATTTTGACATTTTTACTGATTTTGATGTCAAAAGTGATGCAGAACAATACCTGTTTGCTCAAAATCGCCGGACAGTACCGGTCTAGCTGACCCCTCAGTGGGGGTAATACCCCCCTCACCCCCCACCCTATGTGCATGTGTGGCCTGGCAGGCCTGTATCCAGGATTTTGTTTTGGGGGAGGCATGACTAAAATTTTTTAAAACATAAGGGGATGAAGGGATAAATTTAAAATGACGTTTTACCACTAGAGCTGTTCACCTTGTATATTATGCTACCCAGATGCCTTAAATATGGCAGTGAATATTTGCAGTCAACTGCAAATAATTTAGCTTACAGTGAAATATTATTTGCAGTCAAGCACCAGAAGCCTAGACTGCAAATAAGTTCGGACACAGTGTAATATTGTTTGCAGTCAAAAACCAGAAACATAGACTGCAAATAATATCACAAACATTCTAATATTATTTGAAGTCAAAAACCAGCTACCAAAACTGTAAATAATTCAGTACACTGTGTTATATCATTTGCAGTCAAGGTCACTGGTTTTTGCCTGCAAATAATATTACATTGTGCGCAATATTATTTGTATGGTGATGATACAGTGGACATTCTCTTGAAGAAATCTCATTTCTGCATAAAACCTGACTAAAACAGAAGACGTGGATGCAAAATAAGCTTTCTGTTGTAATGACTAAAAAATGTTTAAACTGCGAACTTGAGACTAAGTAGACTCTAATTATAATTTTGAATTGCGATTTTTGGCTGAAAGAAGCAAAGGGGAGAGTAGAGGAAAAAATCATTCACATATTTTGTTTCCAGAGTGCACACACCCCCAACCCCTCCTGGATATGGGCCTGACAGTGCATTCAATTTACTCAAAGCTAGTGATTGACTGAGGCCCCGGCCCTGAGCCCTGCAATCCCCGGCCATTTTTAAGCATGGCCAGGGCCGGGGAAAAATTTAGTGTAATTCGTATTTTGTACAGGCTTTGATACTGGCACTTATTTATCAATGAGCAAGTGTTAATTTCGAGATCTGTACTGATTAGACCATATGTATACTTACTTAATCCTTGTTATAACTTTGCTAATGTGTATAAATGAGCTTTTACTGAATAAATGTTCAGGAAAATCTGCATGTTTTCAAGTCCTCCACTTAACTTATTTAAACTAAATGCTACTTTTAACTCATTCATTCATAGCTATGGCTAAAAGATTTAGAGTTGACAAATACGTTCTATTTCTAGTCGAATTGTACGTTTTCAACAAAGTATTTTTACAAAAAAACACTTTTACATTTAATTGAATGGGAACCACGTGCTTTAAAACGCGTTTCTTGTGTAATAGTTATTAGGACGGAGGTTAATTATAGGCGAATGTAAACTACGCTGCAGAATTGCGTCTGATCTGATAAACTAAATATGTCTCATATAGTTTCCTAAGGTCCAGAGTTGAGGGAAGGGTGAAATCCCAAATTGGTAAACCAGCAAATTAAGTGGTTGATGGAATATTATTAGCCAACTCTATTTTAATGTACAAGCTTCTTGTGCTTGTACAAAGATCTCCGTAAAGGTGTTTGTATGAGCTAACAAATTTTTGTAGCGATATTATTTAAATATATTTTTAAACATACACATTTTCGCGTAGTATCAGTATGTGACAGTGTTTTTTTGTACAACGTACCTTTGTATATACATGAACAAAGATGGTATATACCCAAAAGTCTTTGTACATATTGTACCAGTGTTTTTTTACACAATCCGTTTGTACATGTACAAAGATGGTCCCCAAAAGTCTTTGTACATTTTGTACACACAAATTTTTGGTTACTTTAATATGGTACAGTAGCGATTTTAGTGTGGTAAAACAGGGTATTTTGACTTTTGATTGTATATTTTAGCTAATTTCTAGGTTTCTAATGCCAAAAATTACTAAAATTGTCTCAAAACGGTGTGAAGCGCCTAAAAATTTGACATTTTCTACTTCTAAATACAAATTTTGCCATTTTAAAGATATATAGGACAGACAATTTTTCATATCGGAGCGAAGCACAGAAATTTTTTGGAATTTTACACCTTTTTACAGTTTTTATCTTCCCAAAAATCTTTGTACATGTACAAAGATAGACCTGAAAAGTCTTTGTACATCGGAAAAAATCTTTGGCGAATACAAAAAAAGCACTGTTTTTTACATGAAAATTTTTGTATACCTACTTTAATATGGTACAGTAAGGATTTCAGTGTGGTAAAACATAGTTTTTCGACCTTTAGTAGTGTATTTGGCTAGTTTTTGAGTTTCTGAATATTTGACGTTTTTCCATTTTTCCATTCTAAAAAGTGTTGTTTATTACAAGATTTAATTCGCATATTACAATTTTTGTAATATTTCTGATTTTGTAGTACAACTTGTTTTAGCTTTCTCAGTCGAGTTTTATGTGTGAATTCCATCGAAAGCTCATACAAATTTGGGCACTTCTCGCCGAACTAATATTATCAACTAAATTCAGGCCGAATTATCACATTTAGAAGCACGGTCTTTTTGTATACGGCGAAGATTTTCGCTGATGTACAAAGACATTTCAGGACCGTCTTTGTACATGTACAAAGATTTTTGCTGAACAAAAACCGTAAAAAGGTGTAGGATTCCTTATTGCAAATTCTACCATTTTAACGATTTTCAAGGGGGTAAGCAGCTGCAAAATGGAGCCGCTTACCCCCTTACCCTGAAAATGGCCGAGATATACATGTGACAGGGGTATAGGCCATCCCCCACCCACGCTTTGAAGCCCCGAACTTCCTTGAAAGTCAGGAAATATTTGACCACCCTCCCCCATTTTTTGGCAAAAACCAGCACTTTTTTGGCTATTTTTATGCGTTTTTGCCATTTTTGATCTAGTCGCTAACCTCTTCCTTCTAAAAATGGCGAGGACCCCTACCCTAGATTTCTAGCCGTTATATGTATACTGAGAGACCCTCATAAAATTTTAAGCGATTACATGCATGTTTTATAGTGATAGTTTCTCCATTTACTCTAGCTCACATTCTAAAATAATGTATCACTTCGTGAAATTCTAATAGTTAGGTACACTTTTGCCCTACTAAAAAATTAGGTTCAAAAAAAATTCAAAAGGTTTTCACCAAAAATCGTCTGACAGTGACTTGTGTCTTGGACCCTGAGGGGGTAATACCCCTCCCCTCTCATGGGAATATGTGATGTCTCATGTATTACATCCAATACCTATTGCATCCAATCGCTACAGCAGCAGTAGCAGTAGCGAAGATTCAAATGATATAGAGTGTGCTAATAGCAGTGACATAGACTTTATTGATGATTCAGACAATGAAACACTAGACTAATTTTGTCTCTTGTGACATAAATAGTATATAATAAAACTTGATATGAAAAGGCGCACCTAACTTTGCGCTTGCCATTTACTACTGAATGGAGCAGTCGCTCATTATTTCTTTTCCTATGCCCACCCCAAGTATGTGTCATGCAATAATATTTTCCTTGTCTCACCCCGGCCAGCCTCGGCCCCGGCCAAAAGTCGCCCCGGTTGATCACTACTCAAAGCTCTCGCTGTAGGTCTCGCCGTTAGGGGTTCTACTGTGCCTGGTGCACGGCATTGGTGTAGCTGGTTCACATATGTACTAAGATAGCCACGTTATAAGTACGTATACTGCAATTAGTATTGGGTGAAAGCTGCCACCTAACTGGTTCGAATTGAGTCAAGTCGAAAACAAATAAGGCAGTGCTCGGATTGTTTCTGTAGATTCGTGTGACTGACCAAAATGTTGGTGCCGGCGTTAAAAGAAGCCTAGTAATGGGATGCGACTCGCGTCGCTCGCTCGGCTCGTCGCATCCAGTTACTCAGGCTTATTTTAAACGCAGATACTAAGCCATAATACTAAACCTAAGCCTAATAAGCAGGTAAACCAATGCAAAACATTACGAATACCTTGGATTCTTTATCGAGATGAACCTGCGTTAGTCGATTGGTTAAGGTTCTGAGCTTCCGAGCAAGAGGTCTACGTTTCGAATCCGGTAGGTAGAGGCTTTCTTCCGCTTCATCGGATGCTACAAACTGCATACATACGCCTTTACAATATGACTATCTTAATACATATGTGAACCAGCAACACGAATGCCGAAATTAGTGAAGGGCTAGGAAAAACGGTGACCAGATACGTTCCTTTTTGGGAAGAATACATAGCTAGATTTCCAAAAATGCAAAACCACCATAAACTAATTAACTACAAAATCCTTAATTACGTAAAAAGAGCCGATATGAGAGCGGTTTTTGCAAACTGTTGTTCGCAAGTCATTTTGCCGTATTCTAAGAGTTTCGCAAAAAACGATCATTCCAACTCGAACTTTCTTATGTATTCTAGATGTTTCCATATTAAATTACTCTAAAATTCGTAAATTTTAATCCTTCAAAAAAACACATTTAGCAAGATCGGCTGAGCAAGAAAACAAAGCAGAAAACATCATGTTAAATAATGAAACGAAACGATGATGGAAAAAGAAAAGAAGAAACCTTGCTTAATCACAGTAATCGTGTGACTATTTGCTGATCCGCATGTTTACAGTGTTTTATGGCATAATCTACATTATATGATCGTAATTTCCCCAATCATACGAAGCGTGTTAACGCGTACCGATAATACACTTGGGTACACCCAACATATGGAACCCCTCATAAAGTTTTAACGGAAGATATTTAGGTTCGTGAGCGGAGAATTTCTCGCCAAAAATTGCTCGATAACAATAGCTCGCCAACAGTTGCTCGCCCAGCAATCGCTCGCCCAGCAATTTCTCGCCCAACAATTGCTCACCCAGCAATTCCTCGCCCAGCAATTGCTCGCCCAACAATTGCTCGCCCAGCAATTGCTCGCAGCAATTGCTTGCCAACTATTGCTCGCCGACAATTGCTCGCCAACAATTGCTCGCTCAATTTTTGCTCGAAGAACAATTGCTCGGCCATAATCTGTTTCACTTAAGTTTGCGGTTTTCTTTGAAATTATTCAACAAGCATTTGGCTACAAACGCGGTTTTAAGTCTTGATGCGGTAATGCGGCTTAACACAGGCATGCGTCTCCAAGCTACTCGACATACTGTAGAATATCACATTAATTGTATTAGTTTAATACACTTTTGTAGTCACTTTAAATTTTTTCAAAAACTCCGAAGGTCAATGAATTAGACTATAACAATTGCACGCCAATCACCAACAACTGCTAGCGAAACGATTACTTGCTGAGCGATTTCTCACTAGTGAATTGATCACATTGGAATTGCTCCCTAAGCATTGTTGCTTCTCATTTCTTTGAATCAGCAATTCTCATTCTATATCATAATCATATATGCGTAGTAACACGGGCTAATCTGGGGGTACAATGGTTAAAAATGCTTGCTAAGTGCATATGCACTAAATACGAGTTTATGCCGTATTTTGATCCTAACACTTTGGTTCTATATTTATCGGCTTTCTGCCCCTTCGCGACCTAATCAGCATGTCCGGCGGACCTGGCGTTTATATATCTGCCCCTGGATCAGGATTACGGAATAAATCAATTGTAATATATTGTGCTAAAATTGTGTACATATGTACATACACTTTTAATGACCACTAAGCTATGCGCCCCCCCTCCTTCCCGCCCCCACAAATTTTGCATATCTGGCGGACCTGGCGGTTATAGATCTGCCCCGGATCAGGATTATCGGATAAATCAATTTTGTTCCATTGTGCTAAAATTATGCACATACACGTTTAATGACCACTATATTTTTACCCCTTCTTGCCCCAAATCAGCATATCCGTCGGTCCTGGCATTTATAAATCTGACCACGGATCAGGACTATGGGATAAATCAATTTTTCGCCTTAGCATGTGATTTGGCTAAAATTGAACTAAAACAGTGTATTTGATGCTTGTTTGAGCGTGCCTGAATTAAGACGGTGAGTCGCAGAGATGCTTAGTGTAGATATTAGAAAATCGGATAATTAAAGACGAGAATCTGGATTTCATGCACTAAATCGTGTTAATTTATATGATTTTTTGATTTCTAAATGACATTATGATTTTTATTATTAGGAATATAATTTATTGCTTTTATAATTTAATATGATTTTATATATAATTTCTGATTTTTCAAGTTATATATTTTTATTGATTGTTTTTTTCATTTTTAATATATTTATCCAAATAAGTACAATGCAAAATATAAATTTTCTCGGATTTAACTTAAAAAGACCTAAGGCAGACTAATTCATAATTTAATTTAGTAAAATACTTACTGATTCATGCGTCTCTGGATCCTAACGAATTCGCGAACATTAAATATAAGCAGATAAGAATCCAAATAAAATTGTATATTCTAATATTAAATACAGCTCTAATGTAACTGCGAAAATTACACGGTGCGAACTCTTGCCATCAGTTCGCGAATGCCATCCGACAACAGCTTGGTACTGTATCGGTTAACATAAGCATTTTCGAGTAGCCATCCGTGTGATGTTTGAGCTCGTGGTTATGCCTTCAGTTCTCAATTAAATCCCTATTTTTTATTTAAAAATCAATTAGATACTTGTCCGGTAAAATAGAAATATGTATATGCTAATTACATTACCGCTTGTCGTATTCTAGAATATTCTAATTGATTAAAAGTAATTTTAGCTTAATGATAAGTTGTCTTCTTAAGTTTCGTTTTACTATATTGATGCCGTGATGAGATAGTTAGCTGGCGTTTGGACGAATTTGTCGTTTAGTCCGTTTTATTCTTTAGTGATATTTTGTTTTTCCCGGCTTGTAGCCGTGGTGTACATTTGCGAATAAAACTAGAAAACCCACCCAGGGATCAAATATATCGAGGGTGAGGTAGGCCGGCCGCCTTCGTCGAGGACTTCTTAAGTTTTAGCGGAGTTTGGAAACTTTTTTGATCACATCTTTCGTTAAAATTCAAAATTCTTTTATAAACCCAAAAATCAGATAAAAATGCATTTAATAATTTATGATGACTGATCAGTTGAGGTTTTCAAATTTCATTGTGCTACACGTATTAGGAACCAAATCTTTTCCGTATTACCCGGATCTCAGGAAATAAGCTAATTTATCAACTTGAGTTGGGTTGAGACAGGTCAACTGACCTCGCGAGCATACCGGGAGTTTAGGTAGGTATGTTTAGGAATTAGGGCGTAGCTGCTGAGATCACCCGTGAGGTTTCGGTCAGCAATATTAGGATATTAGGACCGAGGAGATCGAAGCCGTAGGTCTACAAGGGTCAAGAGATTCGAAGTTGCCCTGTGATTACACGAATCTAACCAGCGCTAAGAGCAGTGTAAGTACCTATGTAAGTCCCAAAGGCAAATGTTAGTCTTGTCCATATCTGTGCTGATTCAGTAGGTACAGTGCGAGCAGCTACATTTACACTAATAAGAATCCGGATTCAATGTGCCAATTTTTAAGAATAAATTATGTCTGTTAACGGTTCTGCAGGGCACATCATTAGTTTCTTCAAAAGCATTGATGCCGCATCGTTTCCCAAAATTACAACGTTTTTACGATTTTGAGTCAACATGACCTTGTTTATAAAAATGAAGACTGCCTAATATGAGCTAAACGTTCAGGCGTTATTAGCTCTTTCATTATCACTTTATTTAGTAGATAAGAGATAATGTATCAATGCTTGCCTGTGTTACGTTCACTATAGCAGTACAAATAAGCGGTGATAGCTATATTCACAGAAAAAAAGATAGATTAAAAATTGCTTACATTTATACAAGCGCAGATCTAATCTCATTTGAGCTACTATGCCTAGTGCTGTATTTTTCTTGAAGCATTACCAAGGCTTGTTAAGAAAACAGTATTTTCTCAAGTAAAATTCCAAATCGACTAAAGCTATCAAAAAAATTTGAGGAGAATAAATTTTCATTAATAACATTGTTGTTGGAAGATGTAGTATGCTTCTTTTTCAGCAGGGGGCCGTCAATATAATAAAAATAAACAAAATACGAATTAAGGCAATTATTTCAAAGAAATGTGAACGTTGTGCTGGGAAAGTAGTAAATAGGACTTAATTTTTATTCGAAATAATGCCTCTTCACTAAGTCATCAAGAGGCCTAGATTCGAGCGTTTTATTTCCTACCAGTACAATACATATACTACGTAACCATACAAGGGTAGCGATTAAATTCTGGGGGTTCTGCCTGAGGCATAAGAAAAAAAAACAAAAAATACTGCACAGTGCACTGTCTAATTACCAAGTGTGTAAGTGCGCAGTGCACAGTGCACCACAGTGCGGTTTAATAATTACACATTGTGGCACATTAGTGCACAAAGTGGATGCAAAGAAGATGTATTCTCTGGAGCTGAACTGGGGCCTGGAAACGATTATCACTTTAAGAGTGTTACCTTTTTCATGTGAATAATCTTATGTTCATTATCATGACATTGTCATTTTCTCCACCTAGGTTTTTTTCAGCTATGTAATGGAACACCTTCATCTACTAGAGCTTCTCAGGGTTGTAGCTGGCCTTCTAAATTTGAATGAGGGCGAAAATTTTGAAGCCGGGTATCTCAACAACTACTTGTAGATTGGCAAAAATAATGGTGTTTTTAAGATTTACACAGCGAGATCTACACACTAAAACTTTTCTGCAAATTTAAGTTAAAATGAAATATATTCAAAATATGTGGTATGTAAATAAATAGGTACAGAGCGACTTAAAATCTTGTGGTTTTAAGTTCAAAAAGTGTTGAAATCTATTCAATTAATCTTTCATATGCACTTTAGGATATTCAATTTTTCCGTTTGGCGGGCAATGGAGAAAAATATTTGTACTTCCGAAATTTTGGGAAGACTAGTGCCCCTATCCCCTATAGCTACTCTACTAGAGCTGCTAGAAGACGGGCACAATGGAGTTAGGGGAAAGGACCAAATTTTCTCTGTAAAATATTGCAAATTTAAGGCCAAAAATGGAAAAATGTCAATTGTTTTTTTAGCAACTAATAACCCTTCTGATGTAATTATTTCCTACTGTTGTTTATGAATGCTGTCTTGCGCACTAGCTTCATTTATTATTTTGCTTGCCATGTGATAACTCACACTATTCATATATGAGACGTTGGCGGGACACCCCAGCCAGAGCCATATGATGAGTAGATGCAATAACAATAAGCTCACAGTGAGTATATGTACTACACATACACATCAAAATACAAAAAATCCATCTAGTTTTTCTGACTGATCCAGGTTACGTACAGGATATGCAACATTCTAATGCAAACCATTGTAAGCAGTTTTATTGACCTCAAGCACATACATGTCAGATCCTAAGTTAAATTGATATTGGTTATAGGTACCTATATTCAAAACTCGTCATATAGTATTTGATAATGCATAGTAAAGTGAATGGCACATACAATGGTGCAATCAGCCAAACATTTTGTAGACGCAGGTACAACAACCTTTTTAATCAAAAATCTATAGCTTTCAATGTCTTTTAAACATATTGTTGTAGTCTTGGACTGGCATTGTTTCTTGACTGTTTGGCATTTCACTCGTATGTTCATTTGTAATTCATCAGAGAGGATATCAGCATTTTTACTAATAAGTTTCTTGAATAGATGTTTTCGAGAATTCCATGCCATCTTTATTGCTTCAGTAGGTTCCCCCAAAGCTAAGCTTTGATTTAAAGAAGTCTGTTGTTGGAGACAGTTTTGTATCGAGATGACTTTCTTCCAATGCTTTTTGCAGGAAAATGTGTTCATCATAATTTTCGTGAAGCTTCGACAAAAAAGCGTTGAAGAAGGGCGGGTTGCTAAATTTTTCAGCAATGTCTAGAATAACTGTCATATCTTGTACAGCATTCTCTATCATTGCACGCCAGAATTCATTCTTCCAACCACTTTTGATATCAGGCTCATCATCACTATCCGAAATATTGCCTGATATTTCTTTGTCCTCAGAACCCTCTTGGTCTTCCTCTTTCTCCTCTACGTCTCGTTTTTCCTGCTCGCCTTCTTCCTCACCTTCTTCTGAAGTAAGAGTTTTGTCATATTCTTTATCACTGTTTGCCACATCCATTGAGGGATGTAAAAGCTGTTGATGCCTCTTTAATGCAAAATTATTTGACAATGTTTTGTTGCACAGTATGCATAGAACAACCATGTCTAACTCGGCCAATGACACTAAATGACTGCCATATTTAGATCCGATGTTTTTATGAAATCATGTTGCACATGTGCTGCTGCGGTGCGCAGCACACGTGCACACTGTGAGGTAATAATGTATATATGTCTGTTAACAACATAGTGAACTATGCTAATTGCTAACACTAGGCCCCAAGCAATTACTAGATCCATGATTACCTCACAGTGTGCAAGTGTGCTGAGCACTGTGCAGCACATGTATTTGCAAAAACATCGGTATTCTAAATATGGCATTCATTTAGTGCTTTAACGAGTTAGTATGGTTCTTCTATACACACTGTGCATCAAAAAATTGTCAAAATAATTTTGCATTAAAATGTCATCAGCTATTACATCCCTCAATGAATGTAACAAACAGTGATACGAAGATGACAAAACTCTTACTTCAGAAGAAGAAGTGAAGAAGAAGAAAAGCAGGATAAACGAGAAGTAGAAGGAGAAGAGGAGAGACCAAAGAATTCTGAAGACTGGAGAAATATCAGGACAATATTTCGGATAGTGATGATGACCTGATATCAAAAGTTTATGGAAGAATGGATTCTGGCAGTACAATGATGGAGAATGCTAAACAGAATATGGCAGTTATTCTAGACACTGCTGAAAAACTTAGCAACCCACCCTTCTTCAACGATTTTTGTCAAAGCTTCACGAAAATTATGATGAACATGTTTTCCTGCAAAAAGCATTAGAAGAAAGTGATCTACATAGATACAAAACTGTCTGCAACAACAGACTTTCTTAAATCAAAGCTGATGCTTTGGGGGTACTGAAGCAATAAAGATGGCATGGAATTCTCGAAAGCATCTATTCAAGAAACTTATTTGTAAAAATGATGATATCCTGTCTGATGAATTACAAGAAAGACAAGAAGATAATCAAAATATGAGTGAAATGCCAAACAGTCAAGAAACAATGCCAGTCCAAGACTACAATAATATCTTAAAAAGATATTGGAAGCTATAGATTTTCGATTAACAGGATAAAGTATCAAAAGGTGTGTCTACATAATGTATGGCTGATTGCACGATCGTATGTGCTATTCACTTTACTGTGCATTACCAGATGCTATATGACCAGTTTTGAATGTAAGTACCTATAACCAATATCAATTTAACTGAATGACTGACGTGTATGTGCTTGAGAGCCATAAAATTGCTTACAATGGTTTGCATTAGAATGTTACATAGCCATAGACCTACATAAGCTGGATCATTCAGAAAAACTAGATGGATTTTTCGTATTTTGATGCGTAGGTACGTTTAGTACATACGCTCACTGTGAGGTAATTGTTATTACATCTACACATCATGCGGCTCTGGCTGGGGCATCCCGCCAATGTCTGATATATGAATTGTGTGCGTAATGACACGGTAAGCAAAATAATAAATGAAACTGGTGCGCAAGACAGCATTCATGAACAACAGTAGGAAATAATTACATCAAAAGGCTTATTAGTCGCTGAAAAACCATTGACATTTGTCCCTTTTTGGCCTTAAATTTGCAATATTTTACCAAGGAAATTCGGTATTTTCCCCCAATTCTGTTGTGCCCGTCTGCTAGAAAATTCAGTAGTGTAGCTATAGGGGATATGGGGGACTAGTCTCCCCAAACTTTCGAAAGTACAAATATTTTCCACCAGAGCAAACCAAATGGAAAAATTGAAATTCCTAAAGCGCGCCTGAAAGATTGTTTGAATATATTAAAACACTCTTTGGACTTAAAACCCCAAAATTTTAGGCCGCTCTGTACCTATTTATTTACATTCCGTATATTTTGAATATAATTCTAATGAACTTAAATTTGCAGAAAAGTTTTAGTACGTAGATCTCACTGTGTAAAGCTTAAAAACACCATTAGTTCTGCCAATCTACAAGTAGTTGTTGAGATACTTGGCTTCAAAATTTTCGTCCTCATTCAAATTCAGAAGGCCAGCTACAACCCTGAGAAGCTCTAGTAGATAAAGGTGTTCCATTACTTAGCTGGAAAAAACCTAGGTGGAGAAAGTGACAATGTCATAATAATGAACATAAGATTATTCACATGAAAAAGATAACATTCTTAAAGTGATAATCATTTCCAAGCCCCAGTACAGCTCCAGAGAATACATCTTCTTTGCATCCTCTCCATGCACTAATGTGCCACAATGTGTGATTATTAAACCGCACTGTGGTGCATTAGGCACTGCACAGTTACGCACACTTGGTAATTAGGCAAGTGCACTGTGCGGTATTTTTTGTTTTTTTCTTATGCCTTAGGCTGAACCCCCAGAATTCAATCGCTACCCTTATATGGTTACGCAGTATATGTATTGTAAAGGTGGGAAGTGAAACGTTCGAATCTAGGCCTCTTGATGACTTGGTGAACAGGCATTATTTCGAATAAAAATTAAGTCCTATTTACTACTTTCCCAGCACAACATTCACGTTTCTTTGCACTAATTGCCTTAATTCGTATTTTGTTTATTTTTATTATATATAGCGCCCTGCTGAAATAGAGGCATACTACATCTTTCAACGACAATGTTATTAGTGAAAATTTATTTTCCTCAAATTTTTTTGATAGCTTTAGTCGACTGGGAATTTTACTTGAGAATATACTGTTTTCGTAACAAGCCTTTATAATGCTTCAAGAAAAATACAGCACTAGGTATAGTAGCTCATGAATTAGATCTGCGCTTGCATAAATGTAAGCGATTTTTACTTTATCATTTTTTCTGCGAATATAGCTATCACCGCTTATTTGTACTGCTATAATGAGTGTAACACATGCAAGCATTGATACATTATTTCTTATCTACTAAATAAACTGATAATGAAAGAGCTAATAACGCCTCAACGTTTAGCTCATATTAGGCAGTTTTCATTTTTATAAACAAGGTCATGTTGACTCAAAATCGTTAAAAACGTTGTAATTTCGGAAAACAATGAGGCAACAATGCTTTTGAAGAAACTAATGATGTGCCCTGCAGAACCGTAAAACAGGCATAATTTATCCTTTAAAATTGGCACATTGAATCCGGATTCTTATTAGAGCTGTATTTAATATTAGAATATACAATTTTATTTGGATCCATATCCGCTTATATTTAATGTACGCGAATTCATTAGGATCCAGAGACGCAAAAATCAGTAAGTATTATACTGAATTAAATAATGAATTACTCTGCCTTAGGTATTTTTGAGTTAAATCCGAGAAAAATTATATTTTGAATATATAAGTACTCGTTTGGATAAATATATTAAATTGAAAAAAACGTTAAATAAAAATAAGAGACTTAAGAAATCAGAAATTATATATAAAATCATATTAAATTATAAAAGCAATATTATATTCCTGATAATAAAAATCATAATGTCATTTAAAAATCAAAAATCATATAAATTAACACGATTTAGTGCATGAAATCCAGATTCTCGTCTTTAATTATCCGATTTTCTAAGGTCTACACTAATCATCTCTGCGACTCAGCTATATTTGTCTTAATTTAGGCACACTCAAACAAGTATCAAATACACTGTTTTAGTTCAATTTTAGCCAAATCACATACTAGAGCGAAAAATTGATTTATCCTATAATCCTGATCCGGGGGCAGACTTATAAAGGCTAGGTCCGCCGGATATGCTAATTTGGGGCAAGAAGGGGCAGAAAGCTTAGTGGTCATTAAACGTGTATGTACATAATTTTAGTACAATGCAACAAAATTGATTTATCCGATAATCCTTATCCGGGGCAGATCTATAACCGCCAGGTCCACTGGATATGCAAAATTTGTGACAGGAAAAGGCGAATAGCTTAGTGGTCATTAAACATGTATGTACATAATTTTAACACAATGCAACACAATTGATTTATCCCATAATCCTGATTCAGGGCAGATTTATAAATGCCAGGTCCGCTGGATATGCTAATTAGGTTCGGGAAGGGCGCAAAGCTTAGTGGTCATTAAACGTGTATGTACATTATTTTAGCACAATGCTATAAAATTGATTTATCCCATAATCCTGATCTAGGGGCCAGATTTATAAAAGCCAGGTCTGCCGGACTTGCTAATTAGGGTCGGTAAGGGGCAGAAAGCCAATAAATATAGGTAACGTAGTAACACTCGTGACTCCAAGGGTATAATGACGTCATCTTGTTTGTTTATCAGGATCGTGATACGGCATAATCTCGTATTTAGTGCATGTGCACTTATTAAGCATTCTTAACCAGTACCCCCAGGTTAGCCCGTGTTACTACTTATCTAATATATATTTGTGAAAGTGTGTTTGTATGTCCGGGGTTGGCTCCGGCCCCATAGCAGATGGGGGTTGAAATTCTGGCCCGAGGTCGGCCTACCTATGGGGGTGTAGTAGCGATTTTGAAATTTTGTCAAACGCACCCATTGGCCCTGGGCAGGGGAGGAGCGGGGTTTGGCCCCTGTGCTATAAGCCTGCACGATTTTGGGTGATGACCGATTTTTTGCCATTTTTTCAAAACTTAGTTTATAGTGTTTGTATAGGGATACCCCGGCCAAGGGGAGCATGCCTGGCGACACTATGTACATTGTTATATGTTATAGCATTGATCGGCACTGTGAAACATCAAAATACGGGTTTAACCAAATAATGCTATAACATAGGCAATTTTATAAGATAGGCATGGTATGAGATACTATGTGCAACAAGATAGGCAATGCTATAAGATAGGACATGATAGGACATGATATAAGATACCCTGTGCTACAGGATAGGCAATACTATAAGATAGGACGAGATATAAGATACCCTGTGCTGCAAGATAGGCAATGCTATAAGATAGAACGTTATAAAAGATACCCCGTGCTACAAGATAGGCAATGCTATAAGATAGGAAGTGATATAAGATACCCCGAGCTGCAAGATAGGCAATGTTATAAGATAGTATGGGATATAAGATACCCTGTGCTACGAGATAGGCAATGCTATAAGATAGGTGTGATATAGATACCCTGTCTGTGCCATAACATGCAGTGATATAAGATAGGAGATACCATCAGCTATAACATATGAGTGATATGAAATATCACGTGATATATGACACCCTTTGCTACAACAAACAAAAAATTTTTAAAACATCAAAAATATGGTTTTACCAAAAAAATTTTCCAAAACATTCTAACACATCAAAAATATGGTTTAACGAAAAAAATTTTCCAAAACATCCCAAAACATCAAAAATATGGATTTGATTAAAAAAAGTTTTCAAAACATCCTAAAACATCAAAAATATGGTTTGACGAAAAAAATTTTCCAAAACATCCCAAAACATCAAAAATATGGGTTTTATTAAAAAAATTTCCAGAACAACCCAGAACATCAAAAATATGATTATGGCTGAACAATTTTCAAAACCATTCTGTAACGTCAAAAATATGGATTTGATCAAAAAAATGGTTGACAAAAGAAATTTTAAAGAAATCCAAAAATAAAATATGGTTTATACCAACAATTTTTTTAGAAATATCCCAAAAACATCAAAAGTCCTGAAAAATAAAAAATACAAGAGACATATCAATTCCATATAGCTATCAGGCCTAAGTTCAGCCCGGGCAACGCCGGGCGGCTCATCTAGTACGCTATAAAGATGAAACTGCGTTCCTTCCAAAAATCGATCATCCCCGGATCTTCTAATCATCCAGTATGAACAAAATTGTGTAATTTAGTACAATTTAGTTCTGCTGTGATGTTGCATACATTTACGCTCATACATTTATCTATGTACAGATTGTTTCGTTTTTGATAGAAAGGAGAAAAGAAGCAGTAGTTTCAGTTTGAAAGTATTCATTTTTAGTGTACTAAAATGATTTTTATATTCCTTTAATTTTAATTTTCAGTCTTAATGCACTCAATAAAAAGTCGACAGGTGCTCGCCCGCCACCGCCAGACGATTGCTCACCAATCACCTGTGATTGGTCGAGAAATGGATTTTTAAATTTTTTTAATTCGTTCTATCAGTTACAAGCGGATCATTGAAGCAAAGTAATTCAAGTCGGAAATTTTTCCGATTTACAGAACAGGTATTTGGCAGTGCAGAATTTTTTTAGTCCGATGGCTCTGATGCGGATTTATTCAAGAGTATGATCACAGTAGGTGTAGGTGTATGGTCGTTTTGTTTGCCCGAATAAACTTCTATGTAATAGTACCTAATGGTACGCTGATAACACTTGGAATGTGATGCATTATGCAACTTCTCATAAATTCAAGCCGCAGTGCCTCCACACGAGGAAACGTGCGTGGAGGGATGCATATCTAATGAACTTGACAATTTTCCTCCTTCGCATACAGAAATAGGACAAAAATCTAAGTCGAATAAATCAAGTCGCAGTTTTATATTTTCGTTCGCTATCTGTGTGGAAATGCCTCTAGAATTCGTCCAATCTGAAAAAGGATAATGGAAATTGATTGATGCCGGATGTGTGCATGTTTATAAAAGATAAGGAAGCTGAAGACAGAATATTTTGGAAATGGGAGTTTTCTAAAAACTTTAAATGCCATAAGCGTATGCACACGTCCGGCAATGAAATTATCGCACATTTTGGTGAACATAACCAAGGATCGAATGCTGGAAAAATTGAAGTTGCAAAAGCTATCGAGGATGCTCGATTTTGTGCCTCAAATAGCCAGGACGGTTCGCAGACTATAGTCGCAGCAACGTTTGCCGCAGTTTCAAATGCTGCAGTCCCACGAGTTGCCGAAGTGCGATTCTTTGAAACGTACCAAACGGAACGTCCGGCAGTGTGAAGGTGGTTTTCCACCAAAATCTGAGATATAAACTACTCTGAAACATGAATTTCGTTGAATTTGATTATCCATTAATATTACAAAATTAACATGAACGTGGTGCCAAAAAGTGATCCGAATATTTTTGCAAGCATGAATAGAGGCCCAGAAATCGACGTCTGTTGAGAAAACAACAATTTTTACACTTCTGATCAAGCACTGACAAATCTTGCGTCAAAAAATTGTGAAAAAACGACAAATTCTAATAAAAGAGTGCCTCGAAGTGACTGCTTTTACGACAGGCTATTCTGATGTTAGAATCTCTAAAGCTAGATTTGAGTAAATTTTTTATTTTTAATCCAACATAGATTCGTTCGCAAAATGAAATAAATGTAAAAACATATTGGATTCTCATTGGCGACATTAGCAAAATTAGAAATGAACGCTGGATTCGTACCTAAAATCGCTATATCTTAATTTATGGATAATTGCATTTGTTACTACAGTAACGTGTGCAAAAGATTGCTAAGTTCTATCGGTAACGTTTTTAATCAATTATTGCCATGCTCATCAGAGATATCAAATTTCTTTTCTTTTAAATTTAGCAAAAATAAATCCGATGTGCAGGAATTCTGGGTAAACGAAGAATTCAGGATAACTTTGGAACGAAAAACTTTTATTTATTTCATTTTCATTGTCTGGCGTATTGCTTCGCGATATCGCAACAAACACATAACAGTGACATTTGATTTTTCCGTTCAAATTCCATATTTTAACGTTGATCGATATTCAAAGAAAAAGCCAGCAATGGTTTCTTTCCAAAAAATGCCACCGCATCAGATTTCTCTGATGATCGGACGAACTGTCTACCTTTAATGTAGGTCATCAAACACCAATTTACGTTTGCTTTTTAGAGGGTCATACTCGCTTATGACGCACAGTGGCATATTTGAACGCGACTGCGGCGCCAACTCTACAATAACATACTTTTAAAGCCATTTTAGCATACCAGACGACATTTTTGCCTAAAAAGTTAATTCTTTGATTACTAGACCGGCCATGCTGTGCATCTATACCCAAAACATGCATATGGGGGCTTGGGGTTCTAATTAAACCTTAAAAATGGGAAAATGAAGCATTTTCTAGGGAAAATAGGAAAATGAGATAGAATGACGGCCAAAAACCGCCAAAAATCGATATATTTCTTTGAAAGTGCTTGAAATGGACGAGAAACTGTACGATAACGTTGATTTAACGCTATTGTAGCAGTTATACCAGATTTTGAGGCCTATTTCGTTCGAAAAAGGTCACTTATTGACTCCTAGACCAGCTGACTCTATTGGCAATGCTATGCAAGTACATATATATCGCCGTGACTAGATGTTTGCTTGAGGGTTTGATGGTCGAAACTCTGCTGAAAAGTAAAAAGGAAGATTCAGTAATGCAATGTGGCAAGATTAACTAAAAACAGGTAAAAACCGGAATTTTCTGCAAAAGTGCATCATAGTACGTTTAACGGCAGTATTGCACATTCTCAGCTTCTGGGAAATAATATTTTATTCTGCAATTTGATAATTTTTGAAAAATGAGCTTGTTAAGCGAGAGTTGTAAACCAAGGGAAAAACTTAAAGTTTAAACATACCATTAAATTATGAAGAGAATTATAAAAGATTTTAAACTAGAAGAAAATGAAAAAGGTGGGATTTCAGTAAATTAAAACAAATTTAGAGGATATGATGAAACATTATTGTTGAGAATAGGACAATCACGTGCTATGTATAACGACTCCTTGATTAAAAGATCAAAATAGTTGGATGCTCGACTAATAACCTTGAAGCAATCTGATGTAATTGAATGATTGCTATTTGAGACATGTTTGTGAATAGCAGATAAGCTATCACCCTGAATTGGCTTTCCTGTAGCAAATGAGATGCCAGAATGTTCTGCAATTCTACTCCCAAAATGTCGGCGAGTTTTGCCAATGTAACTAGTCATACAGCTAGAACACGTATACTTATATACTAAATTTGAGAGTAGCTTAGCAGGTACAGCATCCTTGTTCTTGAAAAACCGGCTTATACACATGACAGGTTTGTAAACAAACCTTACTCTAATCTGAGGGTAAAATGCAGATATAAGCTTTAGAATTCTGCTGCGTACATTGTAGCCATGCACACCAGTATAAGGCAAAACAAGAGAATAGCATAATTTATCACAACCGACTTTTATTTCATCACTCTTATTATACACCTTGTCATAAAGTCTGATATGACCTATCAATCAAGCCAAGGGGATACTCATTTTGCAGTAGAGTCTGCTTCAGCTTGTCAATATCAGAGACAAAAGTCTGATATGAGTTACAAATCATGTAAATGCGACTCACAAGTGTCCTTATTAAACCAACTTTATAGGCAAAAGGAATGAAGCTGAACAATTTGGTATAAAGGCCAGAAAATGTAGGTTTCTGATATGATGATGTCACAATATCATCGGACTTCCTTTCAACAAGAACATCAAGGAAATTTAATTTCTTGTCACATTCAGTTTCAAATGTGAACTTCATATTAGGATGTTGCTGATTCATGTAATCACAGAACTTAGTAGGCTGATTTCTGTCAGAAAACACTACAAATGTGTCATCAACATAACGTACATAAAACTTGGGTCTGATCTTTATATTGCAGTCTCTGAGCCACTTTGTTTCATGATAGCTCAAGAAAAGTTGGCAAGAACTGGGCCAAGCGGATTACCCATAGCAACACCATCTATCTGTTGATAGATTTTACCATTACACGTAAAGTAACACTCTTTAACTGCAAGTTCTAGAAGCAGTTTGAATTGATGACAATTCATGTTATTTACTAACATGACATTTTGATCATCAAATAGTTTCCTAATACATATATCAATAGTCTCATTGAGTGGAATATTAGTGAACAAGCTTTGAACATGTTCACTAATATTCCACTCAATGAGACTATTGATATATGTATTAGGAAACTATTTGATGATCAAAGTGTCATGTTAGTAAATAACGTGAATTGTCATCAATTCAAACTGCTTCTAGAACTTGCAGTTAAAGAGTGTTACTTTACGTGTAATGGTAAAATCTATCAACAGATAGATGGTGTTGCTATGGGTAATCCGCTTGGCCCAGTTCTTGCCAACATTTTCTTGAGCTATCATGAAACAAAGTGGCTCAGAGACTGCAATATAAAGATCAGACCCAATTTTTATGTACGTTATGTTGATGACACATTTGTAGTGTTTTCTGACAGAAATCAGCCTACTAAGTTCTGTGATTACATGAATTAGCAACATCCTAATATGAAGTTCACATTTGAAACTGAATGCGACAAGAAATTAAATTTCCTTGATGTTCTTGTTGAAAGGAAGTCCGATGATATTGTGACATCATCATATCAGAAACCTACATTTTCTGGCCTTTATACCAAATTGTCTAGCTTCATTCCTTTTGCCTATAAAGTTGGTTTAATAAGGACACTTGTGAGTCGCATTTACATGATTTGTAACTCATATCAGACTTTTGTCTCTGATATTGACAAGCTGAAGCAGACTCTACTGCAAAATGAGTATCCCCTTGGCTTGATTGATAAGGTCATATCAGACTTTTATGACAAAGGTGTATAATAAGAGTGATGAAATAAAAGTCGGTTGTGATAAATTATGCTATTCTCTTGTTTTGCCTTATACTGGTGTGCATGGCTACAATGTACGCAGCAGAATTCTAAAGCTTATATCTGCATTTTACCCTCAGATTAGAGTAAGGTTTGTTTACAAACCTGTCAGGTGTATAAGCCGGTTTTTCAAGAACAAGGATGCTGTACCTGCTAAGCTACTCTCAAATTTATTATATAAGTATACGTGTTCTAGCTGTATGGCTAGTTACATTGGCGAAACTCGCCGACATTTTGGGAGTAGAATTGCAGAACATACTGGCATCTCATTTGCTACAGGAAAGCCAATTCAGGGTGATAGCATATCTGCTATTCACAAACATGTCTCAAATAGCAATCATTCAATTACATCAGATTGCTTCAAGGTTATTAGTCGAGCATCCAACTCTTTTGATCTTTTAATCAAGGAGTCGTTATACATAGCACGTGATCGTCCTATTCTCAACAATAATGTTTCATCATATCCTCTAAATTTGTTTTAATTTACTGAAATCCCACCTTTTTCATTTTCTTCTAGTTTAAAATCTTTTATAATTCTCTTCATAATTTAATGGTATGTTTAAACTTTAAGTTTTTCTCTTGGTTTACAACTCTCGCTTAACAAGCTCATTTTTCAAAACTATTACCTAGTGCACAGTCGCTTCTACAGTTATGCTTTGATAATTTTTAATTCAGCTTTCAAATATTTTCAAAGATTCCATATTCGTCTATCTCGTAATCTTAAGAAACGTGTAGAATGTACACTCTAACATTCTACGCGTTTCTTAAGATTATCCATGAAATTCTCAGAGAGTTTGGTCAAACATCTCAAATAATCATCATGTTAGCGAAATGAGCAAAACTCGTTACATACACAATATGACATTAAATTCTAGAACGCTGAGCTGTATAGCTCTATTGGTCGCACTCAACATGGGTGTGGGAAGCGGGGGTTTGGGATTATGCATCCCGCAGATCGTCGAATTTTTGTAAAACTGCTTTCTTCAAGCAGTTTCTTAAATATTCCTGCAGCCAGAGCAGCAGCTCGTTCAACAGGTTACGGTTTTGGCTTCGGAAATTTAGCCATGCGTTTGTCTATGCAAAGTTTTGTTTCGTTGTTTTGTTTTGCCTAAATACCGATCCGAATCATATTTCTATCCTGAAACGCCTTCCGTTTAGCTAAATCATAATTAACTCGTAATAAAAAAAATAATAAAAATCAAATTTCAATCTTTATATTTACTGTGAAGCGATGTCGAACACTTTTAATTCTAATTACGAATTACCCACGTTTACGGCTTACTTTTTGATTCGTCATTGCAGAATAAATTTACTTCCGAAATTTGATCTTACATTGAAGATCAACTATATTCCTCGCTTGTGCAAGAAAAAATACCAGCGACAAGGCCAGTAATTCAAAAAGCTTACCAACGCATCATATTTCTGTGAGGGTCGGGCACACACCTGGGCGTGGGGGTTTGGGGGGGTATGCACCCCCCCAGAAACCAAAATACCCCCCCAGAAATCAAAATACCCCCCAGAATTCAATTTTTGAAAATTTTTTTCGTTTTTTTCGCAATTTTTTGATGCCAATGGATAGTGCTTGATGAGAAACGTCGAAAAATGGTGTTTTTATCGCCATACCACCATTTTTAAGGCCATTTTTCGACCTTCAAAAGAATCTTGCACCCCCCCCCAGAATTTTCTTGCTGCCCACGTATGGTCGGGCACATTAGGTACCTTTAACGTGAGTTGTTAAAACCGATTTTTAATTAATTTTCCGATATTCAAAGTCAATTATGACGTGCTGTGATCATACCCGGGTGTGGGGGGCGATTTAAAGGGTATGCTACCCGAGAAAAAATACCACCCCCCAGAAATCAAAATAACCCCCCTCCCCCAGCCAGTGGTCCGTTTTTTTCCTAATTTTTCGATGCTAATGGATAGTGCTCGATGAGAAATCTTGAAAAATGATGTTTTTACGCCATACCACCATTTTTGAGGCCATTTTTTACCTTTGAAAGAATCTTGCACCCCTTCCCAGAACTTTGATGCTGCCCACCTTTGACTGTGATAGATTTAAACGCGATTGCAAGGTCATTTGTTCAATAAATGTTTTTTAGTAGTAAATTATAAATTTCTTTCTTAAAAGTCTTCGGTTTACATTCCTTTCAGGCTTTAGAGAAATTTTTTGATTTGGAAGAATATTTTAATTTTTTTGGAAAATTTCCCTTTTTACGTGCTGGGGTCTAAGCCCCCACGTGCAAGTCTCTTATAAACTCTGAAAGCGTTGGAATTATTGAGTCCTGGAGGAATTTCGATAATATTTTAAAATTAAAATTGCTCATTTGATTCTTCTTGATTTGAAGGTCGCTACAGAATAGATTTTTCTACTAAAATTTGACCTTTTGCTAAACATGAACGACACCATCCATAAATATACCAGCAATAATGATATTAAATCCAAAAATTTGTCAACGCATCAGATTTCTCCGAGGGTCGACTAAATTGACTACCTTCGATGTGGGTTGCCTAAAACCAAATTTTGGTTAATTTCTCGAAGGTAATACTCGCTTATAACGTGCTCTTATAGGTTTTAACGCGACTGCAGCGCCAGCTATCCAGCATATCTATCTACTAGTATTTTATTTTGCGCAATAAATAAGACTGCATAACTGACCTGCTGATCTTGTCGTACATGAAACTATAGTCTGTTTAATTTATTCGAGAGCTTTTTAGTTAATTTTTGAAAGGGCTTCAGTAAGCGAAACAAGGCAAATTACCGTAATTCGGCAGATTAGCTCAGTGAGGGCGTGTGACTGGGATTCTTCCATTTTTAATGTACTAATCCGCCCATATAAATTTAATCTAGACATTTGATCAGTGCTGGGACATACTACAGTACGTGGCGCTAAATAAAAAGCTATCGGCTGGAAGCGAACCTGGGTTGCTTCGACGACAAGCAGACGTTTTACCACTGAGCTATGCGGGAGTTCGCAACGTTTCTTAACTTCTTGATCTATTGTATTTAAAGTGCCGACTTAGGATAAGCTGAATGCGGTATTTTTATCTGCAAGTTGATTGATCTGCTGGAAGACGAGAATAAGTTATGCCACAAAGATGTTATTCAAAAACCCTTCTTTGGTACGTAGCTACAGTGCGATCTAGCGACCTACAGTAAATAAGAAAGAAGGGGTTACTGTAGTCTTCGAAAACATTAACTGAAAAAGTTCTCGGATAAATGAAACATACTTTAGTAGGTACGACTTGTTGAATGGACACACGCACCTGAAGGAGAAGGATTTCTGAAAAATAAACAGAAATCAGAGATCAAACGTGATGCAAAATTGGAAGAAAACAGTGTCTTCGCAGAGAGAAAGAAGTGAGACGCACTATTAAATCAATCAATACAATTAAAATAAAAATGCATATTGCTGCTTATTGTTCGACAAGGATTAAACCTGGATCATGGATATAATTTTCATTTAAATTGAATTTCTATTGAAGCAAAAAGCGGATCCGAATAGGACGCAAGCGTTAATAGAGTGCCAGCAGTAAATTTCTGTTGAGAAAAGACCAATTTTTATATTTCTGATCAAGCTCTGTCAAATCTTGCGTCATAAAATTTAAAAAAAATGAAATTCAAATAAAAGGAATACCGCGAAACGCGACTGCTTTTACGACAGGTTCAGCATGATTCTGAGGCAGGAAACCCCAAATTGACGCCCTTAAATAGTTTTTAAGCGCTACTGAGAAAAATATATATTTACATAGTTCGACGACATTGTTTTCCGAGAAAGGGTCAATTATTTATATAGTGAGTGTAAGGCACACGGCGGCAACAGCGGCAACCGGTCACCGGCAACTTGGTGGCCGGCGGCTGGTTGCTGCAGGTTGCTAGCGAAAAATTGCATGGCAACCAGCTTCTGGTGGCTAGTGGCCGCTTATTTCCAGGCAAAATTACACGGCAACCTGCAGAAACGTACCGTTTTGGTTGCCGCTGGTACAACCTGCTATTTTTAGCACACGCCTGCACTATTTTACATTGCTATCGATTTTTCTGCGAGTGTTCATAAGCAAAAAGTGAAGAAAATCAGTAATTATTAAGGTAGGTTCTCTTTTTCAATTAAACTCTTTTTCAAGTTTTAATTAAATTTTAAGGATAGTACTCATTAATGACATTTACTGACTATTGACATTCTTAAAAACTTAAGTTTAGGTTATAAGAGTAGTTTTTGTATAGAACAAGGATTTTGTAGCTCTTACAATGATTTCTCGATTTTCTTCTATCGACTTATGTTGATTTCTGCATAATTTTGTGAGTTTTTCATTCAAATACTTTTAAAAATTTTGTAAATTTCTTACTTTTTTTGCATCAGAAATAATTCTACATATTAACAGACGGCGAAAAACCGGTAATTAGGCATAATATGCGATTTTTTGGACAATGATTGACACTTCTAGGGAATTATTGGCTTCCACTTTCCCCTGTCAGAAAATTATGGATCCGCCACTGATTTGATTCGTGTGCTATGCTTCGCTGACAGCGATTTTCTGCCGCTTTGCAATATAATTTTTAACCCAAATCCGTCATGATTTTGGATCATTTCCAAATAATTAATAATAGCCAGACAAAAACAACGCTGCCTTCACTGGAGCCAGGTCGTACTAAAATATCATAGTTACCTATTTTCTACAAGTTGCCTAGCTGAGTTGCCACCACCAGGTTGACACCCGTGCAAACGAGGTTGCTGACGGCAGCAACCGGCCACCAGCCACCAACTTGCCGGTCTGTGGCAACCGACCAACGTTTACCAGGTTGCCGGTGGCCGCTATTGCCGCCGTGTGAACGGGCCTTACAGATTTGGCGGTCGAATTTGGTATGAAAATTTCGAAAATGAACATAATTTAAGCTTTGGTCTCATGGGCGACACTAGGATGGTTAGAAATAAATGCCAAATTTGTACCTAAACTCGCCTTGTTTACTTTATTGATAATTACATATTATACATCAAGAATGAAGTGGTGCAAAAAATTGCCAAGTTCAATCGGTAGCATATTTCTGATCAATTATTGCCATGTTGTTGCGAGAAATTCAATTTGTTTCCTCATTTTCATAGCTTTAAGTATTATAAAAAAATAATCATTCTAGTTTTTCCGTATCGTTATGCGCAGGAAGTCTGGGCATATGGGAAATTCGAAATGATTTTGAGGCTGAAATCACTTTGTAATTTGATTCTCATTCTCTAGCATATTGCTTCAATAAACAAATTGATATATTTCCCAATCAATTCCAACGATTGAGATTATGAAGGACTTTCAAATGAAAAATCGGCAATTATTTTGGTCTCTTTCCAAAAAACCAACACATCAGATTTTTTCTGAAGATCGATCTAAATAACTACGTTTAATGTGAACCGTCAAAAACCAATTTGTGTTTAATTTTTCGAAGGTCATACTCACTTATAACGCTCTGTGATATATTAATCGCGATTGCAGCGCCAAATGTCCAATAGTACCTCATCGCTCATTGCATGTGTAAGTAAATAATGACCTATGCCTTTGGAATAGTTCAAATTCTGGCATGCTCTGTAGGCCTCAATACTATGCATTAGGGGATTCCCTTAATTCCAAGCAGATGGGTAATGGTCAAACGAGGCAAAATATAGGCTTAAAACTAAAAAAATTGAATATTTTATAAAAAAAAGTGCTGAAAATTGACCAGAAGCTGTAGATTAACGCAGTTTAAAGGCTATTTTAGCATACAAGGTACCCCCTCCTAAGACTGGCCATGCTGCGCATCAATGACCAAACGTGCACATGAGGGGATCATAATGGAGAAATACAAAATTTTTCAGAATAAATGAGGCAGAATGACTGCTAACAACGAATGAATTCTTGCCTCATAATCATGGTGGACCGTTGCAAAGTAATCGTACTTTGTGGCATTCTTCTATTTAAATTTTATCCTTTTTTCACAATTTAATACTTTAATAGTGGAAAGATGGGCAATGGTTAAATGAGGCAAATTAAAGGCTTGAAACTAAAAAACTGTTGGTGGGATTCCATTTTGTTGTGGCAAATTGACTGTAAAATTTTGATTTTCCTCTCTTGGTGATTTACTACGACGTTTCCGTTTTCTAGTTTTCTTACATCGATGACGTAAATATTTCAAAACGTACCAGAAAAAGAGAAACATGAGAATGGCTGTGACAAAAGTCGATGTCACAGTATGATTTAATGACGAAATCCTTGTGGGATAATAAGTAATTCGATTACAGTCTGCTTAGATTATAAGAAATTCTTGATTTTACGCTCGATTACATAAAAACCATATTTCGGGAATTCTTTTCTATCCGTTAGCTCACGTGCTTGTGCTCTAAATTTTAGTTTTATTTGTTCTCTAGGCAAAGTATGGGAAATATTTAGTTGTAATGACGCAAATTACTTCGATAAGATTCGTTTTTATGAAACCTTTTTCAGTCTTTACCTTTTACTAAATACAAAGTATTTAGTCACGCTTGTTTTAATGTTAATTAGCCAAACGGAAATCGTGTCACCGTAATTCTACCGTAATCTCGTCCAATAGAATTATTCTCCACCTTTTCAACGAAAGTATAAAATATCCGTGTTTTATCATTTTGGTCACGTCTTCTCTTTCCGGCAAAACCGGGTTTTTAAACTTTTGAGTGCTTGTTGCTACGTTCATTTGCATTATTATTCGACAATAAAAGTTAATCCTAATCGCTGAAGTAGTTCTGCTACACTTTGTATCATTCTTTTATTTAAATTTTATCCTTTTTTCACAATTTAATACTGCAAGATTTGACAGAACTTGATCAGGAATATGAAAATTAGTGTTTTCGTAAAAGACATCGATTTCTGGCGGCACTCTGTCAACGCTCGCGTATTATTCGGATCCGCTTTTTGCAATAACGTTCATGATAATTCTGTCATTTCAATAGAAATTCAATTAAAACGAATATTATATCCAAGATCCAGAATTAATCATAGTCAAGCAATAAGCACCAAATGCGTTTTTTATTCTCCTTGTCTCAATTGATTTTATAATGCGGTTCCCTTCTATGAATTTTGGATTTCTGGCATTTTGTTCTATCAATTGGCATCACGTTTGATATCTAAGTTCTGTTTATCTTTCGGAAATCCTACTCTTTCAGGTGCATGTGTCCAGGGCGGATTTAGGGGGCGGGGAAGCGGCCGCTCCCCCCATTAGCCCAAAATAGTGCGCAAAATTAAGCATTTTTGAGCGATTTTTAGCGATTTTTGGGTTAAAACGGCTAATTTTTCCGCTCAAGTCAGGGTTCCGCCCCTTAGGGGTACCAACCCCTCTTAGGAAAATTCTAGATCGGCCACTGCATGTGTCCATTCATTAAGTCGTACCTACGGTCTGTTCCATTCCAAATGGCCCATTTTTGCTTTACCGCATATTATTGTAGCAGAATTTATTGCGGGTTAGGTTATTGCGGCAGTCTTTTAGATGCGTCACATCTTAGGCAAAGCACATTAAACATCAAAAAGAAGACTTTAAAGTAACCAGCTGATGTTACCTGAGCATAACTGAAGTTTTCAGTGAAAAATAGGCCATTGTGAACGGAACAAACCATAGTTTCATGTAAAACAACATCAGCAGGTTGTTTACGCAGTCTTATTTACTGCACAATGTAAATATTAGTAGATGATGCTAGATAGCTGACGCTGCAGTCGCGTTAAAACCTATTATAGCACGTTATAAGCGAGAATTACCTTCGAAAAATTAAGCTAAATTTGGTTTTTGACAACCCACTTCGAAGGTAGTCAATTTAGTCGACCCTCGGAGAAATCTGATGCGTTGGCAAAATTTTGCAATTATAGGCATTATCGCTGGTATCTTTACGAGAAATGTCGTTCATGTTTAGCGAAAGGTCGGATTTCGGCGGGAAATCTCTTCTGTAGCGACCTTCAAATCAAGAAGAATCAAGTATGACCTTCGAAAAATTGATCACAATTTGGTTTTTGATAACCCTTATTAAAGGTAGTCAATACTCCCGACCATAAGTGGGCAGCACCGGAATTCTGGGGAGGGAGGTGAAAAAGTTTTCAAAGGTCAAATAAATGGTCTTAAAAAAACACCATTTCTCGTCGTTTCTCATCGAGCACTATCGAATGGCATCAAAAAATCGCTAAAAAGCAAAAAATTTAAAATTTGAATTCTGGGGGGTATTTTGATTTCTGGGGGGTATTTTAACTTCTGGGGGTGCATACCCCCCAAACCCCCCACGCCCATGTGTGCTCCCGACCCTCAGAGAAATCTGATGCGTTGGTAAGTTTTTGGAATTACCAGCTTTGTCGCTGATATGTTTTTATTGCTCGACTGCACGAGCAATAAATATAGTGATATCAAATTTCTAAAGGAAACCTAAAACACCGAAGAATCAAAAAGTAAGCAGTAAATGTAGGAAATTCTGAGCAACATATCAAATTTCGATCCATTCTAAAATGATATGGCGCAAAAATGATCAAATAAGCACTTCTAATTTGAAAATCATCGAGAATTCTCACAAAGATTCCGACTTTCGGGGCAGCCTCTACATCTCCATTGTTCTCATAACAACTATGTTTCTTAAATTATTTATCTATTTCTTGTTATTTATTCATTATCGCCATGTGTACTCTTTTTTGTAGTGCATGTCATGTTGGGACACGATCATGTCCAGATTTATAACCGCACCTACATGTGTAAGAACAAAATGTATCACACGTGGGGCGTGCAGGGGTTTGGGGGTATGCACCCCCCAGAAGTTGGAATAACCCCCAGAAATTGGAATACCCCCTCCCCAGAAATCAATTTTTGAAATTTTTTTTGCGTTTTCAGCGATTTTTTGATGCCATTGGATAGTGCTCGATGAGTAACGTCGAAAAATGGTGTTTTTTACACTATATGAACATTTTTAAGACCATTTTTGACCTTTGAAAATTTCTTCAGCCCCCACCAGAAATTTGATCACCCTCCTCCCCTCAGAATTTCGGTGCTGCCCACCTATGGTACGTATCCGGTACATTATTGAATACTTCATTGCAAATTTTGTTGACATTAAAAAATCATAGAATTTGTGAAACGAAAGAATGAGACATAAGTAGTAAAGGAGACCCCCCGCGCATTTTGGGGGCGCCACACGTTATAACATAGGACGATTCTCCCGATCTTTTCTACTTGGGGGCGTCATGCGGGTGACCGCCTTCAGCTACCCCCGCGAAAAGAAAAAAGCAGCGGGATAGTGGGAATCGAACCACAGAACAAAGCGGACTACAGTCCGACGCATAACACAAGCGCGATCTAAGTTGTTTTTGAAAAGTTAAAGTGATTAATAAAGCTGGATGAGTCTACCTAAGGCGTTCTAAAATGTAGTTTTACGATAGTTTTTCCGAACTCAAAAGGCACAGGTTTATCTTGATCACTCTTAATGTTCACTTCAATTGTATTGAATGATTTTTTGAGCACAGGTATATAATGTGGACTAATATATGCGTGATTAACAATATCCATATACTTTCCTTCTATATTCACAACCTGCAGGAGCGGCGCAAAAATATTTCCAACAATTTGAGGCTCAACTATATCACAATATACATAAAAGTTATGCATTCCACCTAGCATGTCAGGCGAATGGTGCGCAACTATGTTCAATTCTTTCTTAACGGTATAATCTATATTGCTAAGCTGGCTCTCTAGAAATCCTAGCATATACATTAAATGCTTTGTAAGCTTCACACTTTGAATATATTCAGAATTTATTGTCAGATGACAAAATTTTCTATTTTCATCATACTTTATGCCAATGTATTGCATGTAATCAAATTTATCTATTGAGCTAATCGTTTTTATTCCATTCCTGATGGCTTGAATGAGATCGTGTATATTTAAATACCTTGCTCGAGGTATAAGCAATTTTTGTCGCACATTGTTTTTTATATCATAAAATTGTATCATATTCTGCTCCTCGGAAACATTGTGCCATGTATTTGCATAAATTATTTCTACTAAACCAACCTCCCACTCACCATTTAATACAATTTGTCTAGGCAGATTGGTAACAAATGTGGCTGCAGTATTTGTTTCTTGTGAATTGCTTGGAAGAGTAAGGTAAAATTGTTTCATATCCATGTTTACAACTTAAGTTTATTAAAGTATTTATAGATTTTTTCATGTTGCATTGATGTGACAATTTTCTTAAATGAAATACCTTGTGCACGGCAAACTAGAAAATAGATGCACATGTGGCCGCATGAAATGCTAAATATGCCTTGAACTTTTGCATTATTGTATGTGTAAGCTTTTGCATTATGCTGTATATACTCTTTGAGCTCAAATGGTCTTCGTCCGTAGCTGTCAAAATATTCACAGTGTCCTTTGTGATTAAAATAGAGGGCAACCCAGTGGGAGCCAGGTTGATTGCTATCATCTAGGTTCACTACAAGGGCAGCAGGGTAACTCTTAATGCGAGGTACAAGGTCTAATGGGAAAACACCTAAAAATGTACGATTTTGAAAAGCAGCTTTAAGGATTTCAATTATTTCAATAGTATTCATGTTTTATGCGTTATAATCATGAAAAGTGTTACGGTTTTTGTCAATCATTATCAAATTGTCAAATTCAGCATATATAATAATTTCAACACCTGAATCGGGCAAATTACCACTGAATTTTATATGAATGCTGGTTGTACCCTCGTGGATCAAATCCCAATGCCCACTATCATCTTCATCAGGAGTCAGGTCGAACACGAAAAAACAGTGACTCGTTTTAAATTCAGCTCTGCTAATAAAATTACTTTCACGCCCCAAATCTAATGCATCAAACATTTGATTAAAAGCTTGTAGGTATCTATCATGTTTAAATGAAATGCTGAGTGGGTAAGCAGGAAATGTTACACCACCACATGTTACTTTTACATCATTTATATTGAAAGGCTTGAAATTAAATGGTGATTTTTCTATATTACCTCGATAAGCACTGCCTTCAACACATGCAAATACAATACGCCGAGGGAGCTGACCAGTAAACAATGTATAATTAGGCGTTTCTCTTGCTGGATTTGATAAATGCAAGTTGGTCATAGCCACTCTCCTTATGGGATATTTTGCAGTACACGATTGCATTGTTTGTTCAAGGGCTAGATTTACACTGTCCAAAACCTCAACTTTTCGAATGAAAAATTTCATTTGTAGGACCTGTAGTTCTAAATTTAAATCCTCAAAGCACTGCAAAACAAATGCATTGCTATTTCTATGTAATTCTAGGCGAAAATCGGTAAAATTAAGCAAATATCTGTCTTGTGAAAACATGTCAATGTGCAGTGGAGCTAAAACTTCTACAATGTTTTCATCCTTAAACATTTTTGACCGCTTTTTGAATGCTTCATTGTCTTTTGTGTCAACATCACCTCCACCTTCGTGAAAGTACAAGGCTGTCTGTAAGTGAGAATGCTTTGCATCATATCCAAAATTAAGCTCGGTTTCAAAATAAGCCCTGTAAGCGTATTTGTCAGAGCTGTCAAAAACTAATTGACCTCCTAAAAAGCACTTTACTTGCTTGAAAAAAGTTTTACCAATGAGATTGATAGGCGCATAGTCGGGTATTGCTGCCCCTGCAGCAACCGCTGGTTTTCTTATTCTTAGTAACATATAAATGTGGTTTTTGCTAAGTTGCAGATAATGTGGGTCAGGTGGTATTCGAAATTCGTATGGTCCTTCATTTGTAATTGGATGCGTTGGCTGGATTTTGTGCCAGAAGCCTTGTTTTATCACTACTTGGGTAGGAGGGACCGTGAAAAGGTCAAGTTCGGTTTTTGTACTTGGAGTTGATTTTATGTCTATGAGAGCCATTATTTTTGTTTAGTATTGAAAAGGCATCATTTGTATTAGTATTTATAGACTTTGGGCGGCTACCAAGCCCTTCCCCTTGCTGCAGAGCTTTAGAGGCTTCATCAAACAATTGAGCAGCTTCTCGCTTTGAGTGTTCTTTAGTTGACTGAAAAAGCGGTTTTCCTTGGGCCAAATCAGATGCTATGTTTGAACCTGCAACTAGAGCATGTTTCCCAACTCGCTTACCAATTGACTGCAAAACTGGGATGGCCATTCTGAAAAGCGAACGGAAAAAACTGCCAAGGCCAACACCCCACTGGTATGGGATGCCTTTAAACCCATCCAACCCATAGCCCGCCTGCCCAGTGTAGTACTGAAGCCAAAAATTGTAATTGTCTGGATGAAATTGGACATGCATTTTTGTGAATTGCTACTGCAAAGTAATAAGAGTATTTATAGACTTTCATCCCAATCAAAATCTATGTCAGTTCGAGCTGCTGCAAAAAGGTGCCTTCCTTGTTTATTGCCAATGCTTTTCAATTGGAACATTCATACAATTGAGTGCTTTTAGTAATTCTATTGTACCTGAGTGTTTGCTTATATTTTTTCGCTCACGGGCTAAATCATGCACTATATCTGTGACATTAGAACCATAAATTTCTCGGCCATCAATAACAAGCTGTCCACTAGGGGAAATTTCGATATTTGGACTGCTGTGAATGTAGTGTAAGAGCATTTTTGCTTTCTGATACTGCGATTTTCGGGATATCTTCAAGAATTTCCACATCATTAGCAATTTGACTTTCTATGATATTTGCTTTATAAAGTTGTTTTTTCTTTTCCTGTAATCGCATAAATCTACCAACAAGCTGATTATATTTCATATGCTTTACATCAGGTGGTACACTTTATCACTTAAAAGTTTTTGCATCTCCTTGTCCAGAGTGCCAAGTAAGCTATCAACAGGTTTCCTTCGTTCAGTCAGTTCACTAGGTATTAGAATTATTTTTTCTGTGTGCTTCATTTTCTACCTATTATTGCATCAGCTAATAGACTGCCAACAATTGAAAGTATGGGAGTGAGTAATAAAGGAAGAAACCCACCGTTCTGTAATATAATGTCTTTTCTTTGCTTTGTTGTTGCCTGCTTATTCTTTGCTAGATATCTAATTTGATTCTGATACCTTCTAAGTGTGTTGGTGTCTTTTTCTAAAAAGAAATATTACCGTTTAAAAAGTTATGAGCACAATCACATATGCAAAGAATCTGATCCTTGCTAGCAGTATTTATAAGCGCGTTTCTCTGAGGTTTCTTTGCAATGCTTAGCACGTGCAAACAAGTTATATTCCGTTTCAGTCGTTTTGGAGCCATCTTGAATTTTTATTTTTTATTTTCATTAGTATTTATGAGACTTTGGTACATAAATAGATGGATGTTTATTGAATATATTCGTTTTTAGCCTATAAGTGTCCATAATATTTTGTGTTAAATCGATGAAAAGATACCCGTGAGGTTGAGAAGTTGCATCTGCATAAGCTTCTATAAAATATTTTTGATTGTTAGGATAAAGTTGTCGAGATAAAACTTGTGCCTGTAACTGATCAGCAGGATTTTTAAATAGCACAATATAATCAGAATTTATGCGAGAAGTGCGCAGGCCATCAAAAAATAGGTTTTGCACTATGTGAATGACACTGACATTCCAGTGGTGACAACCTCGTGTAAATAATTGTATGATTTGCCCATTGCCTTTACTTTCCTGCATCAGATCGTCAAGTATAAGTAGTTGAGGAGTTGGGCTTGTCTCTTTGAGTCTTTTAAAGTTTGGCAACCCTTTTATGAAGGTGACATTTTTTATTTTCGTGTATAATGGCTGATGTTCTGTAAAGCACCACCAAATTTTAGCAATTTTTGTGTCAATTAGTCTTTCACAATTCTCTATAAGTTCTTTCACAAACGTTGTTTTACCTGATTTTGTAGGGCCTGAAACAATGCATGTAAAAGGATGCTCTAAAATCATTTTGGTTGCTCATAAAACTTCAGTTCTCTCTTTGTTAATTCTGTACTAAACTTATTTGGCCAATTTTTGAATTTGACTTTGTATGTCCCTTTACCAGTATTTATAGCCTTTGCAACTCGCTTATGCATTTCAGCCTCTGGTTCAGCTACTTGGAGCTCCTTTCTATAAAATGCTCCAATTATTGGCTCTCCCATTAAATCCTCCAATCTGTATATTTTAGGGCAACTGTCTGACTCATCTTTTATGCGAAACAGCTCATTGGTATATGTGTGCTTGCTTGCTTTTGCAAACCCGCTTTTGAGTGAAGTTATTCTCACAAGTTGTCCAATAGGTAGTGCTGCTTCTGGTTTACATAGCATTCGATTTTTCAGCATAAATGCTAATAATTCTCCTGTATTTCCAGAATTCACATCATTTGGCGCTATATTATTTAGGCTTCTGTGGGGTGTGTTATTGTAGCTCTCGATTATGCTTTTATATACCTTTGTCCAATTTTCATTCGAATAGTATGTCATGTATTACATGAGCTTGTCATGGAATGTTTGATGAAATCGTTCCACAAAATTAGCAATCTCAGGACTGCTTGTCAATATGTGCTTGATTTTGCGTAATTTTAACAATTTATTAAACTCAACTATAAATTCATTGCCATGATCAGTTTGCACTGACTGGGGGGGGTGCTAAACTGTAATATTTTTTCAAATGCTTGTGATGCAGATTTAGCACTTTTATTAGTCATTGCCTGTCCATAAGCCTTATGAGAAAAAATATCGATGACCGTCAAAATGTATCAATTTTTATAATTTTTGCTCCTAAATTCTTTAAGATCAAGAAGATCTACATCCCACAAGAGATTAGGGCCTGAAACTATGATTGCCCGTCTAAGAAATCGCCTTCTCACAGGTTTATGCAATTGATAAGTAAACTGTTTAGACAAAAATTCTCTTACTCCTTTATTTGATGCTTTGCTAACTTTTTGCAGTTTATTAGTACCTGAAAATGATCCTGGCTTGCTCACCTCTATCCACTGTATCTTTAATGGTTCCATTGTTAATAGATATATAGAAAAAGGATTTGTTAAATAGTATTTATAGCCCTACCAAATGCACTTAATCTAGATGACATCTACCTGGAGTGAAACCTTTCAAGAAGGGTAGGCTCTGCTGGTGAACAGAAAATGCATGTATAAAGTAGAATTATTTCCCGGCCTAGTATACAAATTTAGAAATATGACTTTTTTACTCTTTACAAGCGGAAAATGATTCTCACAGGTGCAAGACACAAGCACGAGTTGCATAGAGCACATAAAATAGTTTCAACAATGCTTGAAAAATGCAGGTTAGATACATAATATTCCAAACTTTACAAAAAATATTCCAAACTTTACAAAAAAAATTTCCAAACTCTACAAAAGTACCATGCTTAAGCGTGTAAAAATATTCCAAATTTTACAAAAAATATTCTAAACTTTACAAGAAAATTTTGAAACTTTACAAAAAAATTTTCCAAATTTTACAAGCTTTTGTGCCCATTTGTCAATGTCCGATCCACACCACAAGGAGGTTGGCACAATGGTGGATCATTTCCAGCTAAAATTTTTACTCGCAACTTCAAGACTCCTGACCACATGCCCATTTAAGTAGGATATCAGGCGCCTTGTTATCATGCAAGAGAGAAGCTGAAATTTATTTAAAGTTTATATATCTAGCGGGACTGTTGTTATTCCATCAGGTAGAACCTTTCTTTTAACATACAGGTATGGAAGTCCCTGCTTTTCTTGTATGTATGTCCACATTTGATTATCAGGTTGCATGCGGAAACCAATATTTCTTCCATCTTGAGATTCCTGATTTTGCAAGACATTACTGTATTGTTCAAAGCTGAACTTTTTTATTTTTTTCATCAAGCCTTTACTGCTAGCTTTGATTTTGTTAGTTTCCTCATTTATAGCAATGTTTGTTTTAGCTGCCAAACAACACATTGCTGTTCCTCTGAATTCCTCTTTTAGCAGCCCTGGAGTTCTTTTGGTTTCCTTCGATGTTACAAACTAATATGGATATACGTTTTCGAACTCCTGCCTTCTTTCTGGCTTAACTATATCCAATAAATTTTCTGCAGACAGTGCCAAGTAAATGCTATCGGTATCGGTCTGCATACACTGATAATCTGCCTTATCAAAATATTTCAATAATATGTCATAGAAAAATTCCAACATGCGAATTTTAGCCCAATTATACACTGAAAGGCCAACTACAATGGGCAGATCTAAGGTTATTCCTTTCTTACGCATGTGTTCTTCATAGCAATTATTAGTAATGTGTTTTATTTTCTTAATATAAGGACTCAGGCTGCATTCAGCTGCTTTTTCATAGTCAGCATAAAATACATCTATATGTTGTTCCTTGTTTGTAAGAGTCTTGCCATAACCTGTGTTTCCGAACAGCTTGAACGTATCAGCAATCATAGCAAGTTCTGGATGCTTCATCCCCTTCTTGCCTATGCTTTGTGACTGTATGTCGGAATTTTTCAAATGGTCTTGCTCTATCATATTGTATTACCTCGTGTATTTTATCCAATGCAAGGCCATGATCAATTAAAAATCTGATCATTTCTGTAGATAAGATGATACTTTTTCCAAAATAGCTACTTATCAGATTTTGGCGGGGCTTTTTCAGTAACTCCATTTTTTCAGCATACTCTTTCATGAGAGACCCAATGTCTTCCCTACTAATTTCAGCATGCTTTATAATTGGTGGAAAGTCAGCATAAAGGTCTTTTAAATGATCAGGAGTTGGAATATCCACTTTGGCAAAGCCAAAGACAGATCCATCAAGAATAGCCTGAATCATTTCCTTAGTGCTAACCCAATTTTTTGAATAAAAATGTCTAACGTTTTGGGTTTTTAGATATTCTGTACGTAGCTCATGCCATTGACACTCCCATATAGTAATGAGATTGTATCCCAATGATTTTATGTAAGCTTCCTTCTCCTTAATCCAGTTTTGGGCCTCCTCTGGATCGATGTCTTTGTTTCGGGTGCCTGCTAAGCAATTGTGGCCATGCCAGAAACAGCCATAAAACTCATAGACTGTATTTGTTTCAGTACAAAAGCCATCAACTGGTAAGCATCTAGGGCCCACAACTTTTTCTTTTCCATTCCCTAAATGCTGTATTAAATGATTTATCCTTTGACTTTCATATTCCAAAAATTCAATTGATACTGGCTTGGCAGAAGAGATTTTATGAAATTTATCATTTTTCTCAGGAAGCCAATGATCAAAATAGCCTACTGGCGTGTCCATAGATTGTGCCCATAAATATAGTGCATTAAAATCGAGGCCAACTATTGCTTTAACTGGTTTGCTGGGATTGTTGCGGATATATGTTTTATCTTTTATCGCAAGGCGTGTCATGACCATAGAAAGGCCCCCTCTCATGCTTGATTTAAGAGTATAGTATACATCTTTAGAGTAGGATGCAAAGAGCGCAAATTGGGTTTCTGGAATATTTTTGAAAAGGTAGCGTTCTGTGATGCCCGGAAGTGACATTGCCTCTCTAAAAATATCAATTCTAAATCTGTCCCAGTACAGCTGGGCCATAGTTATACAAGCTTCTAAGAAAGGTTCAACATCTCTTAGATTGTAAAATATGAGGTAATCCTTTAAAGTTCTCATATTGTATTGTTTCCAGTAAATTTGACATTGTTTGTAATCTTCCATGCTTATGCATTCTTCTTTTAAGGTGCTGTAAAATGCTTCAGGAGGAGGCAACTTGGATTCAGATAACTTATGAAAAGAATCTAAATATTCATAAGGGAATTTCGCTTTGACAAGGCTTGCTTTATATGCTTTCATAAATGCATCTAAGCTAAAACCTGGGGCTACATAGGTACTGATGTCTAGAAATTTGAAAAGATGTGTAGATAGGCAGAGTGTTGTGCCATTTCTCAGAATGGCTTTTGGCCATTTATTATTTTGAGGATCCTTACGCACTTGCTGTATGAGTGCTGGGAACAAGTTGCGTTTAATTAAATTCAGGTCATACTTGCCTGAGTTGAAGCCAAGGCAAGTTAACTGAGTGCAGTACCTGTGTAATTTAATTCTCAGTAAATTCAAATGATTCAGGAACCCTTTTTCGCGCCTTACATCCCTTTCTTCATGTTCCTTAATGTAGGCGATCTGATTTTGAATCTTCTGATTGAGGGCTTTAAAGATATCTTGAAAGTATGGTAAGAGTAGGGCGCTTTGCGCCTGCTGAATTTTTTCAAGATGCTGTAGTAACTGTATGATCAGTTGATCAGGATCCTCATTTATGAAACATGTTGGTTCAAATCCTGGCACATTTGTATTTACTGCACATGAAATGGGTTGATGCTGTGTTATAAACTGTAGTTTATCTGAACCTTTAACTTCTTTTTTTATTAAAATTGCCTCAAAGTCATATACAGCCAGATAAGGACAGAAATGATTTTCTATTGGAATGTCGAGATCAGCCAGTTCTTCAAAAACAGTTTTCTTCAGTTGAAACACTCCACCTGGAAATTTGTGCTTTGTCTCACCCTGATTACAATGATGTTTAGCATGCTCATTTAAGTATTCAGACTTTTTGAATAATCTGCTGCACATGATACACAGGTATCGCTTTGCATACTGATCGAGATTTATGATATAGCTATAGTGTGCCTGATCAGAAGCAGTCATTGAAATATCTAAATTTAACAGTTTGTCATATTTCCTAATCACGTTTTTCCAACAAACAGCTGTTTGCTTATCAGCATCGATATGAAAACACTGAATATCTACTTCGAACCATTTTTCTATTTTTTCCAAATCAGTATATGGAACTCCTTCAAAATTTTCAGTGTTTGCTTGAATATTTTTATTTTGACAATACTGTACAAAAAGTCTATAAACTGCATCCGGTTCAAAATTTCCAAAAAGACATTGTGCTAAGCAACGGAAAAAGCAGAGATTGTCATTAAACTTGTGTCTGTTGCTATCTTGTGTCATGTGCAATGTATGCCTTTGATTTGTTACTTCTATCGGAAGTGAAATATCAGTGCAACCAGCAACAAAATTTTTCTGAGGAGTTACAAAAAATTCTACATTTGTTATAGCCTGAAGTCCCCATTTTGTATCTGGGCGGCTGAATTTTTCCTCAATATCCATTTCTTCAAGCTTTTCTGCCAAATTTTTCACATCATCACTGTTTCTGATAAGAACTGGCTTTCCAAGAAGGGTAAAATTATTTTGGCATGCATACCAGTAATTGCTTACACCAGTTTCGCGATTTTTCAAAATACAACCTAATGCTGCATCCACGCGGAATGCCTCTTTTTCAATATTGAAAATATCACTTAGCATATCTAAGTAATTACCGGTTCCCCAGCGATAATTATAGGCGTGATCTAGCACATCATTTATGCTTTTAGTTGTACGTATCAAATTCCAGTACTTCCTGACTTCCTCCCTAATATTATCAGGGTAGTTGGACAAATTTTCTGGAAGAAAACTGTCCTCAGGCATAACTGTAGTCTGAACGGGCTCAACTTTTTCTAATTTGGGTCCTGGATTTGCTTTTACTAGTAAGCATGCTTTCATATGAGTGTCTGAGAAAAGATCTGATGAGTTACAATACATGCATTTTTTTCTACGTGCTTAGTCTCAAAATGCGCACAAAGCTTTCTAGGAAGCCTAAAAAGTGATGCACATGAAGGGCAGCGATACCTTGCACCTATGTGCACAGATTCCTCATGCTCCTTTAACTTGTTAGATCGTGTGAATGTTTTGTTACATGTTGTGCAAGTGTGCAGCTTACGCTCCGGAAGCTGCGATCGGTTTGAGCCGGCCTCAGAAAAAGTTACTGGCATCGGCCGGTGAAGGCTATTTTTCAGCCCTTCTGAGACCAGTAACCCCGGAATTCTGACGTTTGTAGTCATAATTTCCAGAATGTTCCTAAACTTATATTTTTGAAATTTGAAAGAGTTTTAATATTTATAGACTTAGTCGGATAACAATTTTTACTCGAAAATTTCTTATATTTATAGACTTTTTGATATTTATAGACTTTTGATATAGTCGGAAGACAAATTTCTGCGAAAAATTTTGATATTTATAGACTTTTGAGATAGTCAGATGACAATTTTTGACGGAAAACTTTTTGTTATTTATAGACTTTGATCTTAGTTGGGATGACAATGTTCAGAAATAATTTTTGATATTTATAGACTTATTGATATAGTCGGATGTTATGCTTAAAACTAGTCACTTTTTGACAAAAAAGTGCATCAAATCCGCTTATATCTCCTATTTAAAACATTAAACTCACGGGTTGAACCGCATATGTGCTGCCATCTTTGTTTTGGCACTTTGCCAACGAAATCCGCCTTATAAATAACTTTAACTTTTTAAAAACAACTTAGATCGCGCATGTGGTTATGCATTGGACTGTAATCCGCTTTGTTCGCGGTTCGATTCCCACTAACCCACTGCTTTTTCTTTTTGCGGGGGTAGCCGAAGGCGGTCACCCGCATGGCGCCCCCAAGTAGAAAAGCTCGGGAGAATCGTCCTATGTTATAACGTGTGGCGCCCCCAAAATGCGCGCGGGGAGGGGGGTCTCCTTACTACCACAATTGATTGAAAAAATTGAGATCCTACTTTTTTGTTCATTCTTTTCCTGGCTTTTTTCCCAACATGACCCACACTACAAAAAAGAGTACACATGGCGATAATTCTCTTTTAATTCCAAAAGTTTCCCTTTTTGACGAACACATAGTTATATAACATTGATGGTCTGAATGAAGCAAAAGCAAGAAGTCATATGTACATGTACATTTATACAGCATGAAAATTCCTGCGGAAGACGTCAAGCCCAAGAAATTTTAAGCGATCGGGCTTATAAACGATGCGTAAGCATCAAAAATCTATTTTTCAATGATTTCGATGATTCTGAGTCAATCTGACATTCAAGATTAAAATTCGAAGTATCGGACATCACTTCGCAGTGAATATAAAAATTGAAATTTGATGTTTCTGCTTATTTTGTCAAAACAATATCGAATGAATATCGCACAAGAGTTCTACTAGCGTATAAATCAGCGAAATGGCCGATTTTTGTCCAAAAAAATTCAACGCATCAGATCTCTCTGAAGGTCGGATGAAACATGTACTGTTGTCGTGGGTCGTCAAAAACCAAATTGTCATCAATTTCTCGAAGGTAATGCTTAGCTTATAACGTCCAGTGACGGGTTTAAGTGCGATTACAGTGCCGATCTTCCAAAATTTGCGAATGACTCGTACAATTCGTTTACAAAAAATAATGATGAATGAGATAATATTGGCCTACATCATCATGTTGCCGAATCAGGCCGGTAGACCCCAAAAACTAGGTTGAAATGCTAAAAAAGCATTGAACCTTTGACTACACTCTAAAATGTTTGTTTTTTATCTCTTTTTTGGCCCTCATTTTGCAACATTTTCTCCAGAAAACGCCTAATTTTTTAATGCTAGGGTCTGTAACACCAACCCCCATGCACGCACATTTGATTGTCACTATAAGAATCACAAAGTCTTTATTTTGTGCAAAAACTACTTTTCGACACAAAAAATAAGTTTTTAGGGAGTGGAAAAAATGCCATAAAGTAAGGTACATGCCTACGCTGTCTACATACGTTATTTCTAGCCATTTTAGCCCTTTTCTTGCGTTTAAATGTAATTTTATAGCTGGCTAAACAACGATTGTGTCAATTATCAGACTACTACAGTAAAACAATTCCCCAGAATGAGGACAAGAGCAGCAACAGACTCAATATCTATCAAGCAGGACCAGAGCTTACGCTGGCCGATCTAAATGCGTTATTGGGTGACTGGGCAGCTATTGGAGCTGATACCCATGCAGCGCAAAAACATTCCCTAGCGAGGGAGCAGATCTGCCAGACCTTCCCAAGTAAAAGCACCTTCTAAAACCATGTACTACAGGTTGAAAGCGAGCGAAGCGCCAGCTTCCACATCGATATGCATTCAACTTGACTGCATATAATATCACATTATGTGCTATATTACCTGCAGTCCAGGCCGCTGGTTTTTGACTGCATATAATTTTACGTTGTGTATGCTATATTAACTGCCAGTCAGCCGCTGGTTTTTGACTGCATATAATTTTACATTGTATACTATATTACCTGCAGTTGGCTGCATATAATTACTGCCGTCATAGCATGGCAACAAAATTGTTTTTCAATGAATGCACCATTTTGCATAGTTAGCTATTTTTCCCGAACAATAAACCTTCAGAAAACATGGACCAAACAGTCGTAATCATGTGGCGCGACACGAGTTGCCACTTTGCTAAAAAACGAAGGGGGATTTGAAGTAACTTAAGAATATGGTACTTTCAGAATACTAACAAATAAACTTCAGAAGAGCGGATTTGTTTGCTCAGTACTTAGAACATGTTGAAGGAAACCGCGGAAGAAAAATTTCATCCGTCTATGATCAATATTACAAAAGCTAAGCCTCTTCTCGAACTAAGCAAGCATCTTTTCATCCTAAGTATTTGAAGATTCAAACAGCTGAATGCAGAATCACACGTAGATACCCAATTTACGTCGACCTAAGCATCTGTACATCGACCTAAGCATCTATACATCGACCTAAGCATCTATATATCGACCTAAGCATCTATACATTGATCTGAGCATCTCTACATCCACCTAAGCATCTATACATCGACCTGAGCGGGAGCGACATCGACCTAAGCAGCTTGAAACACCTTTTCAGATGTACTAAGCCTAAGCCTGAGTATAATAGAAGCAAAAACTTAGATTTTCGTATATCTTATCGAGTAAAACCAAAAAAATGAAAAAGTATGAAAACTTTTTTAAGTTTTTTAAAATTTCAAACAGCTTTCCGCGCCTTTTTTCTTTTTTCACCTTCATTGCTATGCTTCCTTCCGCAATTTCAGCCCCTATTATTTATTTCTGACATATGTGTAAGTCCTTGGATCGAGCCGTTTTATCGTCCCACGGAACACTCAAATCGAGAGTTGCCTGCAACTTTGCAAGTATGGCTCAGATTTTCACCAAATTTTTTTCCGTGCTTCAATTTATCATGTTCTATCATTTTGGCAAAAAAAATTTGGCATCCAGCATTCGTTTTGCACCTTTTCCAAAAGTACCATATTCTTAAGTTTAGCCTACATTTACGGTACGGGGCTTTCAATCGTTTTTGCTGATCAAATTGTCGGAGCTTTCATTGATTGACTGCGGGTGTTTATTCATGTAGCCCAATAAGGGATTTTGGAGAACATTCATTGAAGAATCGGCATCGGCATTCTCCTTTTCGTCATCAAATGGATCGTAGCCGCTGACCTTTCGTTTCTTGTTGCGCATTTCAAACTGTTGTAGCTTTTGAGCACATTCTTTCATAACTGTGCGGAGAAATGGAATGATTAAACTTCTCCTTTAAACGTAAAGGACAGAAGAAAACAAACATAGGAAGAAAAAGACAATTTATGCAATATCATACCTTAGCTAGCTAAAATGACCAAAAGCTTATTGCATGCACGTATTTCAGATTATTCTAAAAATGTTAAACTAAAAATTTGGAAATGAGCTGATTTCACTCCAAACTTAAGCCCGATTTACACTATATTAGCGTCAAACCACGTGCAGATTAATGCCTGGCTCAACGGCTCAAACCCTGAAGTGCTGAAATCGGATTCAGAAAGCCTTTGAGTCTATTATCAGAAAGCCCTTGAGTCTTGTTTAAAATGGACAATGCTGATGTTAAGAACAATATTGTTTTCAGCGTTCTTGGACTGCTGTCATTATTGTGGCATGTTACTGTATGTGTTTACTGACTGATGTACTCAAATCATGCTAATTAAAAGTGGGGTACTAGCAAAGAAAAATGCTCCGATGGAACAAAAAAGATGAATATGCTTGGAATTGTGGTTTATTAAGGATGTAAAAGGAGGGACTAGGAAAAAGCTACCTAAAGTCGCAAAATCTGATAAAAATCACACTATCTCTAGGCAACGCAAAAAATCGAAGTATATTCTGCGGCCAACAGATTAAAATAAATATTTAACCATAAAAATGATTGAAAAAGCAGCACGTTAGCTATGCAGTAGCTATGGGAAATGATATTGAGTGAAGTGACAGTCTTTCTAAGTCAATTGAATGAAATAGCAAACATTTATGCATCCAAGACAATCGAAGAAATTGTTGGTTCAAAACAGTAGGAAACGCGTAAGTTGACTTGAAACAGACTAAATCTAGGTACACTAGCATTCCCGTAACGGTTATGTGCACTAATAAATCGGCCCCTGCTTTGCTTGCTATAATGCTTATAACAAAATAAAACAACTTCAAATACAATACCACTTACTTTTCCATCAATCAGGATACGGATCTAGTCAGCATTGCTGCTCGCCATTAATTTGAAAAAATAAACATTATAGATTTCGTTTATACACTCTTATCTGAAACTTTGAGAATTATATAAAGAGACACTTTTTTAGAGGCCGCAGAATATACTTCAATTTTTAGCGTTGCTTAGAGAAAGTGTGATTTTTATCAGATTTTGCGACTTTAGGTAGCTTTTTCCTAGTCCCCTCCTTTTACATCCTTGATAATCCACAATTCCAAGTATATTCATCTTTTTTGTTCCATCGGAGCATTTTCTTTGCTAGTCTAATATATCTTTGAGGATTTTCTTTATCTAAACAGCCGATGAGGAATTTGAATAATTCAATGAAGTTATATTAGAGATATTTCATCTTAGCTAGGATATATTTTATTTTATTCTATATATTTTATTTTATTTCTATCATCTATTTCCTAAACAAAGTAGAGGTAATTACAAACCTTTTTAGGAGTAAACACGTTTTTATAATGGCCAGACTAAAGCGAATTAAGCTTCGGTGTCTCTTTACGTTACCATCCGACTTTGTTCGGTATGAATTCAAATAATTTGTTATTTGAATTTCCAAAATGGGTCAGAAAAACCGAAGGAAACGCGAGTTGCACCAATAAAATCTTTACTTATAACCACATACACGAAAACCGCTACCCGACTAAATTACCGCAGATAGTAAAGTCTTTATTCATTTTTATGCACCAGCATGAGCCGATCTGGCCATGAATTTTTAATTATAGTCGGCTAAAAATTAGTATTGGCGCTAATTTAATCTAAAATCTAACTTATAATTGATACTTTCTGGTCGTATCAAGATACTTTTCGAAATTGCACTTTTTATCCGCTTTTGGTCATGATTTTGCCGTATTTTCATGATTTTTTCCTCTCCGACAGGTACAGAATCATATAGCCCACATTCATGCGTGGTTGTAAGCGGAAATCGATTGGGCGGTCTCGACAAAGCATTAGCATTTAGGTTTTGGTTATGTGCTGATTTAGATCAATTAAAATGGTGTAGTGAATACGTAGCTTTTATACATACATACCTATTAAGGACGTAGCCAGAGAGGGCATTGAGGGATATGTCCTTCCCAAAATTTTCCGAAATTCTGTTTATTTTCTGGTGCAATAATTGTATCCATAAAATTGAGTTCAAAAAGGCAAAAACGTAAAAATTTCCAGCCGCCTCGCGCCGTGTCATTATTATTTATTGTTATATATGTATGTTGATCCAATGAGTTTAAAAGCTTGAATAAACTAAAATAATCCAGCATTTCACATCACTTCAATGATTTAATGACTATTTGCTCGTTGAATGACACTGCACATGCTTGTTGAGCGTAATAGGGTTTAATTTTATGTGCTATCAAAAGTTCGACTAAAATTCGGTATGCAAAGTGTAGTTTATATTTCTACTGATTTTTCACTTTGAAAAATGCAAACTTTTTGCAGCCAATCAATAGGAATAGACACGTGGCAAAGGAGGAATAGACCCGTGGCAAAGGATTGAATCAAAAATATGCCATCCTCAGTCTGAATTAAGTTCAGAAAAACATAGTGACATAGATGTATATACATGCATCGACAGAAAAATGTTATTTGCCATCATATAGGTACTGAGTTCATCCAGCCCTACATCGAGTTTGCCGTGAGTTTCCAAGCTTTCCGAGGCTTTTGTTTGCATAAAGATTAAAATTAGAACCTTTTTGAGTTTGATCAGCAACTGGGAGATACGTTCAGAGCGTCACTTATTTGTGGATAAACATACATATTATTCCGAAGCTGAAAAGCATAATAAATGCTTTATACGAAAAACCTTTTACTTATAGTCTATTTCTATTTCTCATAACTTCAGGCACAGATTTCAACAATTTGTATCAACAGTAAGACAACAGATTACGATGTCATGCTTAAGATAAATGTTTTAATCGTAATATGCCAGCTTACAGTGTCATGGATAGTTTTGAAACTTTTGTCCAAACTTGTGTGAAACAGATTGTAGACGCTTCTAACGAAAGAAAAAGAATGTAATGCTAAAGGAAACTGGCTTATACCTCTGAACGGAAATGCTCGCATGCAATTATTTTTTACTATTCAGAGCAATCTAATATCTCTGTGAGGTTTTTCTTTATCTAAGCAAGTATAAGCGATGAGGAATTGGAATAATTCAATGAACACGAGTATTTTAGAGATATTCCATCTTAGCTAGGACTTTATTACATACAAGATATCATATATTCATACAACTACATAATTGTAAACAAAGTAAGGTAATCTACAAACCTTTTACAAGTAAAAACGTTTTTTATAATGGCCAGACTAAAGCGAATCAAGCTTCGGCGTCTCTTGTTTCCGTTACCAACCGAATTTGTTCGGTATGGATTCAAACAATTTATTATTTGAATTTCGAAAAGAACCAGAAAAACCGAAGGAAACGCGAGTTGCACCCTTAAAATCTTTGACTTATAACCACATCACGAGAACCGCTACCCGACTAAATTACCGCAGATAGTAAAGTCATAATTTATTTTGATGCACCAGCATGACCGATCTGGGGTGATTTTTGAAATATAATTGCTCTTAATCACTCGGTCATAAAAATACATGTACAATGTATTTTTATAAATTTTTTATAAATAAAAATACATGTACACACATCATAAACTTCAGACTTTCTGCCATTTCAATTCCAGTTATATTACGATACGAGTATTACTCGAGCAAATAAACAGAAAGGTAATTTAAATAATGTAAATTTTTCATCTGATATGTACGAGTACAAAGAGACTATAGAGTCGGTAAGAAAGGAGGAAAATTTAAAAAAATTTTCTTTTTCATCATTATTGCTTGACACTAATATCTGATAAATATCTGATTTTAACGCCTAAACAGTCCTGCAATGTATGATTTTTTAGGGGCTCTGACTGCGTACCTCCTATTTGAACGATTCGCAAATAAATGTGTGTCCAATAACGCGCTTTGCAAGCGGACTAGCGCATCCATTGATCAAGATAAAGCTATAGAAGCAAGGCAAGCTAAATAAGCTGGAAAAATAAAAGGCCTAGCTATACGACCGTTGTATGCAAGCTTTATCGTTTGTATAAGAAAGAGCGTAGGAAAGCTAGAAAACAGTGTAGTTTTAAAACTAAGGACATTAGCGCTTGTCTATTTTTGAAACTATATACATCGGTGTTGGTCCCTTGAAGGATTACGGCTATCAAAAGTATATAAGAAATGAATGATGCAGCTTGATTTATTTCACTGAACATTCATTTGTCCCATTACCTGGGCTATTCAGGACTAGCTTGCCTAAGATGATTCTAGATTTAGATATTACACAAATAGTCTATTTCACATTGTAGGTAAGCTCGTGGAATTAATTTCTGCTGCTGTTGAAATCAGCAACTTTCTTTGATTAAGTTGAGTTAATCCGTAGTTACCGTAAGCTGCCAGCTTACTGTCGGTACAACTTGTTTTACAAAATAGCAGGGTTATGTGGAACAGATGATATTTTATTTCGTCCGATTTTCATAACTAATAAAATTGAGCATAACAGCGTAGGAAATTGAATTATCTTTAAAGCAAAATCTTAGCAAATAATCTAAAATGTACCAATAATTTCAATTTCGGTATTTTTCGCTGTTTTCCTTTTATTTCTTAATGTCAGCGATATACATGTCTACGTTTGTAACTCACTGAGTTTTCAAAAAAAACGAGATCCCACCCACATCGGCTTCAGTCCCGTCCGCCAGACCCACCGTCCCACTAGACCCACTTTTTCGTCATGCTAGATCCACCGGAAGTCTCGCTAGACCCACCGCATGCATAATGAGGTGTCCCGCTAGACCCACCGTTTTGCGACCGTCCCGCTAGACCCTTGTGTCTCGGAAGACCCACCAGAGAAGAAAATTATGTACGCTTATAAGGAAAAACAGAAATGCTTTCAAAGTGTATCCATTCAAGTATATATGTTTAGTCAAATATATAAATAATTTATTAAAAAATAATTACATTTAATTAACCACCTAATCAATTAAATTTAATTATTGAATAGATAAATTTTGTATATTATTGCATGAAATTGTGTATATTACAAATTATAACCCGCAAAGAAGATATGTGCGTGCATGTGTGTGGCAATGGTAAGTAACTAGCCATGGCCGATAATTTTTTAAGAATGAATTTCTCTTTTTCATGTCAAGGAATACACTCTTGTCAAACACATTTCAGAGTGTATTTTTTTGCTTATTATCGTAATGGTACTGTACTCTTCGGGCGCGGATTCAAGGGGGGGGCAAGGGGCGGCCGCCCTCCCCCATTGGCCAAAAATATTTGGCGAGATAAAGAATGGATATGCAATTTGCAATGATTTTTGGCCGTCAGTGACCATAATTTCTCAAATTTTTTCGAGCGCTACGCGCCGAATGATATCTATTAATGACATTTATTAACTTTCTTGGCGACCCGGAAGCCATTTTCTCTTCTATTTTCGCATAGTTTTCTTCTTTTTTCAATTGAAAATATAAATGTTTCGCATCAAATGCTATAAAAACAGGAAATCAAGCAGCAACTCATGCTTCTAGATGTCTATCCGCCTTAATTTCACAAATTTTCCGGCGCTACGCGTTAGATTTTTGTAAAAGTCAAAGAAATTTAATGATTTTTTCGACCAAAATTGTCGAAAATTTCAAAATTTTGTGAGAAAATATTGCGTCAAAAGTGATTTTATGTAAAAGTATACAATGTAAAACACCGAAAAAACGTTATTTCGCGCGTTAAGGGCAAATTTTCGGACCTATTTTCGATTGTTTTTTGGAATAGTTGGGATACCGCCTCCCCCTCAAGAAAATCCTAGATCCGCCACTGGTACTCTTTGTATCCTCCGATCAGGTAATTTCCGTATACTAAGTAGGCACACAGATTGAAGCGTTGACACTGCATTCCGATAACAGTACAGATATGCACATATGAATATGATGAAAAGCATGTAGGCATTTCACAAGACGGCTCAACAATAATCGGGCCGAGCGAATGTTGCAAATTCTCACTAAAAATCGAAATTGTTAATTAGGTCTTTATCAATAAATCCGAATCTATTTTTGAAAATAGGACTAAGGAGCGCTAATGTCCATGTGCTCACTTTATTTCATCACTTCAAATACTATATAGAAATTTTTACTTGAATCGAGCCATGGATTTCGGTCGCGCTAATTTGTTTTAATTCGTTATATGAAGTCAGCTATGTTAGTCTGTGAAGCTGATAATAACGAAACTTTTTGAATGAAGTACACATGGTAATTATATACAATTGCACATTCATGAAAACAAACTAACCGCTTGTTATTGACTATTGCACACCTCAAACTTGCTTTTAATTAATGATTACAAAAATTTTGCAGAATTCACTTAAGCGTCTTGATAACTGTTTTTCATTTCACGTGTAATATGTATGTCTTCATTTTTTCGAGTGGGTCTTCCGAGAACAGGGGTCTAGCAGGACGGTCGCGACACGGTGGGTCTAGCGGTACACCTCATTATGCACGTGGTGGGTCTAGCAGAGACTTCCGGTAGGTCTAGCGGGACGAAAAAGCGGGTTTAGTGGACGGTGGGTCTAGCGGGACGGTGGGTCTGCAGACGGTGGGTCAAGCGGGTCGCAATCTTTTCACCGCTTTTTGTACGTGCACGTGTCGATACGTAAAGTAGGTAGGCGTGGGCAGGACGAATATTAAGGAGAATATCAAATTTTTAGACGTACAATAGGCACAAAATTGATGGCCCCACAGCACAGAGCTCTCTCTCTCTGATTATTGAATCAAAAAATAGCAAAAACGAAAATTTGAGAAATCAGATTCTTTGGCCTATTGAAATTTACGAGAGGCCTACAGGATCCTAGAGGCAATCTCTCAGAATGACAATTTGATTTGAAGAAACATAGCTATTCTCAATTACTTCTAAATGAACGGCTCGTTAGCAAATCGATAAAGCACTTGTAAATACATTGTCAGGTTTAACGAGGGAGTCAAACTCATGAAATTAATACCATAACTTTCAAACTAGCTTCCGCCTAAAGGAAATATATTTTTTGGGGGGGGCATGCAAAGTATAGTCAACGTTAAAGTATATACCATTGTTAGGCAACGCTCAATGAGAACAATGGCGAGGTTGGACGAAGGTCGGCGCATGTCAATAAATGAGAACAAAAACTGGGTCGCGCATCCGCGATTCGGGCAAGTTTAGCATTCGATTTTAAACTTCGAATTTGGAAAATCATCGATTTTGAATGTTATCACCAAATTCAGTGCATTTTTTGCAGCAAGATGATATAAAATTTAATTGAAAAATATGAAGTTCAAAAATCACTTTTTATTTATGTACGCACTCAGAACTAATTAATCGAAATTATTTCACGAGACAGAATGTAATAAAAATCCTTTAAAAGCATTTTTCGTACAACTTGGAAACTCTAAATTTGCTCTAGATAATTCAAATTTTAATTAAAGCAGAAAAAGAATTTGGTTTCACATTGAGGTAGACATCTCTCTAATAGTGTCAGACGCTTTTTCTCGATAATCACTTCATCTTTAGAAAATTTGTGCCAAGCTATATCACTCAAACTTGATCTCACTACAGATGTTCAGCTCTTCAAGAAATTCTAAAGATTGAAATTATTGAATTTTCGCCCAGAAAAATCATGCAAGAAAGACAACAAGCGCTATGCATGCTAAGTTATGTGTGAATAACGTACATTTTTAAACCTCATATTTTTCAATCAATTTTTATATCATCTTACTGCAAAAAATGCCTTGAATTTGAGCAGCTAACGGTCAAAATCGAGCGATTTTGCCAGAATTTCAAGCTGGAAATCGAATGCTAAACTATCCCGTATCGCGGATACGCGACCCAGTTCTTTTGTTCTCATTTATTGAGATGCGCGACCTTCGTCCAACCTCGCAATTGTCTCTCACTGAGCGTCGCCGAACAACGGTATATACTTTAACGTTGACTCGTGCTTTTGCATGCCCCCAAAATCGTTCTTAAGCCTTTTTGGGGCTGACTCAAATTATTTCGGCGATAAAAACCATCGCGCAAACAATTCCGAATAGTAATTTGATTTACCAATTTTTTAACACCTCAAAGAGTGGCTGATTTAGATTTTCAAAGCAAATAGCCTGCCAAAAAAGTCTAAAATTATTGAAAATGCAAAGGCTGTAAACTAAAGATACTGCAATCGAAATTGGAACGTGTTCTGCTCGTAAGTGCCGGAATTTTCAGGACTATTATTTATCGCATCGGCCCGGAATTTCCCAAAAGGCAAGAGAAAGCTTAGTCAATCGCCCAAAAAATATTGACGCGCCTTACTGAAAAAGCTGATATATTTTTATCTTAATTTTAATGCTGTCTGTTCTTTATGAATAGAATATTTCGCCATTGCTGGTGATCGATTTTTCACTTGCACAGAAAAGCAATTGATTTACGGCTCTTTACTGTCGAATATCTGTCAGAATGATTTCATTCATTTGCCTGATTGTTGTACTCTTTGCGCAACAAGTATTGAGCGAAGGTATTGATTTTGCCACCAAGGCGATCCGAACACAAGTAAGACTCCTCTGTATTCCGGATTAATCAAATTAGTCGTCAGGATGCACAGCATAGCCGGTCTGGGTGTGGATCAGCGGTATGAGAGTTTGCCAGTAGAGCTTTATTGAGTCAAAACGGCCACAAGAATTGGCAGAACACGCTAAATTAGTGCTTAAAGCTATGTTAATCGCAGTTATTAGTCAGTTTCAAGCACTATTGCAGAAAAAATTGATTTTCCTTCATTTTTGGCCTTGCTTTTTGATACATAAATTTCTTATTTTTTTCATTTTTTGAGTCAAGATTGCTTACCGAACTGTCACCATACGTATGCACGCCTCATCACAGTCAATTTCAGAATGTTTCACTCCTCCTTCGCGAGTGCACAAAACTCTTTATCCAACTTTTATATGCAAATATGTGCCTTTTTCAGTATTCTCGCTAGCTTAGTCGAGCTCGTGCTTGATGCATCATAATTCTGCTGTAGGTATGTTTTAAAATTGGTGCGCGGTTCAGAAGACGTGGCTTAAAAGTCTCAATATTTTCTAACCGGTTTAGACTAGGCTCGAACCTGGCCTCTTATCATATCATTAAATACTAAAAGCCATGTTTAAGCCGACTTAAGCCTCAGTGTATTGGAATGGGACCCAAAAGAGTTCACTGTATGGCTTAAAGTCATCGAAAGAAATAGTATGCTATTATCTTCAAATCGTCCACCGAATTGGTTCTCATGTTGAAGCAACCTGGCTATGTATAAGCAAGCATATCCATAGTAGAAAATTTTTGTTCAGGCAACGTAGACATGACTGGTGCCCAAATGGTAGAACGCGCGAGTTAAGTCTGATGTCAGGTTTTCAGCCGGGTAAAGCGCTCATAATGGTTGATTTTTTTCAGCGACAGAAAGCTGGTTGTCTTAAACAAGGCTGAAATCAGGAAACATCTCGAGCTAAACACTCAGCTGGACAGAAAATGAGTCAATAAAATTCGGGTTAAAAAACGACTGATTTAACAAAAGATTTTGATTGTTCGCCTAATAGGCTTATTTCTCGGGTTAAGAAAGCATTTTTTATTTATACTTACTATACATCAGTATATCCTTTTTCCTCTTTGCATGAGTTGTGATGTGACGCTGTCCATTTTCTTATATTATAGGTATCGGCGCTAACGCGCTGCCATGATTTGCGATAATATTGCTTTGATTAAGTTTTTAGAGTAGAAAAATTTATGTTGAATATTATATTCTTGTCAATTCATATTTTATGGTAAGAAACTTTGATTAATCGGGGGAACAAAAAATGGCGAATTCTACAGACGCGCAAACGGATGAAGAAAGTTGCGTGGCGAAATTAAGAGATATAAAATAAAATTTAAAACATAGATTAATACAAAATATAAAATATAAGAAGTAAAAAATAGAAGATCACGAATAGAAAAATATAAAATAATATGTAAAATAAGCTAAATTATATAATAATACGCTATGAAAAAATAATAAAAACAATATAATCAACATAAAACATGCAATTGTTACATAGTAGGCGAGTAATAAAAATTTTAATCTCAGGCTAGATCACTCGAGTTTAACCCACCTTTCATTCATTCCATCAGGTTTAATTTTGTATCTATTATTAGCTAACACGATGTTGGCTGTTAACTCCTTAGCTAAACTAAGCCGCGTCATATCATTCGGGCCAAGACAATACGGTACCTACTTTGTGTTTATAAATTGTTGGTACGGAGCAGAATCGTAATCATAGGTAGCGCGTCACGCACGCGTACCTATAAAATACTTGGGTACCCCCAACATATGTCCCCCCCTCACAGCTGCCTCGCACCAGCACACATCTGAGAGGTGCGGTTTTTTTAAAGAGGTAGATAATAAAAAAACTTAGTGCCCCCATTTTTTTCTTGTTCACACTCAACACCGAGCGCGTCGTGAGTATGTAAAGTTTTAAACCAAAAATTCAAATAATTTGCGGAGGCCCAATTTTCTAAAAAAATGTTTTCCCTAATTAGTAGGTTACGAATCTGGTCTTAAAATTTCTTTACACTCATTGGTTAAGCGCAGGAGAGTAAACTAGTACAGTTTCATGACAGCTGTCGTGTGCAAGAGCATATCTAACTCAGTTTTACATTCTATGCAGTCTGATTGGTTTCAAAAGGTAGACGGTCTAGGAGAGACTTTTTTTAATTTTTCTTAAAAAGTAATATCTTTCGAATTTAGAGGCGGGTTGAGTTGTAGCAGGCTGGGACAAAAAAATGTTTTTCCCTGCCATATTCTCCACTTGGTAGACAGAACGTGGCAACCACCTTTAAAATGTGCCTCGTCTGTAAGCGCTACACGTCAAAATTTTATTTGTTTCTTTGGCAATCAATAATATGCGTTATTAGTACACAGCGTAAACTTTACACTGAAAAAAATTTTTCCGCCAGATAGCGTCGTGGATGATGAATTTTTTTAAAAAATGTTTCCCTAATTAGTAGGTTACGAATCTGGTCTTAAAATTTCTTTTACAATTCATTGCTTGTTGCTTCAGGAGCGTAAACCAGACGGTTTTTTTACAGTTTTCGTGTGGCCGAGCATATCTAACTCAGTTTTACATTCTATGCAGTCTGATTGGTTTCGAAAGGTAGACGGTTATAAAATCTAGGGGAAACTTTTATTTTTTTTCTTTAAAAGTAATATTTTCGAGATTTAGAGGCGGTTTATTGTAAAGAGTCTGAGACAAAAAAATATGTTTACTCTGCCATATTCTCCACCCAGTAGAAAGAACGTGGTAACTACCTTTAAAATCTGCCTCGTCTTAAGCGCTACACGTCAAAATTTATTTTGTTTCTTTACAATCAATATTGCGTTATTAGTGCAGGGGTAAACTTTACACTGAAAAAATTTTTTCCGCCCAGAGCGTCGTGGATGATGAATTTTTTTTAAATGTTCTCCATGAGGTCAGAATAACGAATCTGACCTTCAAACTTTTTCTGCAATCAATACACAGTACCAGGGGTTTAAACTTTACACACTCTAGTGGATGAGTAAAAAAACAGATTCTGTCAAAGATTTCTAAGCCAACTTTTTCGGTTATAGAATTAAGGTAATTTAAAGAAATAAAAATGAAGTAACTTTTAAGGGCTACACGTCAAAGCAAACTGCGTTCAAAAAAACGTTATATTGAGATTGTTTATGGGGTGTAAAGTCCGAAATCCAGAGGGGTGTAAAATGGAGCAAAAAAACAGGTTTTTTCGTATTTACTACATTGGTAAATCATATCAAATATTTTGCGGAACATAAGTTTTTTGCACATACAAACGTACTACAATCAAAGGGCTACAAACAAGAAGCTTCCAAACCGAATTTATTTACACTCAATGGGGCGTTCGATTTATATTTTTAAAGTTTACAATGTGAGGGGACAGTGAAAAATACGTGTTTGTCCATATTTTTGTTCGCCACCCCTTAAAAAGCACTTATTGGACCTCTCCCGCCCTACTTCTTCACTTCATATTTTGTTCGCCACCCCTTAGAAAGTACTTTATTTTACCCTATTCGACCTCTCCCGACTTCTAAACAGATAAAGTGGCAAACAAAATATGCACAAACACTTATTTTTCACTGTCCACCAAATTGTAAACTTAAAAATCTGAACCTAACGCCCCATTGAGTGTAAATAAATTCGGTTTGGGCCAGTTTGTAGCCCTTTGATTGTAGTACGTTTGTAAGTGCCAAACTTATGTTTGTAAACTTTACACTGAAAAAATTTTTGGGAAAAATCAGTTTGGGTTTTTTAAACAGATGAAAAAACCGATTGATTGCCCCAAGATGTACATTCTTGTGCTTAATTTCCAAACGCACGTACACGACCGTTAAGCACAACGCTTGATGAGTCACCGGGACCACCTTTCCTAATTATCATGTTTTTCATTCCATTTCCAAACATATTTTAAATCAAAATCCGGGATAGGAAAATGGGCACTCGAACTGTGCGACGGTACGGTGGTATGTGTGTTTATACTTATCTTACGTGTGTTAAAAGATCATATGTGTGTGTCTCATATTTGTGCCTGTCTCGTTTGTACATACCTTTACCGTAAGCTTGCCCATAGGCCTATTGTCGTATTCATAGATCCTTTTCATATCTCTTGGTTCGTGTTGTTATGCCTCTTTTTCCGCGTCAGTTCGAACTGCGATGCGAGCGCAGTTTGACTGCTTCCGTTTACATTTTACAATTAGTTTTTGAGCCTGAGGCATATATCCATAGCTTCGCGCTGAGCGTATCTTTTTTCTTTGGTGTAAATGCGTGAGCAGACTCCATACGTGCCTTTTTATCTGCTTGGCTGTAGAACTCGTCTGTTTGTTCTCCTGCGTAGTGTGCACGCTTCTTTTTCGCCGTATGCTTTGTTTTAATCATTCATGTTTGTGCCAATTGGCATCAGTTGTATGCCTTTGGCAGGGCTTTGTGCCCTTGTTTAATTACATTGTTTGATTTTGCGATTAGCGTAACACGACGGTCGGCAGCATATATCCTCCATGCTGTCGCTTCTTAATTGTTCTTCGTAATTTTTCTGTCCAAAAATATTGTAAATTAATTATTTAATCAACATGCTGGGTTCGGTTGAATTTCCGTGCTGTTGAATTCTGTGTAATCTACCATATACTTAGGAAGCCTTAATATCTTCAAGCACCGGAATTCGGTCCAAAACAAGTTAAATAATAATCTTTTTGAGCCCTCAATTAGGTTTTTGAGGAACTTACTCTAATTAGGTTCTTAATCTCAAAGGGGTTAAAGTAAATGAACACTAGGTGCGTGCGTAGAGGGCCGGGCTACCTTGAACGAACTGGGCCGCTTACCCCGAATCGCCGGCTGGTGATCTGAGCGCATCTAAAAGAGCGAGAACCCCCGTAATGACATAAGCTTGGCGATTCGGGTTAAGTAAGCGAAGTGAACGTAGCACGAGTCTACGTTTACACATCTGATATTCATTTGTCCTTGGGCCATTGTGGAGACTTAATTTTTTCATAAATGTTGATCGTAATATCACATTTACGAATTCGACTGAAATTTTCTTTAAACTCTGTGGTTGTGTAAAGTTTACACTGCATATTAACTCTTGTTCTAGGTACGCGAGCTTAATTTTTTAAAATCGTCTACGTAAAATCAAATTGAGAATATGACTGTTAGTTTTCTCTACACCTAGTAGTTGTCGCCATTTGCACTAATCATTTGTTGTTAAAATGTAGTTTATACTCACAAATTTATTTTACTTCCAAATCTCGAGCGTTCGTGTTCCTTACAATTGATATTTGCGTAAGTTAATGCCGAAAAACTTTGATCTGTTAAATTAATGTAAGGTTGTCTTGTTTGAAAAGGATACTGCTGATGTTAAGAACAGTACTGTTTTCCGTATTCTTGGACTGCTGTCATTATTGTAGCATGTTACACCACACAGTACTGACTGATGTACTCAAATCATATTCTAATTAAAAATTAGGGTACTAGCAAAGCAAAATGCTCCGATGGAACAAAAAAGATGAATATACTTGGAATTGTGGATTATTATGGATGATGTAAAAGGAGGGGACTAGGAAAAATCTACCTAAAGTCGCAAAATCTGCTAAAAATCACACTTTCTTCTAAGCAACGCTAAGAATCGATGTATATTCTGCGGCCAACAGATTAAAATAAATATTCAACCATAACAATGATTGGAAACAGCAGCACGTTAGCTATGCAGTAGCTATGGGAAATGATATTGAGTAAACTAACAGTCTTCCAAGCCAATTGAATGAAATAGCAAACATCGAAGACAATTGGAGACATGGTTGGTTAAAAACAGTAGGAAACGCGTAAGTTGACTTGAAACAGACTAAATGTAGATACACTAAGACATGCCCGAAACGATTGTGTGCGCTGATCCACCGGCACACCAGCTTTGCTTTGCTTATAATGCTCTACTATAAAACAAAACAACTTCGAATACAATACCTCTTGAGTTTTCTATCAATCAGAGTGCCAGCAATTTAAAAGTAACCTTGATAGATTTCGTTTATACACTCTTATCTGAAACTTCGAACATTACGTGGCCCAAAAGGACGACTTTTTTAGAGGCCGCAGAATATCGCATCGGTGCCTAGCGTTGCTTAGAGAAAAGTGTGATTTTTAGCAGATTTTCCGACTTTAAGAGTAGATTTTTCTCAGTAATAATACATGCAATGCGGGTATAAAAAGTTACTAGCAAGCACTCTAATCATTTGCATGCATGTATCACTGACTTAAAGTCCAGAGAACTACCATTTTTTAGTCAACAAAAGGTAGGGTACTAGCAAGAAAAAATGTCCGATGGAACAAAAAAGGTAGAATATACATGAGACAAAAGAATTATCAAGTGACGTAAAACGAGGGGACAAGAAAACGCTCCTATCTACAAAATGTCACAAAATTTGCTAAAACTCAGAGCTTTCTAAATACAAGAAAAAATGAAAGTAAAGAAAATCGAAGAAAAAACCTACCTGTGCCTAGAACTGCAAGATCTGCTAAAAATCAGACTTTCACTAAGCAACACCAAAAATCTAGCTATATTCTGCGGCCTCTGAAAAAAATAGGTGAACCTTCTCATATTAGCCACCATACAGCGGGCGGTTCCAAAAATTCTGAGGGGGTTTTTCAAATCGGAATATTGATGCCTTAAAAATGGTGCTACGCGCAGAAAAACACCATTTTTGAACGTTTCTGGTCGAGCTCTATCTATCGGTACCTACCAAAAAAACCCAAAAGAGAGCAGTATACAGCTGTTAAAAAATTGAATTCTGGAGGTATTGTTAGGCATTTGCGTTTTCTTGTTGGGTATTTTTGCCGTGGGGTGCATACTCCCCAAAACCCCCACGTCTAGGTATGGTGTCCAACGCTTAATATCAAGGCTTATGAAGGAAATTTCAAATCTGCGTTTTTTGCTAATCACTTGCAACGTTAATTTATTCGATATTGTGGCTGCAGATAAAATATAGCAAAAGTTATATCCTATGATTATTTGTGATACCGCAACGAACGACTGCGATTTCTATAAAATGCATGCGTCCATTCAGTACTCTTCTGCCATCAGCCTTAATCCCACCAGACCACTCCGGATTTCATTCTCGCCCATGTAAACTGATAACCATTAGGCATGGGAGGTTAGGAGTATGCACCAGTGTTCAATCAGAAAACGTCGAAAATTGCCGTTTTTTCCAGCATACCAATAATTACCAGTTTTTGACCCAGAAAAATATTGCAACATGGCGCTGCTCAGCTGTGGCGATATCTGCTTTTGCAGAGTGAGTGGTTCAAGTTATCTAGCCCAATGTTTTATCTTTGTTCGACAGGATGCTAGTAGTTAACCCTGTCACCCTGGCATAGTGTGTTGAGGGATAGCCTATGCTTAGCATAGGCGGGCGGAGCCAGACACCCTGGGTTGGGGCCAGGGGTGCAATGATCTCTTCTCGTGTCGTGAAGGATAGGCGTGTCCCTAAGCCTGAGGGAGGGGGACCCGTCCAAACCTGTCAGGGGGAGGAAGGGAGTTTCCCGGAAACTCAAAATTATCGATTTTTCAGGAACAAAGGTAATACAGGGGATGGTGCCCAAAGTCTGGGGGTAATAGCTAACAATTTTGTGGAAGTGGTCTAAAGGTCGCCTAGGCCTACTAGTAGGAGGGTAGGTGGCACAAGAAGAGCAGTCCTACAGGGGTTTCCAAGGAAAGTTTGGTTATTGATTGATTTATCGGTGCGAACCGGCGGTCGGATCGGGCTCAAATTTGCAGAGTATGTTGGGTATGTTGGTCATCCTATGTACAAACTTTTTAGCGCGCAACCTACAGTATGCCAGCAACTTAGTTTTACACTTTTGCATATAAGACGTAATCAAGAACTACCAGCCGGATTTGGACGTTCACATTTTCAGGATATGATGAATATAGGCAAGACATGCTATGTACAGAATTTCAGCGCGCTGTCTACAGTATGACATTTTACTTTACACTTTCTAGTATAGCAGAATATTCTGAAACCACTAGCCGGATTTGGTTCCAATTTTCAGGATATTATATAAACCTTAACTGTGCTATGTACGGTACAGCACACAACCTACTGCATGCTGATTTTTTTATTTACACTGTCTTTACAATGCTTGATTTTTAACATTACTTGTCTAATGATATCATTAAGTATTTTGCCCAAAATAAGCAATCAGTATAGGCAAACATTGCTCAAATTTGATTATCATCCTATTTTGAGCTTCTCAAAATTTAATCAGAAAACACGGGCTGATCTTTGCCTGCTGTTCATCTTGTGAATTCTTGAACCCTGAGCTAGGGTTTACTTTACAAACCTCCACAAAATTCGTTAATGGAGAAGACACGTCGCGTCATCCATGTCATTTGTATTGATCTAAAAATTAGCAAAGCTTGGAAAAATTTTTGCGAAGTTTGAATATTTTTTGTAAATTGGAAATTTTTTGTGAAGTTTGGAATATTTTTTGTAAAGTTTGGGCTTTTTGTAAAGTTTGGAAAAATTTTATAAAGTTTGGAATATTTTTTGTAAAGTTTGGAATGTTTTGAAAAGTTTGGAAAATTTTTGTAAAGTTTGGAATATTTTTTGTAAAGTTTGGAATATTTTTTGTAAAGTTTGGAATTAATTTTACATGCTTAAACATATTTTTTTGTAAGTTTGGAATATTTTTTGTAAAGTTTGGAATATTTTTGTAAAGTTTGGAATATTTTTTGTAAAGTTTGGAATGTTTTTTTGTAAAGTTTGGAATATTTTTGTAAAGTTTGAATATTTTTTGTAGGTTGAGAATATTTTTAAAGTTTGAATAATATGTGTAATCTGGATTTCTCAAGCATTGTTGACACCATTTTATATGCCATGTGCAACTCATGCTCCTGTTTTGCATGTAGGATTGATTTTCCGCTTGTGAACAATATTGAGGTCACATTGGAATTTATGTATATTTCAGGAAAAATTCTACTTCGTTCATGCATGTCCCATTTACCATCTCATAAGAATTATATAGAATAATACGATACCCTAAATAAGCAGAACCCATAATAAAATCATTTTTAAGTGATTGAAGAAATTTTTTAGTGATTTCAGTGATTCGATTCGAGGATAAAAACCGAAAAGAAAAGAGTAAAGTGTTGCGTTCTAGGAAAGGTAACCCAGACAAAAAGCTAAGATAACTGATACTGGGACACAAGCAATACGTACTTGAGGAGCAAAGAAAAACAGCAGACACCAATTCCTGTAAAATTAGTTGTCAACGGCGAAGTTTAAAGAACAGACCGCCAAAAACAAAATATTTCGAGTTTGATATGCAAGGCGGAGGATTATTCGTGATGAAATATTTTATCAGTACGAGCCTAAAGAAGCATTGCCAAAGCGAAATGAAATTATGATCCGCGATATACGAGCATGTCTAAATGTGCCCAGACACGTTTCCCGGAAAAGTTTCCCGGAAAGAATGCTTAAATCAATGCGTAAAAATTGCTCTCCGATTGGTTGGCACCCTTCCAGCATGCTCTCTGATTAGTCAATCAGTTTCCCGGGAAAAAGTAAAGTATAAATAGGGAGGAACACGAGCGTTTTCGCTCATTCCAGCGTTTTTATCGAAATACCTTCGTCGCGCCCGAATTGCCCATAAATCGCGCTTTGATCGAAAAAATAATTAATTCCTGTGGGTTGCCAACGAGCGCCTAAGCGGGAATACTCTGGAAAATAATCACTGAAAGAAAATGGGCCAAATTAATAACCGCCGAATTTTGGGCGACATTGATCCAGGACGAATCGTCTCAAAATTTAGCCGAACCAAAAATAAATTACGAAAATTTGAAATTGCTGGTCGAAAGCGAATTTGGAAAAACGACTATGAAATTCTGCTCTTCATATTTTCGAACGTTTCTCGACTAAAACTAACCTCCGAGCAACGCAAAAAATTCGCGCCCCGCGCCCGAATTCTGGGAAGCGCTTGTATTACAAAACCAAAGTCACGACCAGCTGGGTCCAAGGCTTGGGTGATTATTACGAAATTTGCGAAAATTCCAGGCTTACGTGTTCAACGTTTTAATGCCAAAGCTACTAGTTTTAATGTCCGATTCCGAAAAAGTCGATGAAATTACGCCTATTTTGCTCTCCTCCGATTTTGAACGATATTTTGCAAAATGTTCTGCCCCCGGGACCCTTCTGCTCGCGTTGGAGTAGAAATTCAACACCCTAGCCTTGACTCAAGAGTGCTCCGTCCCGTTCACGACTGTCGAGGACACAGAGACTCTCGTGATTTTCTAACCCTGCATCGCGCATTAGTTGCTCGGCGAGTCGCTTTTGGAGACTAGTTTTGTATCCTAGATCTCCATTTTTGATCATTTTGTACTTGGGATGGTTGTCGATGCGCGCTTTTGCAGTGACTTCGGCGCAAGCAAGGCACAGATTGTCGTCATTGTCAATCTTAAGAAAAATTATTTTCTGCTTAATTTTTAGTCTTTTCATCTTTTGCACATAAGATTTTTCAAAATATATTTTTTTATTGCATTTAGTGATAATTTCAGGGGTATTTAGAACTTTCGTAATTATATTCTTAAACGCTGAACTAACTTTCTAATAGTAAGTACGCTCATATTCGTATAATTTTTCACGTTGCTTTACTCATATAAAATATATGTGCATCGTTTTTACCTTTTATACATGCGCAATTATCGATAATTTAGTTTTCAGGGTACTTAAATAGATAAATTATGTTTCGATAAATTTTTAGTCTTTTCATCGATTTTGTCATGTTTGTCTTAACAATAGCTATATACATAGTGTGGTTCGTACACAATACATGTGATTTTTGTTGCATTTAGTGATAGTTTAAAGGGGTATTTAGAACATTCCTAATTATTCGTCTTAAACGATGAACTCACTTTTTAATAGTAACTACGCTTATATTCTTATAATTTTTAACGTTGCTTCACTCATATAAAATATATTTGCATCTAATTATTCAATAATTGACTAATAATTCACCTGTAATACATGTGTTATTATCGATTATTTACTTCCGGGAAAATGAAGACTATGCTTAAGGTATAATTATCTTATTTTGTGCTATTTTGACTAATAATGTATGATTACTTATGATTAATAGTGTACATAACTTTATAATCGCGCAGTTATTGATTAATGAACAATGCGCTCAAAGTATATTATACGGATATGATTAAGGTTTTTTAATAATTTTTATATTGTGTTTAATTTAATAAAATTTAGGTGCATCTAATTATGACTCCATTTTCGTCTAATAATAAATGATATGCGCTATTATCGATTATTTAGTTTTTCATCGGTTCAATAACTTCGCTTACGCTAATGGAATAATTAATTTTTCTTGAAAATGATAGAAGAATTTTCCTATTTTTCCGACTATGTTTTCGAAAAGAAAGCAATTTTCAAATTATTTTCTGACCTTTATGAAACATCCTCCATGGCCACTATGCTTGGCGAACCACTCCTTCCAGTTGACCAGTCTGGAGGTGGTTCTCTCAAAATGGCCTTCACTCCCTCCTTTTGGTGAGTCGATAACGACGACTTTTAGGGTCATTTGTTGGTCGAGTGCGAATTCGGTTTTTGAATGTTGGATTCGCTCGATCACGCTCATGACGCGGTCGGCATTTAATGGCCTCGGCGGTCGTGAACGGGACGCAGTACTCTTGAGTCAAGGCTAGGGTGTTGAATTTCTACTCCAACGCGAGCAGAAGGGTCGCGGGGCAGAACATTTTGGCAAAATATCGTTCAAAATCGGAGGAAACAAAATAGGCGTAATTTCATCGACTTTTTGGAATCGGACATTAAAACTAGTAGCTTCGGCATTTAAACGTTTAACGCGAAGCCTGGAATTTTCGCAAATTTCATAATAATCACCCAAGCCTTGACCCAGTTGGTCGTAATTTTGGTTTAGTAATAGAAGCGCTTCCCAGAATTCGCGGGGCGCGAAATTTTTGCGTTGCTCGGAGGTTAGTTTTAGTCGAGAAACGTTCGAAAATATGAAGAGCAGAATTTCATAGTCGTTTTTCCAAAATTCGCTTTCGACCAGCAATTTCAAATTTTCGTAATTTATTTTTGGTTCGGCTAAATTTTGAGACGATTCGTCCTGGATCGATGTTGCCCAAAATTCGGCGGTTATTAATTTGGCCCATTTTCTTTCAGTGATTATTTTCCAGAGTATTCCTATTAGGCGCTCGTTGGCAACCCATATTTGCGAATTAATTATTTTTTCGATCAAAGCGCGATTTATGGGCAATTTGAAGTGCGACGACATTTCGATAAAAACGCTGGAATGATGAAAACGCTCTTGTTCCTCCCTATTTATACTTTACTTTTCCCGGGAAACTAATTGACCAATCAGAGAGCATGCTGGAAGGGTGCCAACCAATCGGAGAGCAATTTTTACGCATTGATTTAAGCATTCTTTCCCGGGAAACTCCTTTTCCCGGGAAACGTGTCTGGGCACATTTAGACATGCCTGCTATCGCGGATTCGGTTAATTAATTTCGCTTTTGGTACGCCTTTAGGCTCGTACTGATAAAATACTTCATCATTTAATAATCCTCCGCCTTGCATATCAAACTCGAAATATTTTGTTTTTGGCGGTCTGCCACGTTTTTTTAACTTCGCCGTTGACAACTAATTTTACAGGAACTGGTGTCTGCTGCTGTTTTTTCTTTTGCTCCTCAAGTACGTATTGCTTGTGTCCAATATCAGCTAACGCTCTTAGCTTTTTGTCTGGGTTACCTTTCCTAGAACGCAACACTTTACTTTTTCTTTTTCGGTTTTTATCCTCGAATCGAATCACTGAAATCACTAAAAAATTTTCTCAATCACTTAAAAAATGATTTTATTATGGGTTCTGCTTATTTAGGGTATCGTATTATTCTATATAAATTTTATGAGATGGTAAATGGGACATTCATGTACGAAGTAGAATTTTTCCTGGTTTAGTATACAAATTCCGCAATGTGACCTCAATATTGTTCACAAGCGGAAAATCAATCCTTACATGTGCAAAACAGGAGCATGAGTTGCACATGGCATATAAAATAGTGTCAACAATGCTTGAGAAATCCAGATTATATACATAATATTCCAAACTTTACAAAAAATATTCTAAACTTTACAAAAAACATTCCAAACTTTACAAAAAATATTCCAAACTTTACAAAAACATTCCAAACTTTACAAAAAATATTCCAAACTTCCAAACTTTACAAAAAATATTCCAAACTTTACAAAAAATTTTCCAAACTTCTCAAAAAACATTCCAAACTTTACAAAAATATTCCAAACTTTACAAAAAATATTCCAATTTTTACAAAAGTACTATGCTTAAGCATGTAAAATTAATTCCAAACTTTACAAAAAATATTCCAAACTTTACAAAAAATATTCCAAACTTTACAAAAAATTTTCCAAACTTTTCAAAAAACATTCCAAACTTTACAAAAAATATTCCAAACTTTACAAAAAATATTCCAAACTTTACAAAAGTACTATGCTTAAGCATGTAAAATTAATTCCAAACTTTACAAAAAATTTTCCAAACTTTACAAAAAAGTTTCCAAACTTTACAAAAATATTCCAAACTTCACAAAAAATTTCCAATTTTTACAAAAAAATATTCAAACTTTACAAAAATTTTTCCAAGCTTTGCTAATTTTTAGATCAATACTGATGACATGGATGACGCGACGTGTTCATTAATGAATTTTGTGTGGAGGTTTGTAAAGTAAACCCTAGCTCAGGGTTCAAGAATTCCCACAAGATGAACAGCAGGCAAAGATCGCCCTTTTTCAGGTGTTTTCTGATAAATTTTGAGAAGCTCAAAATAGCATGATAATCAAATTTGAGCAATGTTTGCCTATACTGATTGCTTATTTTGGGCAAAAATAACCCCTAATGATATCATTAGACAAGTAATGTTAAAAATCAAGCATTGTAAAGACAGTGTAAATAAAAAATCAGCATGCAGTAGGTTGTGCGCTGAAATTCTGTACATAGCACAGTTAAGGTTTATATATCATATCCTGAAAATTTGAACTAAATCCGGCTAGTGGTTCTTGGAATATTCTGCTATACGAGAAAGTGTAAAGTAAAATGTTATACTGTAGACAGCGCACTGAAATTCTGTACATAGCATGTCTTGCCTATATTCATCATATCCTAAAAATGTGAACTAAATCCGGCTGGTGGTTCTTGATTTACGTTCCTATATGCAAAAGTGTAAACTGCTGCTGGCATACTGTAGGTTGCGCGCTAAAAGTTTGTACATAGGATACCTAACATATACTCAACATACTCTGCAAATTTGAGCGCGATCCGACCGCCGGTTTGTGAAAAATCAATAAAATCAATCAATAATCAAAGTTTCCCGGGAAACCCCTGTAGGACTGCTCCCTTATGCCACCTTCCCTCCTACTAGTAGGCCTAGGCGCACTTTAGACCACCTCCACAGAATCGCTTAGGCTACCATCCCTAGGCTTGGGGGCACCATCCCCCAGGCTACCTTTGCCCTGAAAAATCAACAATTTTCGAGTTTCCCGGGAAACTCCCTTCCCCTCCCCTGACAGGTTTGGACGGTCCCCCTCCCCTCAGGCTTAGGGACACGCCTATCCTTCATCATTGCCTATGCTACAGCATTGCACCCTGGCCCCACCCCAGGGTGCAAGTATGGGCCCGCCCGCCTATGCTTAAGCACAGGCTATCTTATAATTTGATGCCAGGGACACAGGGTTAACTACTGATGCTGCTTTCTTCTGCAGGCCGCAGAATATACTTCGATTTTTGCGTTGCTTAGAAAAAGTCTGATTTTTAGCAGATCTTGCAGTTTTGGGCACAGGTAGGTTTTTTCTTTGATTTACTTACTTTCATTTTTTCTTTGTTTAGGAAAGTTCTGACTTTTAGCAAATTTTGTGACATTTGTAGATAGGAGCTTTTTCTAGTCCCCTCCTTTTACGTCCTTGATAATTCTTTGTTCCAAGTAGATTCTACCTTTTTTTGTTCCATCGGAGCATTTTTTCTTGCTTTAAGAGAATCAACAAACGTAAAGTAATAGTTACAGGAAAAACCAGAGATTAACAATGTGGATTCAGAATTTTTGCAAGTAATTCAACTTTTTTTAGAATGGTAAAAAACGGTCCCGAAAATTCGTTATTTTGTTCGCACTAAATAGCCATTTTCATCGTTTTTTGCCATTCAGGTCAAAATTTGGACTGAGAAATCACGTAATCATAGGTGAACGTGTTAGCGCGTACCTATAATATTCTTAGGTACCCCTAACACCTGTGCAATCCTCTGCAGCTTTAACGGGACTTATCTAGGAGGTGCAGTTTTTTGAAGATAGATAATGAAAAAAATTATTTAAACAATTATGCGCTTTTTTTCTTTGCACTCAATGCGGAGCTCATAAATGAGCGTCTAAATTGTTGAGCGATTTTTGACGATTTTCGAGAGCAGTTTTTAGACAGCTTAGTATTAGTGTCTAACAAAATTCGATATTGAAAAATTTGTAGAGCATAAATTTCTCGAAATACAGTTTTTTTGTTTCTCGAATCTGCAATTTTTCTCAGGTGAGAGTGTATGGAGTATGAAAATTTGGGGCAAAAAAACACAGTTTAGTCACTTTTTCGATTTCTTTATGTCTGTCAACTTTTCCGGTGGAGAACACGAAAAATTTTTCTTCCGAAAAAGTGCTACGTTATAAGGGCTACACTTTAAAGTTGATTGCATTTGTATAAAGTCAATACGGATTTAGTTCTAGCACTTCACAGCTTATACTCAAGTTGTGGACGAAAAAACACGTTTTTACCTTATTTTACTTTGACAACTTCTCCAGTTGTAAATCAAATGTGCGGAGTATTTTAAAAATAAAGTACATCTTAAGCTTACACATCGAGCTTGCATGCGTTTCTTTAAATTCAATACAGACTTAGGTCTGGAGGTGTAAAATTAAAAGTCTAGGGCAAAAACATGTTTTTTGCAATTTTTATGTCTGTCAACTTCTTCGGTTATTAACTGGTCATCTTGACTATTCTAAAGATGAAACACGTTTTACATGCCGCATTTAGTCGAGTTTCTTTAAACTCAATGCTGAGTTAGTTCAAGTGGTGTAAAGTTTCAACTCTGACGTGAAAAATAACGTTTTTGCAATTACATTATCAGATCGACTTGTCCGGTTATGAATTAGGATGTCCGGACTAATGTAAATAACATCTTGAAGGTTAACATCGCAGTAGGATGCGCTCATTCACACACACAATGTTGACTTAGTCCTGGAGGTGCAAAGTTCTAATTCTGCTTAAAAAACACGTTACTATGTCAGTTTTGTCCGTTATCTTGTTATGTAATGAGTTGAAACATGATATCATCTCTAGGAACGCTTTATACCTTAAGGGTCACACTTTCTATTAGGAGGATTAGTTTATACTCAATAGAGGTGTAAAGTAATTTACACAAAAAAATTTTTTGCTCTTAGAGTCTTGTGGTGATTCATTTGTAAAATGGTATTCGTGACATCAGGATTACGGACATGAAACAATCTTTACATTCAGCGGTTATCTAAAGTATACACTGAAGATTGACTTCAATTACAGATTAATCTTTTTAAATTTTCTTCGAAACGTATAAGGATTTCTCCTTAACATCGGGATTACGATTACAAACTTGACTTTAATTTTCCTTACAATTAGGGGTTGTGTAAAGTTTATGCTAGATGTTAACTTTAGATCCAGGAGATTGTACAAGGTAAATTTTTTCCAAACTGTTCTCCGTAACATGAGAATTACGAATTTGACTTTAGATTTTCTTTGACTCAGGGCTTGCGTAAATTTTACACTGAAAAAAATTTTTAATTTCACGCTGTGGAAGTAATTTCTTCAAAAAAAGTTCTATATAGCATCGAATCATGCTAATAAAAAGTAGGTTACTAGCAAGGAAAAATGCTCCGATGGAAAAAAGGACGAATATACTTGGAATTGCAAATCATTAAAGATATGAAGAAGGGAATAGGAAGAAGTCATCTATGCGCGCAAAAAATCATTAGAATCTGCAAAAAATCAGATATTCTCTAATCAACACTAAAATCGAGGTATGTTCTGCGAACTCTGAGAAAAGAAGGTGTCCTCTTAAAACATTTCTCACTGGTTTGATGAAAAGCTTAGAAGTAAACTTTGACCTGTGCTAAATAGCCGATTAATTGAATATCAGTATCACATTTTTCTTGCAATATATAATAAATATTTAGTTAATATTTTTCATAATTAATATTTTTTATAATGAATATATATTAAATTATGACGCTGTTTATTACGGCCTCACAGTTACAACTTAAGGCTAGTAAATGAAATGATTTGTTGTTCTTTTAATTTAGATTGATCAGCTCTTTTAAATAATATACTGTTGTGTCAAGTGAAGAGCAACTTTCTTTTGTAGGCCACAGAAGATACTTCAATTTTCATATTATTCAGAGAAAGTCTGATTTTTAGTAAATTCTTATGAATTTTTGCGCGCATAGGTGACTTCTTTCTAGTCCCATGTTCTATATCTTCAATGATCTGCAATTCCAAAAGTATGTATGTTCGTTCTTTTTTGTTCCATCGGAGCATTTCTCCTTGATAGTGATTTATTATTCCGAGTGAAAAAAGTGTACGCGCTATAAAAATCTTAATAATTTGGCATATAAAAAGTGCATGCTTCTGGCAAAGAAATCCGGTTTAATGGACACACAGAAAAGTCAATAATCATTTGAAAAAACGTCCTGTCACGCAGAATGCAGAGCATCGGAATTTGGGGGTGGTGAAATTTCGAAGCGCATTTTTAAGCCCAAAAACGGTAAATACGTGTCAGAAAGCATTTATGTGACGATGCTCCATCTTTCTAGAGCATAAAAACAAAAAAATTTCGAAAAAAATTAAAAAAGTCGAAAAGATTGAACAAAATATATTCAAAACATGAGTGTATGGCTCGAAGCGCCGAAAATTTGGCATTTCTGAGCAAATAGATAGCTAAAAACGCTCAAAAAACATCTTTTCCAATAATTTTTTGGAAAATTTTAGAAACTTTCGAAAAATCGCTAATTCTGGGGAGGGTTGGAAAAATTTCTGAGGGGTGGGGTGAAAATCTTTCTGGGGGAGGAGGGATTGAAATCCCCTCGCCAAACCCACCCCCAGGTCATGTATGTGCTGACGAACAAAGGGAGTTGCAGAATTAGAAATTCGCATTATCCAACTAAGTTATGGAAATATGAGTTTGATGCTATTGATAAATAGGTAGATATCGAATTTGAGATGATTTACCACTTTGTGTATCTGCCAAGCGATTTTTTTGTTCTTGCAATTGATCGTCTTCATGCTTTCAATTGTCGTGTGTCTGAAAATATGTAGTAAGTGCTAAGAGTATGGACTTGTTAGTAATTAGTCGATGTTCGGTCATATAGGAAAGTAGTGCGCGGATCGCGCTCGCCAATAAGCAGATGAATCGAGCTTTGAGGATACAACAGCTCACGTTTCAGTGCCCAAATAGATTGAAGAATTAGTTATAATGCATAGCAGGCAATATCCTTGAGAAAACTTTATTGGCCCAAAAAACTTTGCTAAAGTCAAAGGACATCGATGAGCAGTACCATCGGTGTGCAGTAGTACGAGTATACATGCATACCTATAATTCTATTTGCTAAAAGAAGCACATTTAAGTCGCTCATGCCAATAAAACTTATATTGTCTTATATTGATTCTTATTTTGTAAATGAGTTAGCATACAACTCGGCCTTTAACTTTTTTCTTCTGTTTTGCGTGTATTAAGTGTAGGTACAATATTTGTGTCACTTTCTCTTCGATGATCGAACAAAACTTAGAAAAATCTGTCTCATGCATATTGCATGTAATTATACAACCTACGAAACAATTTAAATACTATTATTCATGATGTTTTAAGAATATCCATTGACTGTGACAGAAATAAACCTTGACCATGATGGCGTTGACCGTGACCGACGCTACATAATTAAACAACAATCTTCCAAATCTTTGACCGTTCATTTCACTTCAGGTAACCGCAATTATTTATGTGAGGTACTTAGCCTTAATCATATTAAATTTTCTGAGATTTTGATCAAAGTTATAATTGAAATTGGTTTAAATTTAGACTCTTATCGAATATCAAGGAGACCCATCATGTGTTAACTAAATATATACCTACCAAAATTTGCATTTCGAGCAAATTGGAAATCTCTTTTCGCTTTTTCGCCAACGAAAATTAGGTAAGATGATGTCATTATCATAGATGCACAGCATGGCCGATCTGGAAAGGGTGGTCAGCTCTGAAATCAGCAACATGAGAAAAGACCATACGTGTTCTAATGGGGTTGGGGGTTTGACCCCCCAGAACGGCAACTGACCCCCGCAGAATGACTGCGACCACCAGAATTGTCGATTTTTCGTAAAAGTTGGTAAAAGTTGTAAAAAGTGTCTTTTTAGGCGTTTTTAGCTCATTTTTGGCTCAAAAATCTCAAATTTTCGGCGCTTCGCGCCATATGCATATTTTGCGATTATATTTTGTTCAATTTATTCAATTTTTTAGATTTCTCTTACGTTTTTATGTTCTAGAAAGAGCGGGCATTGTCTGAAGCGTCAAAAACAGTGTTTTTGACGTGTAACCATCGTTTTTAGCCCAAAAAGGCACTTTAAAAAATTCTGGGCCTGACCCTCCAGAATTTCCATGCATTACATGTATGGAGAAGACCCTTTTTTGTCTCGTGCGGTTTGTTGTTAGTAATCAACATCTAAAAAATCAAATATACCTAATACGCGCTCAAATGAATAAAAAAATTCAATCTGTTCAGTTTTACCGATACATGCACAGGTAAATATCCGAGCACATGAGTATCTAAGTGCGTATGCTAAGAAGCTAGACTTAACGCTCATTAGGAATTTTCCCATTAGCCTGCGCATTCGTCGCGCAAAATTTTCTCTCGAATATGAATGTAATTGAAAAATATTGCAGCAGTGCTTCGGGTAATATTGTAAGCGAGGAATGATGGGATTTCCAAAAATTACTCGTGATACGTAATCATTCATTTCACTTCAGATAATGAATATTCAGTTAAATCCAAATTGGGTGCACTTCTTTCTGGAAAATTCGTTGAGATGCCTTCGCAGCCTCCGATGACTTGTAATCGTAATAAAACGGCACCTTGGACCATTCAAGCTAACGCGGCGAATGAAGTCACGACTGATATAAATATAGGGAGGGCTCTACAGGTTAGTTTACGAAGGACTTTTTAATAATTATTATCAACCGCCATAGAAACATTTAAATTAGTATGTTAATAATGATCAACATCTAATGCCGTTTCCGTAGTCTGTGAGACCTCTGACGACAATTTTGTGCGGTTTGGTAAAATTCAAAAATATGAGACACCTTCATGCGGGTTTTTTTAAAATGTTTTGAATGTTGGTTCTGAAGAGCCAAGCTTAAAATATTACGCTTAAAATTTACGCAACAGAAAGGAAAATGAAACTCTGGCGCTGCAAACTTACACTAAATAAATCCATAACCTGTTCTTACCTTCTATTTTTTATTTGCAGAACGAACATAAAGTTCAGTTCATGATCTTGGACGCGAATTCATCGAAAAACGTTTTGGCTTGTGCCCAAATTTCAATTAAAGTGATCAAAAAGGATAAGTCCTCGCATTAAATGGTATAGGTGATGGTTACGTATTTATGTAAGTTACATTAAACATTTTATTCGTGATTATTGCACAATCAACGGTGATTCATAGGTGTTGGTGAAAAAAATTGTTTAGACGATTTGTTTAATAAACAATAGACGCGTGCCTGAATGAGCTTTTTGCACGATAATTTATTCCAAGAACAATTTAAAAAATTAATTAATGTACACCTCACGGATCAGCAATGGACTCGTGAAGAAAAAAAAATTTGTAATTTTTAGTTCAAAAAATCATGCAGGAATAGCTTTTTTGTCGAACTAAAAATTTTTAAATACGATTGAGCTTCTTTGGCTTCATCTCGTTGAATCAAAATTTACATATTCTTCTGAAGCCAAACTGTGGCGCGCAGTGTTTACATTAAGTTTAGCCTGCTCTTAGATTCAGCCGGTACAGAGTCAAGAGATATGGCTGAACTGAAAATAGCTACATAATAAAACAATAAAAAATAACATCTTGAGTGTCTTAAATTTACACTTATCAAGTGGCCTCCCCAAAACATATGTACTTTTTGTTAAAATACCTAAAAACGAATATTTATTTTCCACTTGTATCTGTTTTAAACCATTTTTCGAATAATTAGCCCTAATTTTTCTCAGAAATTTCGCTTTTCCTCGTTTGAAGTGTCTGAGATTTCAAAACTCTTGTGTGTGCCTGAGAATAGTTTGACTAAAGTTAAGTTATTTCACAAGATCAGAACCAGACACACCGATAAGAAGTACAGGGTGTTTCAACAGTTCTACTCGTGTTCCATACGTGCGATTTTTGCCCAAATTGGATTAAATTTAAACAAGAAATAGCCGATAATGAAGAGGTTTTAAGCAGCTAAATTTCAATTTGTTAGTTGCAGTAGTTTTTAAGCAGTAGGACTGAACATGATTAACATTATTTTCCTAATTTAATACCATTAAACTGCATTATTACTCAGTTTTCGGTCAATTTGAAGCACTTCCTACCGTTTTTGCCTTCGTTTTGCCTGATTTTTTCCTAGAAAATTTCCCATTTTCCCATTCAAAATTAGCTGCTAGAAGCAGAAATATTCGAATTCGTATTAGCATTTTTACAAAGCCGCGCTTTGCTGCTTCCGGTTGGTTAACATCAAATCGCACCCATGCTAGTTTACACCATCAAAAATAATATTCATAATTTGATATTTTGGCTTGCTGCCAGCTCAATCTCAATGATTAATCATCTATGTTAGAACCCTTCGTAATTTCCTGTTAGCCCGTCCCCTATGTGCTTCATAGCACCAGATCGGGCACTTTGAGTAGAATCAGAGGTCCAAGAAACCTCAGGGGCCAAATTTTGGAAGTAACATCCAAGCTGTAATTCTGCAAAAAGACAGAAAGCCTAAATTTTTACGGTACGGATAGAGTACGTTTGGGCTCCTGATTCTCAAAAACCAATCAGTGAATTTTCTTCAAATTCTAGTAAGGTCAGCTAAACATCATTAATCAACTGTCGAAATTTAAATAAAATTTATCTGCTGCAGTTCAAAATATTTGGAAAAATGTAGTTTATAAAATGTTTTTCTTACGGTATTTCGTCAGTACACACAACAGTGTAAAGTAGCTTACGTCAGTAGATAGCGCACCAAAAGTTGGTTTAGGGTGGCTTAACAAATTTGCCTCACAGCAATTACGTAAGCCGCAAGAGCCGCCGAAACTTTTTATAGTAATTCTCGTCGTTTCCGGGTTTCAGGAGCCAGATCGAGCCATTCTGATCAAATTTTCAGAATCAGGGGCTCGGAATACTCATTGAGTCGAATAGTCCCCTCATTTACATCCTTAACAATGCAGAAATTCAAGTATATATACCTTTTTTGTTCCATTGGAGCATTTTTCTTTGCTAGATTTAAAAAAAAAATTTGGTTCTCCGCAAATTATTTGATTTTTCGGTTTACACTTTACAACCTATTGCTAACTCGGTATTGAGTGTAAACAAAAAAAAGACCGGCATCGAATTTTTTAATTATCCATCGATTAAAAAAAACGCACCTCCCAGATGTGTGCCGTTATAGCTGTGAGGGGGAACACAAATTTCGCACTCGCTGTGAAAAACATATAAGCATATTATAGACTTGTAAATTGTAATTTTCCATGACTATAGCTGTGAGGGAAGGGGACACAAATTTCGCACTCGCTGTGATTTACATATAAGACAAAAGGATGGCCAAATATATTTTATGTAGCACTATCGCGCTACCTATGATTAATCGTTTTTTGAAAAAATGTGTACGAACCATGTGAATATAATATTTTCTAAGTGACGCTAGAGAAGCACTTAATGGGCGTTAGTTTGAGGGTTCCTGCCTCAAAATTATGCTGGACTTGTCGCAAAAGTAGTCGCACTTCGCGATATTCTTTTATTTATCCTTTGCTAACAATTTCATGACGCAAGAATTGACAAAGCTCGATCAAAAAATATAAAAATCGTTGTTTTCCCAGCAAACGTCGATTTCTGGCCCTCTATTAACGCTTGTGTCTTATTCGGATCCACTTTTGCAATCACCTTCATATTAATTTTGTTATTTTAATAGAAATTCAATTTAAACGAAAATTATATCCATGATTCAGAATTAGTCTTAGTCGAGCAATAAGCAGCAATACTCATTTTATTTGCCCTGTCTCGATTGATTTTATAATGCGTCTCACTTCTACGAATTTTGGATTTCTGGCACTTTTTCTATCAATTTTCCATCATATTTGATCTCTAATTTCTGTTTATTTTTCGGAAATCCTACTCTTTCAGCTGCGCGTGTCTATTCAACATGTCGTACCTAGTAGTTTTATGTACGACAACATCAGCAGGTTGGTTACGCAGTTTTGTTTATTGGGCAATATAAAATATAAGTATACAATAGCTAGATAGCTGGCGCTACATCCGCGCTAAAACCTATCACAGCACGTTATAAATCAGTATGACCTACGAAAAATTAATCAAAATCTGGTTTTTTACAGCCCTCGTTAAAGGTAGTAAAAGTAACCGACCCTCGGAGAAATCTGATGCGTTGGTAATTTTTTGAATTACCGGCCTTGTTGCTGGTTTGATTGATTCTTGCACAAGCAACGAATATTTAATCTTTGATGAGAGATCAAATTTGGCTAGAAATCTATTCAACAACAAAAGTTGTGAATGGCTCGTACAGTTCGTACACAAAAAATAATGACGAATGAGATAATATTGGCTTACATCATCATGTCGCCGGAATAGATGAATAAGCAGCATGATTGGTCTGAGTGAGTGTCGGGGGCGAAAAAACAACATTTTTCAACGTTTCTCATCGAGCACTATCTATTGACATAAAGAAATTGCGATAGAACAAAAAAAATTCAAAAATTGAATTCTGGGAAGGGGGTATTTTAGTTTATTGGTGGGGGTATTTTGGCTTCTCGGGGTGCATACCCCGAACCCAGGTGAGCATATATCCATACTAGCCAGTCAAACAAGATGATGGACAAGGAAGATCGTTTGAGTTTACGCAAGTTTGGACATGTCCTTCGAAAGGTAATAGCGTTAAAACAAGGGAGTAGGGAAAGGAGCAGCCGTAAGGAACGCAGCCGCACAAGGAATGGGAGTAGCCTTAGAGGAAGGGAACCATAAGGGTTAGAGTCCCCTTCCTTGATTTCCCGCGCTTCTAAGCTACCGGACCGACCAGTGACAGGCGACTGACCAACCAACTGCAGATAAAGGACCGGATCAATTGGTGCCAGATGACCGACCAACTGCCTGAAGTCAGGTAAGACTGCTCCAAGCTGTCAGCCGTGTAGCCGTGTAGAGTCGGAGCAGCTTAAGGTGGTTACGCCGACCAATAACAGCGTTTACTTTACACTTTAAATTCTTATTTTACCAATCAGTTTGTAACTAATTTTTTCTTGTTCGGTTTTCAGTTTTTTGGGTCTTGAAGAGATGACTACTTCGGAACAACGACTCTTCAATTTGTTCACCCGTTTTTCACAATTTTCATATTATTTTTTTTTTGGTAAAATGATTTTTACACTTTCTATTTGTTCACTATTGATCAATAAATTTCTTACTTCTTCTGGTTTTTGAAATAAATAAAGTTTTAACTTTTCACTTTATCGACCTCTGTTCCATCAATTTTCTTTTAAAGTTTTTTGGCCTAAGAATCTATACGTTTTATGGTCATTTTTCAATTGGACGGAGCGCAATTTTACAGCATTAAAACACCTTTTTCCGCCAATTTCGAAACTTTATAATATTGCGGGCCAAAATATACGAACGCGTCATTCGCAATAATGAACGTTTAGCAGTAAAATCGTTAAAAAGGCGAAAATTAAAGTTGTGTATAAAACACAAATTGAATCAACAAAAATTTAATTTTACTTGCGAGGTATTGAAGTTATACACGATTTCTCTAAAATTTATGTGCCTTATGTTCTCATTCGCTCCGCCCGCAAATTCAACAGTCAGCTCATTTATTGGCTCCAAAGACCGCAAAATATGAGTCATTAGTCCCGGGTAATTGCCAGTCGACCGGATTCCTTTCAAAATCAGGTGAAGGGGATCGAAGTAAGGCCGCACAGTCTTCAAGCTCCGTTATTGTTCCTTTTAACCATTTTCGACCTTCATTTTGCCTCATGTGGCCCTCAAAATTTTCCATTTTTCCATTTTAGTGATCTAGACCCTCACGTGAACGTCTGGTAATAAGACTTTAGCGAAAATGGGCCTTTTGAATGGAACGAGACTGTAGTGCACGAACTCACCCAAAAAACAAATTTTTGTAACAGCCAATTTTTTCATCGCACGACCCGCCATACGTATAACAAGATTTGTCTACCTACTCTGTCGAGCAAGTGAAAAAATCGAGCACTACTTTAATTAGGATGTTTTTTGAGCGGATCCATGCACTACATATGTACATAATATAAAAACGATGTATAGTCTATTCCACATGTATGGAATTCAATTTTTAACGATCCAGCGATCAGCTACAAAAGTGCTTTCTACGCAGCTGACTGTAGGACAATTTTGCATAATAGAACTTTATATGAAAATTCTTTGCTATGCACAATATCACGATTGCTACTACAATTAAACCGCTTTTGTAATCAATTTGCATTCACACATGGGCGTGGGAGGTTTGGGGGTATGCACCCCCAGAAGTCGAAATACCCCCCCAGAAATCCAAATACCCTTCGAGAAAAAAATTTTTTTCCTTTTTCAGCAATTTTTGATGCCATTGGATAGTGCTCGATGAGAAACGTCGAAAAATAGTGTTTTTTTGCCATACGACCCCTTTTAAGACCATTTTTGACCTTTAAAAATTTTTTCACCCCCTCCAGAAATTTTTTTCACTCCTCCCCCCAGAATTTTGGTGCTGCCCACCTATGTTTGCATTGCTTCGGGAATTGTAATCCATGCACATGGTTTTTTGAAACAGATTATAGGTACCTATGCCCTTACAGTATTACTTTACCTAAAGTCTGTCTCATTTCATTGAGAGCTTTTGAGTAAATTTTTTTCAAAGGCTACAGTAAGCGGAACAAGACGAATTACTGTAATTCGGCAGGTCAGCATATTGAAGGCGAGTAGCTGGAATTCTTCCACGTTTTATGCACTAATCTCGCCCATATAAATTTAATTCAGGAATTTAATCAGTTCTGGGACATCCTGTAGTAAGTGCGCCAAATAAAAAGCTATCGGCTTGGATCGAATCCGGGCTGCTTCGACGACAAGCAGGCGTTTTACCACTGGTCTATGCGGAGGTTTGCGGCGTTTCTTAACATCTTAGTCTATTGTGTTTAAAGATTCAACTTAGGAAAAGCTGAATGCGCGATTTTTATCTGTAGGTTGCTTGAATTGCTGGAAGACAAGAATAAATTATGCTGCAAAAATGCTATTGAAAAGCCCTTCTTTGTTACGTTACTACAGTGAGATTTAGCGACCTACAGTAAATAAGGAAGAAGAGGTTACTGTAGCATCCGAAAACATTTACTGAAAAAGCTCTCGGATAAATGAAACAGACTATAAGTGTGTGATCAATCAGAGGATAATGAGCATGTGCTTGGGAATTGGCAAAAGAACGTACCAGTAGGCCAACCACACGTTGGCGTGGGGTTTTGCGTTCTAACATAAGTTTAACAACCCGCGCAGATTGCATCAGATCCCATAATTCTATTTTTAGTAACATTTTTGGCGACTCCACCCAGCCGAAACCCCCAGAATTTCCTTGCTGCCCATGTATGAGGCCAACACTAATAGGATTAATTAAAAGAACCGTGATTAACACAGGAATTATGGCAAACAGTGAAATTAGCAAGATGGCGCAAAATGTTCTTCGCTGCATTCACGACTATTAATTTAGCATTAACATTAATCATTAGATTCGTAATCTACAACTTAGGGGCAACGTAAATGTAAATGTAAACTGTTAAATAAATGTAAACTTTAAACTTAACACTTGTTCTAATAAACACAATATTGGGTGTATAGAAACAAAATAAACTAGGATCTGTAACGCTGGCATATTTTAAGCATAATCAACATGTTTCGCCTACTTAGCGGAGTAGCTGAAGAAATTTCTTTTTCCGTCTCGAACCATTTACACTAAAACGATCACAGATCAATAAATACTGCGTTAAGAAAGAAAAAAAAATTATGTTTTCCCATATTGTAACCCTCTACGTTATAAAACCAATTGGACTGCACAGAATCCAAAATTGAGTTAGATAAGCTTTAGGACACCCTAACAGTAACAAACCCGTATACATTACACTTTTGTGCAACAACCATTGAGTTTAAAGAAATTTTAAGGTCAGATTCGTAATCTACAAGTCAGGGGCAACATTTTTTTTAAAATATTGGCTATCCGCGAATTGTTTGATACCGGGCGGATAAGTGCATCTCAGTGTAAACTTTACACTTGTGCTAATAATGTAACTGTAGAGCGTTACACGGTGCGAACTGGTGCCATTAGTTCGCACATGCCGGCCGACAACAGCTTGGTTACTGTATCGGTTAAAATAGCCATATGCGAGTTGACATCTTGCGGATGGTGAGCTCGTGGCTATGCGCTTCAGTTCTCAAATAAATCCCTTAATTTGTATTACAAAATCTTTTTGATACTTGTCCGGTAAAAACAGAATTAAGTATATGAAAATAGTAATTACTTTACTGTCACCGCTTATAGTATTATCGTAAGACTCGATTCGAGAGTATTCTTGATTGATGTTAGTTTGTCTTAAACTTACGTTTTACTGTATCGATCCCCTGATGGTATGTTAGTCTATAGTCTGTTTCATTTATTCGAGAGCTTTTTAGTCAATTCTTTTATGGGCTACAGTAAGCTAAACAAGACGAATTACTGTACTCTGGCAGATCAGCTCAGTGAGGGCGAGTGGCTAGAATTCTTCCATTTTTAATGCACTAATGCGCCCAAATAAATTTGATTTTAGGCATTTAATCAGTGCTAGGACATACTACAGTAAGCGCGCTAAACAAAAAGCTATCGTCTGGAATCGAACCCGGGTTGCTTCGACTACAAGCAAGAGGTTTTACCACTGAGCTATGCGGGAGTTTGCAGTGTTTCTTAACATCTTAGTCGATTGTGATTAAAGTGTCGACCCAGGATATAATGAATGCGCGATTTTTATCAGTAAGTTAATTGATCTGCTGAAAGACGAGAATAAATTATGCCGCAAAAACGTTGTTGAAAAACCCGTCTCTACTACATAGCTATAGTGAGATCTAGCGACCTACAGTAAATAAGAAAGGAGGGGTTACTGTAACCTCCGAAAACATTTGCTGAAAAAGCTCTCGGATAAATGAAACAGACTATAGTTGGCGTTTTGACGATTTTTGTCGTTTGCTCGTTTTATTCGTTAGCGAATCTTGTTTTTCTTTCCCGGCACAAGGCCGTGTATATATATCGAATAAAAATATAAAAACCCACCCAGGGGTTTCTTATACCGAGGTTGAGGTCGGTGTGCTCCGTTCGTCTAGGATTTCTTTGCTTTTGGAGGAGAGGAATAGGTGAATATTTTTGATCGTGTATTTTTTTTGAAATTCAATATTTTTTTATTTAATTATTTATGATGATTGATCAGTCTAGAGCTCGTTGGTGTTGTTTTCAAATTTCATAGTGCTACGTACATTAGGAACCAAAACATTTCAAATCAACATTGAAAACAAGTTAATTAATCAACTTGAGCAGGGTTGAGATAGGTCAACTGACCTCGCAGCAATTCCGGGGCTTTAGGTAGGTACTTGTAGGATCTAGGGCGTAGTTGCTGAGACTCCCGACGAAAGTGCAGTCAGCAATATTAGGACTGAGGGAGTCGAAGCCATAGGTCCACACCTGGGCGTGGGGGGTTCGGGGGGTATGCACCCCCCCAGAAACCAAAATACCCCCCCCCCCCCCCAGAAATCAAAATACCCCCCCAGAATTCAATTTTTGAAAATTTTTTTCGTTTTTTCCACAATTTTTTGATGCCAATGGATAGTGCTTGATGAGAAACGTCGAAAAATGGTGTTTTTATCGCCATACCACCATTTTTAAGGCCATTTTTCGACCTTCAAAAAATCTTGCACCCCCCCCCCAGAATTTTCTTGCTGCCCACGTATGCATAGGTCTACGAAGGGTTCAGAAGATCGAAGTTGTTAGCGACTACGCGATCGGAACCAGCGCTAAGAGCAGCTAGTTACTTCACGTAAATCCCGAAGGTGAATGTCAGCGCAGGTCTCGTATCTGTACTGACTTTGTAGGTACAGTACAGTACAATAAGGCAATATTAGGTGTATAGAAAGAAAATAAACTAGGATCCGTAACGCTAAGGTCAGGGCACTTTTCAAGCATAATTAGCATGTTTCGCCTGGAGTAGCTGAAGAAATTTCGTTTTTTCGTCTCGAACCCTTTACACTAAAACAATCACAGATCAAGAAATATTGTGTTAAAAGAGAAAAAATGGGTTTTGAGATATTGCATCCCTCTACATTATAAAACCAGTTGGACTGCACAGAAACTAAAACTGAGTTAGTTAAGCTGAAGGACAAGCAAAGAGTTAAAAACACGTATACATTACGCTTTTGTGTAACAACTATTGAGTGTAACGAAATTTTAAGGTCAGATTCGCAATCTACAACTCAGGGGCAACATTTAAAAAAAAACTTGGCCCTCCACAAACTATTTAGTTTTTCGGTTTACGCTTTACACACTCATTGCTAATTCGGTATTGAGTGTAAAACAAAAATTAATAAAACCAACATCGAGTTTTCTAATTATCTACCGATTAAAAAAACCGCACCTCCCAGGCGTGTGCCGATGTTGTTGGGGGGGACACATATTTCGCACTTGCTGTGATAAACATTTAATGAAAAAGGTAGCCAAGTATATTATAGGGTAGGGCTATCGCGCTGAATTATGATGACGTGCGCACCCACCCAGGAAAAACATACACAGTCGTTTAAGCAGTCTGAGGCTTTGAACTTCTAATGAAATATTCATTATTTGTTGAT
>JAVLUZ010000234.1:0-71308 GCA_036768485.1 Mermis nigrescens | reverse complement strand
AGGAGCTGCAGCATAATATTGCACATCGTCAGATTTGGGATGTGGCGATAACGTCTATATCCATATTCCTAAAATAACACTAAGAGATCCTCCTTATTGATTTTAAAACTTGAATATATAAAATATAATGTATTATTAGGAATAAAGCCTGGAATTTGAGAATTGAAAACAATTGATTAATTCCTTATTTTCATGCTGATACTTACGTTTGTAAAAGCAACGTAGACACAAAAGCAAATAGAATTTCCTCCCATTATTGAGATTGCAGAAGTTGAAGAAAGTTAACACGTCGATCATGAAGCAATTATTTAATACAAAACAGAATGGTAAACGGAAGTGTTTTTTATACTCGCAGATTTTTCCCGATGTACAAAAGATTTTTGGGACTGTATTTGTACATGTACAAAGATTTTTGGGAAGACAAAATTTGCCAAAAAGGTCTGAAAGTCGCAAAATTTCCGGTGCTGCGCGCGAAATGAGTATTTGTGTGTTCTACATATCTTTATAATGACAGAAATTGCATTTCAAAAGAAATACGTCACGTTATCGGCGCTTCGCGCCGTTTCAAACGATCCTTAATGGTTTTTGCCCTTAGAGACTCATAAATTAGCTAAAATACACTACCAAAAGTCGAACAACTCTTGTTTTTACCACACTCAAAATCGCTGCTGTACCATATTCTAGTACCCAAAAAATTTGTGTGTACAAAATATACAAAAATTTTGTGGGAAGACAAAAACTGTAAAAAGGTGTAAATTACCGAAATTTTCAGCGCCTCGCGCCGAATGAGGTATTGTTTGTCCTACATATCTTTCAAATGGCAGAATTTGCATTTAGAATGAAAAAAGGTCAAATTTTTCGGCGCCCGCGCCATTTTGAGACAATTTTTAGTATTTTTTGGGAGTCAGAAACCCCATAAATTAGCTAAAATATACTATCAAAGATCGAAAACCCTGTTCTACCACACTAAAATCGCTACTGTACTATAATATAGTACAGAAAAATTTTGTGTACAAAATGTACACAAAGGCTTTTGGGACCATCCTTTAGTATGTACAAACGGACATTGGTAAAAATACTGGTACACAGTAGACACACTATATACAACAAGTACAAAGATGGCGTTGGAATTTCGAGTAAACAAAGACATGCCTTCAAATGTGAGACATGTAGGAATAAAGGTGGCTTTTCCCTTAAGTGTCTCATCATTTTCGCGATCACTATTGATTCATTTATAGTCGAACCTTTGTAAAATGGAATCAGATGCGGAGCGGATATAATGCTTAGATGAGTCAGCTTTTGCTATGTATATGATTGCTTGCTGTTTATATAGTCAAAGTTACTGTTGTGAGCATATTTTAACAAAATTTATGGTAGACTAGAAGATAAATTGAGCTAAATAGCGTTGTCTTGGGTTAGTTATATTGCACATTGTCTAAACTTTAATGCGAATAAAAAACTGCTTTGAAAAAAGCTTCGGCCTTCGGCCTTTTTTTCCACCTTGCTTCGGCCTTTCGGCCGAAGCTCGGAAACTACCCCAGCTTCGGCCGAAGCTGCGGCCGAAGCCGGAAGCTATCGGTCGTTCCCCGCTTTCGATAGTTACAATATAGATTAAATGTTTTGAATTTAATATGTAAACAAATGAACGATAATATGCTCGTATTTTTTCAAAGTTTTGGGATTCTCTTTGCTCAGACATTCCGGTTTGGTCGAAATTGGAGTCCGGGCGAGTGCCTTCGGCGCAGGACGTGGTTCAAATTATCGACAGTCACCTTCGATCGATGAGGGGGCGTAGCAAAGTCTAAAATGCGACTAGTTTACACTTCATATTTTGCATAATAGTAGAAAACCGAAGCAGTTTTGGTAAAAAAAAACTACTTACATGTTCGGGTTGTGCCACTTTCGAAATTAGGAATATTAATCTGAAAAATAATTTGAATCATCTTTGAATAATTTGTTCTTTGGTGGAAACTATTTTTCTGGTTCATATTTTTCTAACTCTAAAAAATTGATTTTTTTCGCAGCGAACATGGACTGTGTAAACTACTTTTTTATCCGGTATTTATTTTGAGTCAATTCGTAATGCAGTGTAAACCATTGTTAGCAATCGCCTCGTACATGATATCAATTTTCTGTGCGTTGTGGACCATTCTTATAGCAATGGTGACGTCATTACAACAATTCGTAGCACAGTGTAAAGTATTTTTCGCTTTACACTGTACTGTAAGTGCTCTTTATTGCATCATGCTTTGCTGTTGATTCATTTGAATAAATTAAAATTCAGTGGGTATTTAATCAGTAATTTGACCTTTAGTTCTCTTTTGAAACAGTGTACGACTTGCGTTGCTTTTCTTCTCCTATTTCTTTTCCTCATTGGATAATTCTATGATATATTATTCTGCTTGATTTTTACATTAAATCGTTCTCGGCGATAAGACGCGCTTTACATCTCCAAGCACTTTGCGATAGCTACAAATGGTTTAAACAAGCCGTACATGGTTACAGCCTATTTAGTGTATACAGATTTACGTCACTATCCGTCCAACTCGCTTGTTTACACCGTCATTTACTTTACATCGCGTGTTTTATTCGTTTCTCGTCGAACGCCGCGCTGTTTGTTGTATTTTCGCTGATCTTTTTTTCGTGAAAGCTATGTCCTAAAGTGAAGCTTCACGGGGCTTAGCTGGATGTTTAGATCGGCGTTTTATACAGTATACCTTCGTTATACAATTTATTGGCGTAATTTGAATAAAGTTTAAACTTTTCCCTAAGTTGTTTTATACTTAGTCATAGCACTTTACGTACATGTACCTGGTCGTGAGCATACATATACAGCGTTGGAATTCGGGGGGTTTGGGGGTCAGGCCCGGAAATTTTTTAAAAAGTGTCATTCTTGGGCTAGATGATAACTGTGGGTACACGTCAAAAACACTTTTTTGACGACTCCAGACAATGCTCGTTATTGTTAGGACAGAAAACGACTGAAAAATTTCGTAAAAATCCGAAAAAATTGAGTAAATTGAACAATGTATGGCCAACAAAGTGTGTGTGTGTGTGTGTGTGGCGCGAAGCGCCGAAAATTTCAGATTTTTGAGCCATAAATGCGCTAAAACCGCTTGAAAAGGTACGTTTTTTACAACTTTTATCAGTCTTTACAAAAAAAATCGATAATCTAGGGTTGGGGCTCGCCGTCATTTTGCGGGTGTCAGTTGCCATTCTGGAGGGGCAACCCCAAACCCCCACCAAGAACACGTCTGGTCGTGAGGCATTTGTATGCTTATTTTGTCAGTGTTGCCCAAAAATATTAAGCGCATAAAAATGATCGACTTTTTTCCATGAAAACTTCCATCCGTATCTGCATTATATTTTGTAACCGCACGTGAACCTGCTGGTGATTCGGCGGGTTTCTATCACAAATGGGCGTGGGGTAGGTCTGAAACATCGGGAAGGCCCCCAAAATCGATGGACCTTAGAATTGAATTCTCGGTGCTATTCTCGGCAATTTAGCCCCATCGCCCCCCTCGAATTTCGCTCCTGCCAATGTATATATGCTTTTAACCCCTGACGTCCCACCTCGAAAGGTTAACCATACTGAAATTTTTCAACATCCCCGGATCTCGCAATTCGCAAGAAAATTCGTAGCGTTTCTAACTTTTTTTGACTCCTTTAACATAATTTATTTAGCTTTTCTCGAACCCCTTTACGCTGCTACATTATAGAAAGATAGAGAGAGAGCATCGTCAGAAACGTAAAAAAATGATATTTCTGACGCATATTCGCTCTTCATGAGTTCGGAAGACACTCTAGAAATTTTTTGGTGAACAGATGAAAAGGCTCAAAAAAGCACATTACCTACAAATTTCTTGAAAATCGCGAATTCTCGGGGATGGGTCGTGAAAAGAAAAATTTTCTGGGGTTTAAAGCACCCCCTAAAGACCTCTCCTACGATCATGTATATACTGTCAAGCCGATTTCTCTAGGTGTAAACTTTCAAAGGCTGTGTGTGTGAAAGGAAATGTTAGTGTAAGAGCGAGAATAGCCAGGATGAGTTTCCCACCCAGAGTCGGCCGTTCCCTCATCCTTCCAAAAGTTGAGATTTTTTGACGGGATTTCGCAATCTTAAGTCAGTTTAGGTAATTTCAGTCATTTTTGATGAAAAGCAATAAGTCAGCTTATCTTCTCTCCAAGAAAAAGCCTATTTATATTGGACCTGAAATTAGACTGTGGTTTAATTAGACACCTGCTTATCTGATTTAAGATCTGCTTTAAAAAACTTCTGATTCTTCTCGGCACCGTCGATTTGCAATGAAATTTTTGTCACACTTTCAAGTGAATGGTTATTAAGGAATGTTCAGTTTTTGCCAAAACGATTTAAAATCGTTAAATTTGTTTTAAATACTGCCTTAGAGTCTTCTATCTGTAGAAGTTGAGTAGTTGATTATATTCGTTCGGACAGCTACTTTTTGCTGATAACTCCCGACTTATTTTTCGATAAAAAAATTTATTGTCAAGGAACTGATTATAAACCTACCGAGGAAACTATGTTTTAAAACTTAAGAGCCGTAAATTGTTTTACGAAATATAAAGAAACATTTTTGCTGTATTCTTGAATGCCGATAAAAATGCCAGATTTTCGAAATAAGCTTTTAATACTATGAATCTGATGACGCGGAACGAAATTGATTAAAAAATACACAGTGAGCATAAGCCAAATAAAAAACAGAAATATTGAGTAACTAAACAAAAATATAGAGGCGTACCTGAGTGACTAAAAAAAATTAAGAAAACCTTGTATCATTCCATCAGCTGCATACTATAAAAGAGATGGAAAATAGGATTAAACTCCGTCATTTGGCTCTGGTTCTTTGGACATTCATCCGTAGAACATCACTTATTCGTTTTACATTGATAATAAATCGATTACTAATTATATTTGGAAATAAATAATTTTTTTACCATTTTGCTTCTTTCGACATTTCGCCTGAATGCATCTGATGAGAGTATGGCTATAGTCTGTTTTATTTAACTTTACGGCTTTCTTCTGAATTTTTCCACAAGAATCAGGCTACGAAAGCGATTTTAACTTCTGACGCAGTAATGCGCCTTAACACAAGCATACGTCTCTATATGACTCGACATACTGTAGAGTATTATATTTATTTGTATTAGTTTAAAACACTTTTGTAGTCGCTTCAAACTTTTTCAAAAACCGCAAAGTTTAATGAAATAGATTATAGAAACTTCGTCTAAATTGGCAAATTTATGTTCTTATTGCTTTTCTTACCTACTTGCATATCATACATACAAGAGTGACATACATACACGTAGGGGGTTTAGGGGTACTACTACCCCGAAGGGTCAGCCGGACAGGTACTGTCCGGAGATTTTGAGTTGATGGAACGTTTTTTTGCTTCATTTTTTAGGTCAAAAGCAGTGAAAACGTCAAAATTTTCCCGGCGCTCCGCGTCTGCCTCATTTCCCGAAGCCGGAAATTTTTTGTTCCCGCTAGCCGTTTTTTGGCCTTTTTCGCCCCGCCCCTAAAAATGGCCGCGGACCTTTCCCCTAACATTTCGAGTCGTTACACGTAAGATGCATGTAGTATATATTTGGTTTATTTAGTGCGATTCGTAATATCACCCAACTCCGGAATAAATGTAGCGACTCTAGCTTACCTGAACAATGTCTTATTTATTCCGGAAAGCGGTTTGGCTCAAAAGTTGGACTGGTTTTGAAAAACTGACTAAAAATTAGCTGAGGCAAAATCTATTTTTAATTGTATGCAGGTGCAGCCGAATCTAACTTCTTTAGGCACCATGGTACCTCTGAGAGCCCATTACTCGTTCAGCCGTCTTGAACGTGAGGGGATATCAAACCCAAAACACCCCAAACCAAGACGCGAAACACTCGAAATTAAATTTAAAAATTTTTATGGGTTTTCACGAAATGTTTGAGGCCAATTGAAATAAACGTCGAAAAAATGTTGTTTTTTCGTCCTAAGACTAATTTTTAACCATTTTTTTGAGTTTGGGTCCTGCCCAAACAGAAGGGTATATAGGCTAATCTAAATAGGATTTTTTCCACCTTTTTCCTCTCCTTTAGTCCTTCTCCCCTTATTATTTTACTTGTTTTCTTTTCGTTTTTCCACTTTTTTCCTTTTTCTTTTCTTTTTGACCCTATCTTGCCCTTTCACCCAGGTGCTTACCTATCCTTCTTTTTGGACAGATTTTTGCAGGCGGGATTTACTGCATTACATGGATTTCGGAAGTATTTTGCCATCATCGCAATGACGCGGTTTTTCTCGGTCGTTTACTCACACTTTTAGCTTTTTTGTACTAAAACTAGTAGAAATATTCGCCCGATCAATTATGAACGATGGTGCTACTGTGTCTATTGCACTCATATTAATCTCCGCATTCTCAGTGCACGATCTCATCAGGAACGCTATGTTATTGAAGTCTAAGCTGCACAAACACGAACCGATAATTCTTGATCTTAAGACTGATCGAAGTTCCGATGATTTTATTGTAACTGGGGCGAAATCAACGGAATTGAATGATGAGACCAGTTTAGCTGGACTGGAGAAGTCCGTCGATTCGGCCGGCTATGTGGTCAAATTTAAGAACCGTTTTGTTGGCCCGCATATTAAAATTCTTTACTGGTGCGTGTGCATTAGATCGATTCGATGCATGCGTTTATACATGTTACCACCGTACATGATCGGGGATGGGGGGAGTTGGGGGAGGCTTTTTTACCCCATCAGAAAAGTTTTCTTCCCCAGATATTTTTTCACTTCCCCAGAATTCCCGATTTTTCAAAAGTTTCCAAAATTTTTCGTGGAAATTAATAGAAAAGGTTTTTTTTTCAGTTTTTGAGCTACCTGTCCGTTTGCTCAAAAGTATTAAATGTTTCGGCGCTTCGCGCTATATTATCATGCTTCAACTATATTTTGCTCCGTTTTTTCGACTTTAAATTTATTTCGATTTTTGTTTCTGCTCTACAATGATTGAGCATCGTCAGAAACGCCGAAAAACGATGTTTTTGCTGCGCGTCCAACATTTGCTTACCCCCAAAAAAGGCGGTTTTAAATTTCACCACCCCCTCAATTTGTCTACTACACAAAAGAATTAAGAATTCAAAGTTAAAAATTGATTAAATTGTTATTATACGTGCTCCATATTCGATCTTGTCAGTTTTGAGCTTTTTAACTTCAGAAATTTTTCGCCCTCCCAGAAATCGCGGTTTTTCAAAGAATCATTGAAAAGGTGTAGCTGCAAACTCGAAAAGTTATGCGTTTCGGTCTGTTTTGCTTTGATATCTAAATGTAATCGAAGGTCGGAGACCACCATAGGTAGGCGGCACCAAAGTTCTGGGGGTGCAAGATTTTTTCAAAGGTCAAAAAAAGGCCTCAAAAATAGTGGTACGACGGAAAAAACACATTTTTCAACTTTTCTCATCGAGCACTATCCATTGGCATCAGAAAATTGCGGAAAAAAACAAAAAAATTTCAAAAATCGAATTGGGGGGTTATTTTGGTTTTAGGGGTATTTCAATTTCTGGTGGGGTTGCATACCCCCTACCCCCTCACGCTCAGGTATGGAGACCACCCACGCGAAGGCATTCGTACCTGTCCTCCCAATCACTGCTATTTTGGAAGTTCTCCCTGCTAGACATACATAGCATGGGAATTATGGGGAGAGGTGAAATTTCAAAGTGCCTTTTTTAATTCAAAAATGCTGTATATGCGTCAAAAACATCGGTTTTCGGTGTTTCTGACGATACTCTACCTTTCTAGGGCATGAAAGCATAAAATTTAATGGATAAAAAAATTGAACAGATTGAACAATAAAGAGTAAAAAATGAGTATATGGCGCGAAGTCCTGAAAATTTGACACTATTGAGCAAATACTAAACTAAAAATGCTTAAAACAGCACCATTTATACGAATTTTTCGGAAACTTGGGAAATCGCGAACTCTGCGGGGTATGAAAAAATTTTCGGGGATAGCGGGAAACTCGTCTGGGTGTGAGAACTTTTCTAGATGATGAAGCTCGTACACTCAAGATCATGCATGCTCACTGCCTATTTTATTAAAAACTCGCGTTTTTAGTCCATATTCAGGTGTTTTTTTTGCGAATTTCAGCCCAAAATAGAATGTTTTCCATTCCCTGCGAACAGCCGGTGTCACACCCTAAAGTGTCTGGCACCTTAAAGTGTCCGGCCGGACAGTTTAAGGTACCTTGAAGTGTCCGGCTTGCCTTAAAGTGTCCGGGCCACAATGACGTGCTTAAAAATGAGAAAAATGTATTTAAACATTGGGATAGAGTCGGCATCATACGTAGACGTTTAAGGATAGGGTTTGAATCCTTAAAATCCAAAGTCTCTCTCCAAATTGGTAGATCCGTAGAATTGAATAATTTAAAGTTTTTTGCAGTTATGCCCCATCTGACTGCCAGAATTTTGCCTACTGCCCATGTAATGTAGCAGGCATTTAACAGCTCAAAGTGTTGGGTGGGATTCCACCGACCATTAGGGAGTGCGTAAACTTCAATTTTTATTCAAAAATTGAAAGAATGCACCTAGAGTGGCTAGAAATCGCAAGTTTTTGCACAAAATCGGGGAGAGGGGATAAACAATTTATGTTTATTTATATTTATACTTATATATTTACTGACTTTGAGTTATAGGAATCAAAGCATAAAAATACAGTGAGGTATTAAAAAAGATACAGTAGGTAGGTACGTAGTAATTATGATGAAAAAGCTCTCAACTGCGCTTATATGATCGTAAAATCGAAATAAAATAAAGAAAAAATTCCTTGGGTCGTATTCACAAAGTCGATTTAGCTTTAATCGATTTAAGGTCTTAAATCGATTAGACTAAATCGAGATTTAAATCGATTTAAGGCAACGACGATTTAGGGATAAATCGTATTTACAAAGGCGATTTAACAATATTTTAACTAAATCGACTTAAAGTGCTTAAAAAAATACTGTCTGCATAACAAGAGATAATGAAGGAACAAGCAAAAAAATATGTACACAGATAATTTTGAAAGGTTTTCCGTATTGTCTTCTTGACATCTTGCACTATAAAGTGGAAAAATTTGCGTCTGGAGTGAAACTTTTGATGGTAACTGCTGATTTACGTTTACACTTCCACAAACGAATTCAATATGTCGGGTCATTCTAAAGCTAGGAAACCAAATTTCGAGACTGAGGAATTGTATTTCTCACTTGAATGCGTTCGGCAAAGAGCAACAATATTGGAAAACAAGGAAATCAATTCAAAAGCATTGGCTAATAAAGATAAATGTTGGTTCTGTTTCCTTTCTTAAGCAATAGTGAATTCGAAACTCTTCGTCATTATCGACTATAGTTGTATTTGTGAAAGAGTGTTTGTATGTTCGGGGTTGGCTCCGGCCCCATAAGACTTGGTGGGCTGACGTGGCCCGAGCTCGGCCTACCGGCTGGGGGTGTAGTAGCGACATTTAAATTTCACCAACCCCACCCATGTACCCTGTACAGGAGTAAAGCGGGAGGCGTTCCTATGCTTAAGCATGGCCGACTTTTTCTACCAAATTTCGAAAATCGGAATAAATTCAGCTTACACTATTTCCGGGTTAGGGTGCTTTTGTCGCTGCGTGCGTTATAACATAGGATCGGACGTAATGTGGCATAAATATTGCTACAAGATGGGCAATGCTATACGGTACAATGATGTGATATAAGATACCCTGTCTGTGCCATAACATACAGTGATATAAGATAGAAGATACCCTCTGCTATAACATATGAGTGAAATAAGATAGAAGATACCTTTTGCTACAACTAACAAAAAATTTTTAAAACATCAAAAATATGGTTTGACCAAAAAAATTTTCCAAAACATCCCAAAGCATCAAAAATATGATTTTGACTAAAGAATTTTCAAAACCATTCTGTAACGTCAAAAATATGGATTTTATCAAAAAAGTGGTTGACAAAAAACATTTGTAAAAAATATAAAAAATAAAATATGGTTTTTACCAACAATTTTTTTAGAAATGTCCCAAAAACATCAAAAGTCCCGAAAAATAAAAAGTACAAGAGACATCTCAATTCCATGTAGCTATCAGGCCTAAGTTCAGCCCGGGCAACGCCGGGTAGCTCAGCTAGTCAGCAATAAATGGATTGTTGCGTTCTTTCACTTGCCGTTGAATTTGATCCACATGATTCTGTTCTATTTCTTCTATTCTATCAATGTTGTCGAAAAAGTCTAGTAATTCCATAATCAAACAACGTCGCAAACAACACAAAAGACAGCCCTAAATCGAGCTCTAAACCTGCTTCCAGTAGATTTAAAATCTCGATTTAAAAGGGGGTGATTTTCAAATCGATTTAAGCTAAATCGCCTTTGTGAATACGATTTAACAAGTTACGACGATTTAAGTGCCCAACTTAAATCGATTTAACGCTAAATCGCCTTTGTGAATACGGCCCCTTATGAATAAGAATTATGATTAAGCTACTGTTAAAATGTAGATTAAAGATATAAATAATTGAATGGCATCTATGGACCAAGCATTTCATAGATTTTTTATGTCTCAAAAATTAATTTAATTCCTCTCACCTTCTTGTTTAACCTGAGCAATTTGTAGAAGCAACTAATAAGCATCTTGCCTATACACTTCAAAGGTAGGCAGGTACTTGAATTTTTGAAGCTCCAATAGCCATCTTGTGTTTCTTGTAATCGATTTACACCGATTCAACGGTTTTGAGTGCATACATGCACATAGGGAAGGGCGAGAGGGGTGTTACATGCCGCTAGAGAGTCAGAAAGCTAGGTATTGTCAAGTGATTTCGGCCAAAAATAATGTAATTTTAGGCATTTTCGGCCTAAAACGTCCGAAAGCCCAATTAAATATTCTAAAAATCTCGAATTTTCCCGACCACATCTCCTAGATTTTACCTCTCACCCTATTCTGACCACTCTGACCTTGTTCTCCTTTGTAACTTTTTTTTCTTTATTCATAATAAAATTTTAAAAAACCTTAAAAACTTTTTAAACTCTAAAAAGTTTCTCTACTTGGTATTTTCAGAAAATATTTTATGACAAAAGTTCACACAAGAATTTAAATAAAATTATTGGAGACTATATATAGGCTCATAATTAGAGCTGTACCGGGGCCTGGTCCCGGCGTCGGCCTAGGCCCCGGGCCGTCCAGATTGACCCCGGCAACGGGGCCCACAGGCGGAATTAGGATTTTCTTAAGGAGGGCGGTACCCCGATTATTCCAAAAAATAGTCAAAAATAAGTCCAAAAGTTGGCCCTTAACATGCGAAATAGCAGTTTTTCGGCATTTTACGTTGTCTTCTCTATTTAAAACCACTCGTGACCATACGTGGGCAGCAAGAAAATTCTGGAGGGGTCCAAGATTTTTGAAGGTCAAAAAATGGCCTTAAAAATGGTGATATGGCGATAAAAACACCATTTTTCGACGTTTCTCATCAAGCACTATCCATTGGCATCAAAAAATTGCGAAAAAAACGAAAAAATTTTCAAAAATTGATTTCTGGGGGGGTCTTTTGATTTCTGGGGGGGGGGTTTTGGTTTCTGGGTCCAGACCCCCCCAGATCCCCCCACGACCATGTGTGCTCGTGACCCAACATTTTTTCAAAAAAATTTGGAAATTTTAGACAATCTCGTGCGAAAAAACCATCGAATTTCTTTGACTTTAGCGTAGATCCGTCGCGGAGGGCCGGAAAATTCAAGGAAATTAGACGAAAGGATGTTTAGAAGTTTAATCTACCGTTGATTTCGCCAAGAAAGTAAGCGCAAAGCGCTGGAATAATTTGAGAAATAATTATTCCTGACGGCCAAAAATCATTGCAAATTGAATATCCATTCTTATCTGCCAACTATTTCGAGCCAACGGGGTAGCGCTCCCCTCCTCAAATCCGCCCCTGCCGGGGTCTGATAATTTTTATGTTAATGTTAGATGTAAATTTTTGCATTGATTGATTGCGGAAATGATTGAGACTAATGCACTTCCCATCAGTTACACTTTTAGTTATAGATGTCTACCAACTAAGGCGTTTTATTCTTTTAGGACAGTAATACAGTATATATATATATATATATATATATATATATATATATATATATATATATATATATATATATATATATATATATATATATATATATATATATATTAAAGCTGTGCCGGGGCCGCCTTTTTTGCCGGGGCCGGGGGCCGGGGCCTGGCCGGGGCCAAGTAAAGCGTGCTTTACCGTGTTCATAGTACGACCCTACCCTACCCCTTATACCTATGTACATATATATTCTTGCTAGTAGATATGCGCGTCAAGCGTTACTATTTGTTGGGATTACAAGATATAACAGAACATGGGCATTGGGAGGCTTGGGACGTGGGCGTGGGGGGTTAGGGGTATGCATCCCCCCAAAAGTTGGAATACCCCCCAGAATTCAATTTTTGAAATTTTTTTGCTTTTTTAGCGATTTTTTGATGCCAAGGGATAGTGCTCGACGAGAAACGTCGGAAAATGGTGTTTTTCACCACCACCCCCAGAAATTTTTTCACACTCCCAAAATTTCGGTGCTGCCCACCTATGGTCTAGACCCCCAGAATTCACACTCTCCCCCAAAAAAATCCGCTAGACGCCCCAGAAATTGATTTTCAGAATTTTTTGTGTTTCTGAGATTTTTTGATGCCAATGGATAGCTCTCATTGAGAAACGCAAGAAAACGGTGTTTTTTCGCCCTACCATATATTATCAGGCGCTTTTTGACTTCGAAAAGTTTTGGAACCCTATAATTTTTGAGCGGCCCATGTATGGATTTAACTCCTCTGACTTGGACGCGTTTTTCAATTAGCTTTACTTCGCACTTTTTTAGGCTTATTATTCTATTTGTTCTGATAGACGTAGCTGTCTGCTACCAAGCAAGCTGGAAAGCTCGGCTATATGAATTGCAATTCAAAATATGTCAATTTTGATTATTAACTAGAAATTTGCACCAACCTGACATAATAAAATAAAGATTTGAATTAGCAAGATGTGTGGTGTTGCTTGAAATTGAGCTTGAAGGTAAATCTGCTCAAAACATTATCAATTTTCTACATTATAATCAATTATAACACTGGCCCCGGCCCCGGTGCCGGAGCCAGCCTGTGGCCCGGGGCCGGGGCCGGGGCCTGGCCCCGGCACAGCTCTAATATATATATATATATATATATATATATATATATATATATATATATATATATATATATATATATATATATATATATATATATATATATATATATATATATATATATATATATATATATATATATATATATATATATATATATATATATATATATATATATATATATATATATATATATATATATATATATATATATATATATATACAGGCCCGTATCCAGGGGCCGGGGGGCCTGCTTCCCGAATGAAAAAATTTTTTGTTTTTCCCAAGGGTCCCCCAAAGGGAAAGATGAAAAATTGGCGAGTGGGTCTGAAACACCGCCAAAACAGGTTTTTAGCGTACTTTTGAGCTAGTAAACTCAAGATTTTCTCGCGCTCGCGCCGGATTTATTGTTTATGCAGGGTTTTGTCTTCTAAACCACTGAAAATTGCTCAAATTTGAGTTGGACATATAGAGAGTATGTCAATTTTTTTCTAACGCTTTGCGCCGGATCCATTGTTTAGCTACAGTTTTTGCCTTCTAGCTCACTCAAAACAGCTAAAATTTGAGGTTTGACATGGGAAACATGAAATTTTTCCGGCGTTTCGCGCCGTATTTATTGTTTATATAGGTTTTTTGTCTTCTGACCCGCTCAAAATCGCTCTCGTTATCCGTATTGTTTTTCTCTGTAAAGCACAATGATTAAGTATAAAGGCAAGAGATAAGAAATAATTCGTCGATTAAGTGATGAGAAATCAGCTTAAATGATAAATTTAGTGTATATCAATATGAAATAATGTAAATTTTTTTAATTTTTCTGTTGAAATTTTTCTTCACCGTCGTATAGAGCTCGCTGAGATACGTTCAAAACTGTCTTTACTTTCGCCTATCTCCTAATGGTTCTCGAGATATCTGGCCTCAAAAATTTTCGGCCCCCCCGAAATAAAATCCTGATACGGGCCTGTATATATATATATATATATATATATATATATATATATATATATATATATATATATATATATATATATATATATATATATATATATATATATATATATATATATATATTATATATATATATATATATATATATATATATATATATATATATATATATATATATATATATATATATATATATATATATATATATATATATATATATATATATATATATATATATATATATATATATATATATATATATATATATATATATATATATATATATATATATATATATATATATATATATATATATAATTATACTCATTTTATCAAAGAGGCCAACAAAAGCAAAAGCAAATATAATTATAGTTATAATTATACTATAAAAGTAGCGAACAAGTTTGCACCTGTGTATCAACAATCATTGTTGAATGATGTCGAGTTATAAATTTCAGTCACAGTTACATTTGCTCAACATTTACGGTCGGGGGTCAGTCTATGGTCAGTGTTTCTTCGAGTCTTTCCGTGATTTTAAAAATGGCTAGAGAGGTTTAGAAAGTGTACCATCTAAATTAGTTTTCACATGCTGGTCGATTTCAATCATTTTTACGAAAAAGCTTTTGGCTCTAGTCCGTTTTTGACCTGATTCTCACCATATTTATCACAGGGAATTTCCTCTTCCCCCAACCCTCAAGCATTTTTCTGCTTGCCGCAGCTCTAGTATTAAAATGCTGGAGTAATTCATATTATATATCGCTGCATAAAATCGTAGTTGAAAATTGAATTGTTTTCGTGCAAAGAGCTGTGCTAATTAAATAAAGTTGCAATTAAAACGTAAGCAACTTACAATTATTCTCCATGAGACGTATTAAATCCTTTAACTGAATGTGGTCTTAATTCGAGTAAAAGTTATACCTTAGTAATTATAATAATTTTTTTCTTATATTATTACTATTACTACCGAAATATTAATATTTTATTATTTTTAATCTCTAATATTACGATATACGTCACGAATAAGAGCTGGGCACATGTATTACGTGAGAAATGCCAATATGTGACGTCATATGACCACGTTATATGGTATTTTCTATGCCTAGGGCAAGCCCCGGCCTTCGGTTAAATAGGCGGCCCTGGTACAGCTCTGGTCTTAATAATATTGTACATTGCGCTCTTTTTTAGCACTTTCTTTTCTCTGTAAGTTTCCACCTACTAGCCTACTAATCGTTCACTTATGTTGTTTCATACTTTGCTCATTTCTGCTTTACATTCCCACTTGTTCACAAAGTAGTGTAAAGTGACATTGTTCAGCTTTTCGTGCGGTTACAAACAAGCCTTCGACGAATATGCCAAATTAATAAACGCCAAATATCCGTCGATTAGGGTGGAGGGCGAGAATTACCCTCCTCCCCAATACAAAGCTTCCTTAGCCCAATTTATCATTTTCGTCAAATTAGCCGTAATGGCCGCGGCGGTTTTTTGGGTTTTAATCCATTCCAGCGGCTTGCGTTTCCGACTCCCGGTCTTTGGACCTGGATCGTTGAGAATAAGGTAGTTGGCCGTAGTTTGCGTGAGAATGGCTCGCGCGCAGACGGGTAGCAGCTCCAAATTTGGTGGGGGGGGGGGGTGAACGGCTATCTTTAGGGGGAGGGCGGTGAATGACCTATTTTTAACCGGAAATGATAAGAAAGCATCTAAAAATTGTCAGGAAAATGCATTTTTTGGTCAAAAAAATTGCGGGATCGATTTTTTTTGACTTTTTTTTTTTTTTTTTTTCAAAGGGATAGGGGAAAGGGCCATATTTGGGGTGGGAGGATCTTACTCAACCCCCTGTTATATGTTTACTTAGTGAAGCAGGAGGAGTTAAAGATCGCCCTCCCGTCTTGAGTTACACCGTCTTTTAAGCTATCCCCTGAGGTTTAGATTCTAACGCTTTTCTAGTTTTAGGCGAAAACTTGCTTTTCAAGGGCTATTTGAACGTGCTTTTCTTGCCATTTTGGCGCACGAAGACCATTAACCTTCTATCAATGGCCGATCAACTGCCTCAACCCATTTTCTAGCCATTCTGTCTTTGGGAATGTATGTTTTCCCTGCCCAGAGGCCATCTCTTGCCCCAACCTATCCACTGAAACTTCATTTTCTCGGTATTATACCTCCTCGTAGACTTACGCATTCGCATGATTTTTGCCAAAAAATTGGTAATTTATCCTCCCTGCGTCCAAAAAATATTTGACTTTTTCGCCAAAAATTTCAAGCTGGTCCGCGCATGATGTCGGCAGAGAATAATAGGCTTGAAATTTTCTGTTATATTGTGCGTATGACCCTGAGACGTGGCGTGAACATCGGAAACACACGTCACAGGGCATGAGATCGCGCTACCCAAAGTTTGTTGAACCCATCCCCGCAAAGCCAGAAAATTAATGACCCTTCTCCCACCCCGAATTATTAGAAAAAATCGAATTTTTTGGCCGTTTCTAGATGTTTTTTGGCCGTATTTGCCAAAAAATTGGAGGTCATTCTACCTCCCCCTGAAAATTCCCGAAGTCTCACCACCACCCAGATTTTCGAGCCGTTATATGTATGCGTTGGAGGATCGCAAAAATTGAGTTCCGTAGCCCTCGGTTTGTCCGGATTTCTTTGTAGGAACTTTCCATATTTTCCCTCTGATCTTATGTGCAGTTGGAGCGATATGGAGCCCAATCTCGATTCAGCCGTCCCTATCGCCGAAAATTGAGGTCTTGACCAAACATGCACAGCATGGGAATTCTGGGCAAGGGCCAATTAAGTGGGGCCGAGTATTAATTTGGGCGTAATGGAGATAGAAACGTATTTTTTACATTATTTTAACCATTCCCGGCGCTTCGCGCCCGGGTTTTGTACTCATTAATGACATTCACTAACATCCTTGACGCTCTTAAAATCGTATTTTTTTATTTTTTATATTTTTTATATTATTTTTATTTCAAAAATGAATTTTTCACTCGGAACAAACATTTTGTAGTTCCTACGAGGATTTCTCGAGTATTTTCTCAACGCGTTGTGTTAATTTTTTGTATTGATTTTACGAGCTTTTTAAAAAAAGACTTTCGAAAATGTTGTGAATTTTTAACTTTTTTTTCGCATCAGAAATGATTCTGCTAATCAAAAGGGCAATAAAAAACCGCTGCTTTTAGCTAAATGGACGATTTTTTCGAACAATTTTTGACTTTACTGGGAATATTTCGGGTTGGGGTTACCCTTCCGTGCGAAAATCGTGGATCAGCTGTAGGTCATCGAGAGGTGGGTGAATACTATATAACATGATCATGGGGGTTCACCTCCCCAGAAAAATTCCTACCGCCGCGAAAATTTTTCACCCACACCCCGGAATAGGCGATTTTTTGAAAGTTTCCGAAAATTTTCGAAAAATTTGTAGAAAAGATGCTTTTTAAGCGTTTTTAGATATGTATTTGCCCGCGCCATTATGCTCATGTTTTGACGATATTATGTTCACTTTGTTCCGACTTGTTCGATTTTTTTTTTCGAAATTTTAAACGCTGATAAACGGTGCTTTTGACGCGTACCTACCTTTTTGTACTCAAAAAAGGCACATTTTTATTTCACCCCCCCCCCCCCTAGAATTCCCATGCTGTGCATGTATGGTGAATATGAGTCAAAAACATCGTGTTTCGGCGTTTCTGACGATGCTCTATCGTTCTATAGCATAAAACAGACGATTTCGAAAAATTATCGGGAAATTCGATTAAATTAAACGAAATATGCTTACGAAAATGAGTATATGGCGCGATTCGCCGAAAATTTGTCCTTTTTAAGCAAACAGATAGCAATAAATGCTTAAGACAGCATATTGCTGATTAATTTTTTGAAATTCCTAGGAAAATCGTCAATTCAGGGGGGAGGACAAAAAAAATTCTGGGGACTGGGGAAAAATTTACTGGGCCTGAAACTACGAAGATTGTTATTCCGGCTTCTAACTTTTTGGCAAAATCTTTTGATGCCTTGTTCAGCTTTTTTTTACAAGTAACAGAAACCAGAGATATCGTGGTGTGCAGAAGTGTAGAGCCAGCTACACGTGGGCGTGGGGTATGCACCCTCTCCCCAGAAACCAAAATACCCTTCTTCAGAAATCAATTGTATAGATTTTTTGTATTTTCTCGCGATTTTTTGATGCCAATGGATTGCGCTTGATGAGAAACGTTGAAAAATGGTGGATTTTTTCGCAATTTCACCATTTTTAAGGTTATTTTTTGACCTTTGAAAAATCAAGCACACCCCCTCTCAAAATGTTGGTGCTGCCCACCTATGGAGCCGCCTTGCTTAAATGAAACGGGAAACTACACGTACTTCGCAAAGCTTGTATTGGTATTTGAGAAAGCAGCAAGCTAGCTTATGACAAGTCTCTAAAGCAGTTTCAGGGGGCTGAATCTGAATTTGCAAGCTTTTTAGGCTCAGTAGAATATTCATCCTGATATTAGGGTTTAGAAAACGTTCACTCTGAAGCAGGGGCGGATTTAGGGGAGGCGGGGGCCAAAATAGTGCGCAACATTGGCCCAAAATAGTGCGCAAAATTAAGCATTTTTGAGCGATTTTTAGCGATTTTCGGGTTAAAACGGCTAATTTTTCCGCCCAAGTCAGGGTTCCGTCCCCCTTAGGGTACCGCCCCCCCCCCGTTATGGGTACCGCCCCCCCCTCAGGGAAATCCTAGATCCGCCACTGTTTTCACGGGTCTAAAGGCCTTAATTGCTGCAAGTTTTACATTGTCTAACGGACTTATCAATTCTGTTTTACGATTTATTTTCTTTGCGTTTTGGAGTATTATTGATTGTTCTACTTTTTTATTTTCAATGCGTACTGATTTATGGGATTAGGCGACGCTCTGTTGAACCATTCATTTTATTTTTTTACTGAAAAGGATTCTCCGATTTTTTTAAAAACTTTTTCAAACAATTAATGCAATGTCATAATTTTTTTAGAAAAAAATCAAATCTGCCGAAATTAGGAAGAATAAAGGCAAAAATTTGGATAACTGCCTATTTTTCAATTTTTAACTAATTCTGCGTTTTTGTTTTCTTGTCCTTCATTTTTAATGTTTTTTAAACATCTTTCCGTTTTTAGGTTTTTATTGCGTATTATTCGTTTTTCTTCTACTCTTTTATCGTGTGCTGTTTTTTTGCAGCTTTACGCTTGTGTGATGTTATTTTTTATGGGTAACGCTGTTGAATCTTACTTGACGTCAACAGGGGCATTTGAAATCTCGTATAATGGTACGTTCAGGTAGCTAGTTTCAGGCACGTAGCTGGCCGTCCTATTTTCGGGGGACCAACACCAATTTTGGGGGACCAACACCAATTTTGGGGGACCAACACCAATTTTGGGGGAACCAAGCCCAAAAAGGCCAAAAATAGCACAACATAACGTCTAAAAAGTCATATTTTCCGATTTTTATGAATTGGGGGGTCGGACCATACGTGGGCAGCAAGAAATTTCTGGGGGGGGGGGTGTGCAAGATTTTTTTGAAGGTAAAAAAATGGCCTTAAAAATGGTGGTATATGGTGATAAAAACACCATTTTTCGACGTTTCTCATTAAGCACTATCCATTGGCATCAAAAAATTGCGAAAAAAGCGAGAAAAATTTTCAAAAATTGAATTCTGGGGGGGGGGTATTTTGATTTCTGGGGGGGTATTTTGCTTTCTGGGGGGGTGCGTACCCCCCAAACCCCACGCCCAGGTGTGGTCCGGACCCCCATTCCCCCCAGAGCTACGTGCCTGGCTGTTTTAATCAGCCTTATGCAATTCAAGTGGAACGATTTATTTTGAACCTTGTAAAACAATTTATGTAAGACGCATTCCTTTCTTATTTTTTGGTTTTCGTTTTTGGAGATTTCATTAATCAATGCTTTTTAAATTTAAAAAAAATGAAAATTCTGTTTGACCGTTTTTAGAGCTACACTTGCGCCTTATGTCCATGCTATTTACACCTTATTTGTTTTGAACTCAGACTTGTTTACTCTTTGAAATTTATTAATTTCGTTTCGGTCGCTCGCTCCATCGTTCAATAGCGAATTTTACTAAGAATGGCCATCTTGAAATATGCTTCTTCATAGTGAAAATTATTAAATTATTAAATTATTAAAATTATTAAAAATTATTAATTATTAAATTATTAGAAAAATTATTAAAAATTATCAATTATTAAAAAATTATTAAAAAAATTAATTATTAAAAATTATTAAAATTATTAAATTATTAAAAATTATCAAAATTATTATAAAATTATTAAAAATTATTATTAGACATTAATAAAAATTATTAAAATTATGAAAATTATTAAAAAGTTATTAACAATGAAAGCTTCACACTAATCTAAAAATCTTACGTTTTGTATAGTGTAAAGTGGGCTTCAAAATATAATTGAGCTTATATGGAAGTTGAAGTAGAACTTATGGCTTTTTACCATTTCAGGGCTTGTTTTTTAAGGAATCTAAAGATTCTTCAATTTTAATAAAATTGGAAAAAAATCATTGATTTCAGTATATATTGGCGTATTTAACTAATTTCTTCAATCCGTATGCTTGCTAAAATTATAAAACGGCTAAACAACGAAAAGTCTAGCAGAATTTATTCTTAGACGCCAAAAATCGGTAAAGTATTATGAATTGAATTAAAATGTAGAAAAACAAAAAAAATTCTAGGAAGAAATTTCAATAAATGATGAATATTAAAATACAAAACGATGTACATAGGAACTAATTTTCTAATAGATGTGAAAGATAAATATGATCAATTGAAATTCGTTAAAAAGTAATTAATGTAATATTTTCAAAAATCGATCAATAATTAATAAATTATGAATTATGAATTACTTAATAGACGAATGAAGGAATTAATTAATATATGCATATGTATGTAATTAATTTGATAATTATTTAATATACATACATAGGTGAGTAGCGTAGAAATGTATGAAAAATAAATATTTTATTAAAAAATATAATAAAAAATAAAAAATGTCTGCTCAATTAATAACATAATGAGCAGTATTGATGAAAACAATAAAATTTAATACTAAATGGTAAGTGGTCTAAAGGAAAAGAAAAAATCAGAGTAGCGAAATTTGCTTGGCAAAAAATGAAGAATAGCGGAACCAGTGGCGGATCCAGTATTTTTTAAGAAGGGGGGGGCGGTACCCCTAAGGGGTCGGAACCCTGATTTGGGCGGAAAAATTAACCATTATAACCGGAAAATCGCTAAAAATCGCTCAAAAATCCTTAATTTTGTGCATTATTTTGGGCCAACGGGGAGGCGGCCCCTCCCCGAAAAAAATCCGCCCCTGAGCGGAACAGAGGTTCATCTTTTTATTTTTCAGAAATTTCTCTTCTCAAATATATGATGGTTTATTTGTTTTGACAATTACTTCATCTATTTTTAATTTTTTTCTAATTTCATCAATTTTTATTTTACTAGCTAATAAAGTTCTGATTCTATTCTTACATGTGCAATGATGTAAAATCCGGTCACGAAACGAAAAATGCCAAAAATTTCCTTTAAATTCTACAAGTCGAATTGTTTTTTAGAAAAAAGTTTATACAGAACTTTCGTGTATAGGCCATTTTTATGTACTTTTTTAATGTTTGGATCAGAAAAGAAACCAAAACGCTCACGATGCTTAGATTGGTTTAAATTTAAAAAATGTCAAAATCGCCAATTTAGCCAAATAGTAGAAAGTATGCGGACAAATCTGAGAAGCCGCCTGCATCGTACACGAGAGGTACCTAAATTGTGGGAAGCGTACATATTTAAAAGTCAAAAAGTGCCGAAAAAATATGATTTGTCACAGAAACGCGAAAGAAAACGGATGTAATCAAAAGTTTTAAGCTTGGACCTCCTCCTCACTTATAGACCCGGTGGTTTCTCTGGACTGGTGCTTTTCTAACGATTTCGCCTTATTGAACCCCATAATTTGGTTCCTGACCATCTATGCCCCCTTGCACGCGGTTGACTGTTGAATTTTTCGATTTTGGTAAGCATACGTGGGCAGCAAGAAAATTCTGGGGGGGCGGGTGCAAGATTTTTTTAAGGTCAAAAAATGGGCTCAAAAATGGTGGTATGGCGATAAAAACACCATTTTTCGACGTTTCTCATCAAGCACTATCCATTGGCATAAAAAAATTGCGAAAAAAACGAAAAAAAATCCCAAAAATTGAATTCTGGATGGGGGGTATTTTGATTTCTGTGGGGGGGGTATTTTGGTTCCTGGGGGTGCATACCCCTAACCCCTACGCCCAGGTGTGGTGGTAAATCAAATCTGTGACCTTTGGGTAATGATACCGGATATGCTTAATTGTTTCGAGCGAAAAACTGGAATGATTAGAAAATCTTAGACAAATTGAAAAAATATTGAATTTGAGATCAAAGCGAAATATAATTCAAAGCTATTCGAGTTAGTATTGTAGCGTTTTAAAATCGACGAGTTCTTTGTCGAAAATTTTCTGGAGAGTTCCCCCGTCAACTAAACAATGAATAATTATTGAAAATTTATAAAAAAAAATTAACGTCCTACATGTTCAAGCATTTTTTATTCAAAAATACGCAAGCTTGAAGGATGAGGAAAAAATTGAAAAATGGTTAAACGTTGAAAAGTTGTGTTGACCTAGAAAACACCACACATGGGCGTGGGGGGTTTGGGGGGTATGCACCCCCAGAAGTTGAAATAGCCCCCCCCCAGAAATCAAAATACCCCCCAGAATTCAAATTGTGAAATTTTTAAGCTTTTTTAGCGATTTTTTGATGCCATTGGATAGAGCTCGATGAGAAACGTCGAAAAATGGTGTTTTTTCGCCATACGACCACTTTCAAGACCATTTTTTGACCTTTGAAAATTTTTTCACCTCCCCCCAGAATTTTGGTGCTGCCGACCTACGGAAAATACTGAAACGAAATTGTATGAATTTAAAATAATTTGTGAAATTTTGAAAAGAAACAATTTAAAAAAAAGACGAATGTCGCATTTTGTCATCGTCCAGATTTGCCTATCTGGTCGAAACTCGAGAACGACCGAATGCCAGCCCCTCCAGAATTGATTCAAATAATCGAAAGTCATAATCGATTATCCGGTTCGTCGCATTCGGTGTTTAAACCGTGGAAATCGATGTGATACTCGCGTGTGTTATTTTCGTTACATCTAGGATTGATGCTTTTACTGTTCTCTAGTCTGATGTCTCCGAAAAACGGACCAAATGTAAAGTAGAGTGAGGAAATGCAAAAACTAAAGCTTTTGTTTACAATAGGTCTGGAATATAGTTTACACCAGGCGTTAGAGCCTTAATCCGTTGATTTCTGATTTACAACCACACTTATCCTAGCCTGTTTTATTGTAAAATTACATTTGAATCGAGTGTAAAGTAAATAATGGGCGGAGTAAATTATTTTTAACGAATCTAGTTTATAGTAAGTTATAGATCTGGTACGTACCCGTCTTCAGCGCTGTAATTTGTCGAGTTACGTTTTACTACCACGTGCACTAAAGCGTACTTTAGTGTAAAGTAAATTTTGCTCTTGTTGTAAACTAAACTTAAAGGATTTTCACATCATTTTCATCTACCATTCTATGGCGCTTCCGGATTAATAAAGCAGCCTCTAGTTGCATTCCCACTGACACAATTGTTATGGACGGGCAGGTATAGGTGTTGAATGGAATAAAATGTTGCAAATTGGTGTAAACCGAAGGTGTAAAGTGCTTCGCCGCTGCATCTGCGCTGCGATTTCGTGCTTTCGTACTACTGGCTCCTGTTTTCACCTTGATCATCTGTTTACTCTGATTTAGTACAGTGTCCTAATGAACACTTTATTAACATTTTTTGATCTTCCTTATCCCTATCTCTGGAACTTGGTCTAGCCTCTATTTGGCTCCAGTTAGGTTTTATTGGTTTAGCTCTATTAGAAGATAAAGATATGAGCAATTTTTTTGATTATATACAGCTAAATCACAAAAATTTGAGATTAGAACAGGGTTCTAGTGAAAATTCAGTGATCTATTCTTTTTCTGCTTTTCGAATGCATCCCCTGTTGGTGTTTAACACATCAGAAATCTGCTTTTCTTCTCTTTGCGTGGATGTCCACTTTAGTCTGTTTCGAAACTCTTAAAAATTTGTTTATTAAGATGATTCGGAGGCAGTGAGAATTCAGCCAATCGGCGTCAGCATACGTGGGCAGCGAGAAAATGCTGGGGGGTCAGGATGGGTAAAATTGCCAAACATGTTACTAAAAACAGAATTCTGGGGTCTACAGTAATAATCTGGGGGTTTCAACTTTTTAGGATAGGTACAAACCCCCCTCCTAACCCTCCTACGCCCATGTATGGGCGTAGGAGGGCGGTACCAGATTTTTAAACGGTCGCTAATTACTCTTACTTACTGTAATTATAGTCTGTTTCACATAACTTGGTGCATGAATTTTAAGAATTTCTATATGTAAACCGATAGTCTACGATAAGTATAGATCAATTCAACGCAATTGCAGAAATTCTGGTTTACAACATCAAAGAATCGTGAACATAAAAGCACAAACTTATGTGAAACAGACTATAGTTGATATATCAATTACTGATTTTTCAATAAAAAGCTAAAGTGAATTGCACCAAAACTGGTATGCAGATCGCTCGCACAAATATGTATGTATACACGAGCGAAATTATTGGGGAAAAATGTACATGACTAATTCTTTGATTCCTATTAAAAATCACTCTAGGCCACACCTGGGCGTGCGGTTATGCACCCACCGAGAAACCAAAATACGCCCCCCAGAAATCAGTTTTTGAAAATTTTTTCGTTTTTTTCGCAATTTTTTGATGCCAATGGATAGTGCTCGATGAGAAACGTTGAAAATGGTGTTTATTCGCCATACGACCATTTTTAGGCTTTTTTTGACATTTGAAAAATCTTGCACCCTCCCAGAATTTTCCGAAAATGATACCAAATTCCCGAAGTGGCTTCACAAAATAATGGCAAAAACGATTATTTTGTTGCACTGAATTTGCGAACACTTGGTTTGGACCGTCGAATTGGACGTTTTGACGCCATCAAACATAGGCGTAGCCAGGAGGGGGCATTGGGGGCACATGCCCCCCCAAATTTTCCAGAAATATTGTTAATTTTTCTGTTGCAATAATTTGTGTCTAGAAAACTGGGTTCAGTAAGTCGAAAACGTCAAAATTTTCCGGCGCTTCGCGCCGAGTCATTATTATTTATTGCTGATCCGATGAATTTAAAAGCTTGAATCAGCTAAAATAATCCAGCACTTCACATCACTTTAGTAATTTAATGCACTATTTGTTCGTTGAATGAAACTGCGCATGCTTGTTGAGCATAATGGTAAAAGTGCGAAAATGATTGTTTTTTGTCTATTCTCTGCTTTGTTTGTCTTTTGTGTACCACTTTGTCTATTCCTTGTTTCGTTTGTCTCTCTTTACAAAGACACACAATCATATTTTAAATAAAAGGAATGGCCAAATTTCCTTATGTTTTTGCGCATTTCTTGCTCTCTGAACTGCATTTTGTTAATAAGAAGGCCACAAATGGGCCTGAAAACGGTAAGAACAAAATTTTCATTGATACATCTTTCTATATCTCATTGGCAGCGACCCGTTGCTGCGCTATGTAATTAGCAGAGGTCGAAAAATGCATTTCAGCTCAGAAGTTTTGTGCAATGTTTTTGAGTTCATCAATTTTAAGTGTTTTTGGGCTTGCTTCAGAACTGAGATTTGGCCGATTTTGGGAAAATTTTAACGTTACTATTTAACATTGAAATGCTTTTTTTACTAAATTTTCCGGGACTCTGCCCCGGACCCCGCTGGGAACGCTTGAGCACGCCACCCCAGACCCCCCGCAGCCGTAATATCTCGTTGTACATGTGCAACGAGATTTTATGGATGCCAAGCCATTTAAAAGGATTAGGAATTTCTAAAAATTTCCCGCGTTTCGCGCCAGCATTAATTTGTCTGTTTTGTATGATTTAAGCGGTATAAATTGAGTTTAAAGTGCAAACACGTCAAAATTTTCCGCGCATAGCGCCGCCAGTTCTTTTTGTGAAGCTCCAGCATTGTGTTTAAGCCTGAATCACTCCATATATCTTCAGGCAAAGTTAGTAATTCGCAAGAAGCTTAAACTGTCAAAAGTGTTTCGTACAAATTTGATTATTTACTGCTCTGTCAGACTATTAGTATTCACAGAGCTACAAAATGTTAAGGGCGGTAAAAAATGACTAAATTTCTTGACACTTTGCGCCACTTATGAGTTTCGGACTGTTTGTCAATACAAAGGCCCTAAATTCTACATGAAAACGGTAGAAATTCCAAAAATTTTCGGCGCTTCGCGCCGCTTACGCTATTTGTATTTTTGATCGTCAGAAACCCATAAATTAGCTAGGCTACACTACTAAAGGTCGAAAAACTCAGTTTTACTATACATAACGTTACTGGCATTCAATTCAAAAGTGGTCTTAAAAATTTTTGTTTATGCCCCCGAACCAAAACCTGGCGACGCCTCTTCATCAAACGCTGCGCTGTGCCTCAATCAATAAAATCCGAGTAATCGTTGGACAAACGAGGACGTTTGTTTTTTTCAGGAGAGACGTGTCACGGGAGGTGACTTTGCTGCACGTACGAATTTATGATACCTATATAATTTTTCTAAACTAAGTTTGACTGTCGTTGTGTTTACGCGTTATTATTCGTCAATTTTCAATTAGGTACTCACTTATTTACCACCCAAAAATAAACCCTAAAGTGCCAATGTGAAAGATTCAAAGTTCTAAAAGTTTATAGACTGACAAAGCTGACCTAAATGAATTGCATTTATTAGTTTTCCGACGTATGTACATACCAACTTGCTAAGGAACTAGCTTAAAACGAAAGAACTGAAAATGAGTTAACTTAAGGTCATAAATATTCACTTGCTGATCCAAATAATAATATTCAGGAATGTAATGTTAACAAATTTAGCTATCATGATCACACACTAAAGAGCTCAAAGTCCATAGAAAGAAAATAGCTGAAAGTGACCAACTATTTACGTGAACAACCTTGACCTTTATAAGCAATCCAAAACAGATATATCACTAAGCCCATAAGTAGTTAAGCATGTCCCCCTGGTGTGCAACGCAAAGTATAGCCCGTGCTTAAGCATGGTCCTGTGTTGAAGAATAGGCTATATACATTGTGTGGCTACCCAGGGGATGACGTCACACTATAGTTATCCTCAACTATGAGTAAACTGTAAGTCTGTTTAAACTTGCGAATCACAAACAAAAGTCATAGTGTAAATAATCATAGTTGGGGATTACTATGGCTACCTACTTAACACTGTAGATGATAATAAACAATAGTACACGGTATACTGTAAATATTTTTAAACTTGCGGATCAAGTCAACGAGGCATACTGTAGATCAATTTACTTTACACTACAGCAAGAGTACCTTGCAGGGAGATATACGAAAAATGGGGAAACTATCAGAATTTCTTTTGCGGGATAACTATGAACACTGATTAACATACTAAATGTATACAATATTCAAACTCGCATATACCTTTACATTTTACACTTTATTAGTTTACACCTTATCATAAAACCGCTATAACTCATGAATAATTGTTGAATCGAGCTGAAATGTTCAGAATATATAGACTACATGCCAAAAATAGTGTGTATGGAAACTTGTGTACCGGCTTACTGTAGCTATGTTATAACACGTATTTTTTAACCAATGGCCGGATTGAGCTCAAATTTGAGAAACAGCATATACACGATTCACAAATTGTGTACACATTGCCTTACTGTAGGTAGACTAAAGCTTTCTGTATTTTCTATATCTCACAAACTAACGGTCAAATAAAGCTGAAATGCCAACAAATTAGATGTATATAGAGTCAAAAACAATGTACGTAATATATGGTGCATGGGGTTACTGTAGGTATGCTACAACACGTATGTTCTAATTCGCTGAGCTGGAAATTTGAAGGATTTAACAAACACGATAGAACAGTGCGCCAGGACTACTATAGGCAACATTTTGCAACCTATGTATGTATAGTGTGGAAAATGTGGTTGTGAAAAAGGTTACACAGGGTCTACAGTCTCCGCAGATCTCCCCCAACCTAAAGCTAGAGGATAACTCTGTAGACTGCAGATTTTTTGAATGAACTCACGGAAAACGTGCATAACACTTAATAGGATTATGAGACAATAACACATGAAAAACGGGTTTAACGAAAAACAGAGACATATTTTGTAAAATTTGGGAATTATTTTGTAAAATTTGGAAATTATTTTGTAAAATATGGAAATCATTTTGTAAAATTAGGAAATTATTTTGTAAAATTTGGAAATTATTCTGTAAAATTTGGTAATTATTTTGTTAAATTTGGAAACTTGGTTATATGGTTAAGTATAGGTATTTTGTAGAATTTGGAAATTATTTTGTAAAATTTGGAAATTATTTTGTAAAATTTGGAAATGATTTTGTAAAACTGGAAATTATTTTGTAAAATTTGGAAACTTTTTTGTAAAATTTGAAAATTATTTTGTAAAATTTGGAAATCTCAAAAAATATAAAAGTTTGTTTTCCAATTTGACTACCGTGAAAACCCATGAGTCAAATTTCTCAGGGTACCCCCTCCAGTGAACGAGATATTCGGTCTTATTACGTCGTTTCCGCGTTTTTAAAATTTTATCAACAATCAGAAGCTCATCTTGCTTTAAATGGATCTTTTAAAGATCCAGCTCATAAAAAACACTCTCCATGTCTCACCCATTTGATCTTGCAGAATGTAAACAGGCGGTGTTCTTGCATATTTGTCTTTAATTGTGAAGCACTCTTCTGTCTAGTGGCGGATCCAGTATTTACCCAAGGGGGGGGGGGGGGCGGTACCCCTAAGGGGGGCGGTGGGCGGAAAATTTAGATGTTTTAAGCCGAAAATCGCTAAAAATCGCTCAAAAATCCTTAATTTTGCGCGGGCCAATGGGCCCGCCCCTTTAATCCGCCCCTGCTTCTGTCCAATTTGGCCAGAAGCCTTTTTCGAATGTGCGCTTTACTTTACTTATTCGTACGTTATCTCCGACATCAAATTTAAATATAACAGATTGCCTAGTTGTTCAAAATACTTTATTCAGAATTTCCCTACTCATTTTCCTCGTCCACATTTGTCGAGAATATCCCTATAGTTCGATGGTACGAATTGTTATAATTTTCCAGTAAATCTGCCAAAACGTCAATGTACCTATATTTATTCTTGGCTGTAAAATATCTCCACATTTGTTCCTTCAGAGTGCAGTCAAAACGTTTTACAACACTGGCTTTAAGTTCCCTTTTGGTTGTGAAAAAGTGGATATCCTGACTTTTAAGAAAATCTTAAACTTCTCTGTCAATAAATTTTTTTCCTGCATCTGTCTGTAACTTATCCGGCATTTGACCTGATGATCTAAAAATTTCTGAAATGCTTCTAGAACCGCTTTTGTAGTTATGGTTTTGAGTAACGAAGACCATGCATGTTTTGAAAACAAATCAATACAATTTAGTAAAAATTTATTTCCATCATTGAATTTGCTGAATGACTGGAAATCAATAATATCAACCTCGCCATTGCTCATCAATACCACTTACTAAAACTTTATTGTGTGTGAAATGCTTTTTGGCTGGTTTATGTAATGTATATGTGGGCTGCTTAGCCAGTCATGCCTTAACGTGCGAATATTTGACATTTGACAGCAATTCTTTGCATTTTTTATACAAGTGATTCAGCCTAGAATATCCAGTCTTACTATTATAATACAAGTTTTTCAATGTTCTATCCATTTTGGTCATATTAAATTCATGCACTAATACTTATAGACGAATGAACAGGATTTTTGGGTTCTATATTTTATTATTTTTTTCGGCTTTTATATTTTCAATCACAAATAATACTTAATTATTCAATTTTTCCTTTTCTTTCTCTAAATCTTGAGCTATATATCGTTTTATAATGCTGTTTCCTGCATCCTGAGATGCCCTGTCATATTCTATACATGGTTGACACATTTGTACAGTAAAATATGTACGTCCTGAATTTGTTTCAAAACAATCTTTTTCTAAACTGGCTCTTTAACAATAAAACATAATTGAAACATAAGAGGAAACATTCGCCGTTTTGATTTTGCCCACAAAGAGCTAATGGCGGTCTAATCGACCTGCCATATGGCTTCCTTTCCTCATCACTAAAAGGATGTTTCTTAATTTCGTAATGCCCTTCCTCCCACCTTTTAGAAAGAGTTTTCCGATATTTGAGAATGGTACTGGTATTTATAGACTTAGTTTATAAATATTAAAACTTAAATTATCAAAAAGTAAGTGAAATCAATTAGAAATGCTTTTTGAGCATCCTATCACGTGTACTCAGTTTCCAGACCAACAAAGTCCTGGAAGACAACATGCATTCAACAAATAATTCAAAATAGAGAAAGCCTCATAAATACTAAAATCTCAAAAATTTGGTGGTGCTATACTAGAGAATCAACCACTCTAACAAAAAGTAAAAAATGTCACATTTGTAGAAGGTTTTTTCCGAGATTTTAATCACATTAAGCAATATGGCCCATGGATGATTTAATGCAAGAAAGCAAAGGCATAACGAGCAAGATTTCAGATAACTTCACTATGTGGTTGCCATCATTGGAATGTCTGCCTTATTCATATTGTTCCACAATTCATTTTTTTAATGGTCGTGAAACTTTCCAAGTGAATTCAGATTATATATAGTGTTTTTTAAAAATCTAAGAAGTGATAAACTTGCAAGCTTCTGGGTTTTAGCACGCCAGCTCTATCCTTCGAATTCAAAATATTTCTTAGAAGCCTTTATTGATGCAACTAATCAGCCTTAAAATGCTAATGATATATATATATAGGATAAAACACACATTTTCAGTACCCATCCAATTGTTTATACCCCAAAATCTATAAATAACAGTAATGCAAGAGATAATTAAACAGAAATGGCTCCAAATTGTCTCAAATGCAACATTGCCTGCTTACATTTATTAAATACAGCTGAGCGACCTCAAAGGGATGCGAGCAGTAAATGCAGCTAGCAAGGGGGATCAAATGTTATATGCTTGTGACTTTTTGGACTGGTATTATTCCATTTCGGATCAAAAGGTCGGAAATTACTACGACATCATAAATATCAGTCATGGTATCCAGGTAATAATAAAAGGCATCACACAAAGACGGAAAAAACGTCATCATACAAAATGGTGGTTTCTAACGCTACTACTTTTACTCCGATTCTTTTGATAGTTGGTAGTTTGATAGCAGATGCAATAAATGGGAAAAATGAAGCGCTACCGAAAAAGCGATTCTCGTCCCAGCTGATATAACTGAGCCTTTTAAGCCATTGGATGCAGTGTTTAATTCACTGCAGACAATGAAATGGAAAAGATTCTAAAGAGCAAAAAACCACACAAGTGAAATAAAATTAGTCAAACATAATCGAGTGCTTACAGAACATTTAGTAGATTACAAGAGAAGAGAGGGAAAACTTGTAAATTGAATATAGTAGAAAAACAGGCAAGGGAATCAGTGATAACGAAATATTAGCAGATATTCCAAAACACATCTAGAAGTTGCAGAAAGATTTCTAGATGATATGTGCAAAAATCCTAATATTGAAACAGAGTCTAATGGTGAACTAGTAATTAATGGACAAAAATTTATGGTTCTAATGTTGTTGATTTGATGCATAAGTTTTCTCAAGACCAAAGAATTAGTGGACTTACAGGTTCAAAAGAGATTTCACTCATACTTGATTGTTCCAATATACCTCTTTAAAAGATTGGCAATAAAAACTTAGACACGCTTTTGCAACAGCACGGACTGATGCAAATTTTAATTGGGATGAAAGTCTATAAATATTAATTAATTCATAATAAAATAAGAAAAATTATTAAAATGCTTATTAAATTCAATCCGGACGATTTTAATCTGTTGTCAGAGTACTATAGTGGGCAGGCTGCCCAAATAGGCTTTGGCTGAAAGGACTTTCAGGGACTCCATACCAACAAGGCGGCGGGATTGGCAGTTTTTTCCAGTCTTTGTTCAGACTGGCTGTTCCAGTTTTGAAAAATATAGGGAGAAATGTTGGAAAATACGCTCTAGTAGCAGGAGCAAATATTGCATCAGAGTTTGCCTAAGGAAAACCGCTTTTTCATTCAACTAAGGAACATTCAAAACGAGAAGCATTGCAACTTTTTGATGAAGCCTCTACAGCTCTACAATAACAATATGGCGAGGGTTTGGCTAGTCGGCCAAAGTCTATAAATATGAATACAAACATAGGCGGATCTAGGATTTTTCTAAGGGGCGCAGTATCCCAACTTTTCCAAAAACAGTCAAAAATAGGTCCAAAAATTTGCCCTCAATGCGCGAAATAGAATTTTTTGTTGTTGTTTTGTATTGTATACTTTTACATAAAATCACTTTTCATGCAATATTTTTTCAAAAATGTCGAAATTTTCGACAATTTGTGTGAGAAAAAATATTATATTTCTTCGACTTTTACAGAAATCTGGCGCGTAGCACTGGGAAATTTGTGAAATTAAGGCGGATAGACATCTAGAAGCATGACTTGATTTCCTATTTTTATAGCATTTGATGCGAAACATAAAAATTTTCAATTGAAAATAGAAGAAAACTATGCAAAAATAGAACAGAAATTGGCTTACAGATCGCCAAGAAAGTTAATAAAATGTCATTAATAGATATCATCCGATTGCGCAGCCTCAAAAATTTAAGAAATTATGGTCACTGACGACCAAAATCATTTGCAAATTGCATAGCGCCTGAATACAAATGATTCATTTACAAGATTGATGAAAAAGCATAGCTGTAATAGACACCAAATTGATTCCGAGTACTAAAATTGACTTGGATCTTTTTACAGTTCCCCCAACTAGGTCGTTATAAAACGAGAATTTTGAATGAAATTCAACTAATGCATCCAATCACAAATAAAGGACCATATGAATTTTAAATACCAGCTGATCCACACGATTGAATAAAAATTTTATTTATATGACTTTTAGGATTTAACAACCAGTTGTGGCAGCAGCAGCAGCAGTACCCACCCAACTATGCACCTACATATCAATTTGATTGGAAAAACTTTCGTCGAGACAAGTAAAGTGCTTTCTGGGCGGGCAATTAGTTTTTGACACTTCTAATAAATATGCATATAGAGCGTATTTTGAAATAGAATTAAAAAATTATTGGTTTGATGCAAAAAATTCTCATTTACAGTCAGCTTTATATTTTTGTGTACATGGAAAAATGTTTATACTAAAGACAATGAGGGGTTTGAAGAGAGAGCAACATATTTCAAAAATGATAAAATTGTAGTAGTTTCTGGCTCCTCTTCACATTGATTTTTGTCTTCAGGACAGATATTTGTTGAAATTTACCAATCTGAGGCTAGAATCACGAGGAAAGAGTAATAACTTTGTTCAACAATGCTTCGAGGATGTTAATTTAGAGCTAGAAATCTTACAAATGAAGTTTTTCATATGCAGAGTAGAAGTTTTAGATAGCTTAAATTCAGCTCTAGAGTAAACCTTATTGTCATACCCAGCAAGTATCGTATATGAGGGATATCAACAACAAACCTACACATTTCAAATCCATCCAGAGAAACTCCTAATTATATGCTGTTCACAGGACAACTTCCTTGACGTATAGTTTGTGCATGTGTTGTGGGTAGTGCCTGTAGAGGTGCACTCTCTAAATCAACCTTTAAATTTCAAGCCTTGTGGTATTAATGATGTTAGAGTGACTTGTGGTGGACAAACATTCCCTACCCAACCATTCAAAATTTTTTTTCAAAAATGATAAATATCTACAAGTTTTTATTAATATGTATGAAACACTTGAAATTCGAAAGGATGACAGAAGTAATTTTATTAGCAAGAAAGATTTTAAAACGAGTCATTGTTTTTTGTTTCCGGTCTTACTTCAGACAAAGACAATTGTGGGCATTGGGATTCAGTTCGAGAAGGGACAACTAGTCTTCATGTAAGATTTGAAGGTAATTTATCAGACACAGGAGTGAAAATAATTGTTCATGCTGAATTTGACAATTTAATCTTGAGTCGATAAAAATCGTAACATTTTTCATGAATATAATGCTCAAGAGATGAATACTGTAGAAGTGATAAGCATTTTGAAATTTTAATTAAATAATGCATTTTTGGGGTTTTTTCCTCTAGATCTTGTTCCATCAATAATGAAATATCCCACTGCCTTATATATTTAACCGTAGATACTAGTGTAACTGAACTCATTCTAAGCAATTAGGATTACAGTGGTTTTTGCAGTTACGTTTTATTTGTCGAATAATAATGTAAACGAATAATTATGTACATAGCACCGAGCACACGAAAGTTTAAACCCCGGTTTTGCTGGAAAGAGACGAAGTGACCAAAATGATAAAGCACAGATATTTTATACTTTCGCGAAAAAGGTGGAGAATAATTCTATTGGATGAGATTATGGTAGAATTACGGTAACACGATTTCCGATTGGCTAATTAACATTAAAACAAGCGTGACTAAATACTCTTTTTTAGTAAAAGGTAAAGACGGAAGAAGGTTTCATAAAAACTGTATCTTATCGAAGTAATTTGCGTCATTACAACTAAATATTTCCCGGACTTTGCCCAGAGAACGAATAAAACTAACATTTAGAGCACAAGCACGTGACGCTAACAGATAGAAAAGAATTCCCGAAATATGGTTTTTATGTAATCGAGCGTAAAATCAAGAATTTCTTATGATCTTAAGCATACTGTAATCGAATTACTGGTAATATCGCACAAGAATTTCGTCATTAAATCATTACTGTAAGATTGACTTTTGTCTCACTCTCTCCCCGTTAAACGAAAATTGAGTCCCACAATTAGCGGTATGCAAGGGTTTACAAATAACATAGCGTACAGCTGATTAAGTATAGCGATAAACATTGTATAGCGTATTGAAGACTAAGTAGCAGAACAGAAACCCGCGTAATCAGCAGAAAAGAAGACAAAAATATACGGACTACAAATATTTTGTAGGCGGTGGTGCCGTTGGCGCTTTATTCCCTCCTATGGCCTTCCGCTGAATAAATTCACAAAGCCGATTTTCATGTTCAACACGCCTATCATTGCCACACTGGCTTCGCTCCAACAATCTTTCTGTTAAGTGCGCTAGAATTTTGTTTCGCATCCCCAAAGATAGGTTTCACAGAATTCGCCACTAAATTCTTCCGCTTTTCTTCAACATAAATGCTTGCATTTTGGGCGTCCACGTAGTATGTGAATACGGACGGTTTTTGGGCGCCCAAATTCCTGTCGGAATTTCTTCACAAAATTCTTCATCATAGCATATCCAGCGTCCACATTTGACGCCTGATCAACTGCTTGGAACACATGGGGTAGATCAACCTTAGTTGTTGCTGGAATAACACTCTGTGGCGCTTTGTCCACCACTGCTGTTGCTGCAATCTTCCCCATGGTGAACGAAACCAATGGCGTCGGCTCCTTCATGCAACTTCCCGCAGAATTCTGCAATTCAACACATTCATTAGCTGTGGACTCAACAATAATCCTGGTAGGCAAAATTGTAAGCGTCTGTAGTTTGAAGCAACCTCTCAAACTGGTCACGATTTGGCCTCAGTGCAGCCATGGTGAATGTCGATAGCAATATACAAATCCATATTCGCCAGCAAATCCAATGCTGCGTACTTCTGTCGCTCTTTGCTGATGATTGGAACAGCCCAAACCAGGCCTCGACCCTGTAACCGCTTATCTAGCAGCACCCCAAACAGATGTTAAGTAATATGCTTCAACCCATGGCCAAACCCCGCCAATATTGTATGGTATCTCCAATTTCTGTAGGAGGCCACCAAGGTTGTTAACTCCAAACCGCTCACACAGGAAAGTCAGCGTCTTCTGATGATACAGGGCATTCCACACTAAGTGACAATCGGCCTGCATGCATATTGATGGTATCCAATCTCGTTATCGGTATTAACGAGAGCTATCTGAGTCTTGACGGAAGTCAAAGCCAATACGTTGGACGTTCTTGCTCCTCAGCAAATACGACAATGCAGGTGGAATTGACCCCAGCAATCGCAAATCGAATAAAATTGTACTCCCATTGACTCGTGTAATTTGTACCAGCCGTACAAAGGATCCCGGTTTTTCCGGTTTTCCGAACTCGCCGATTGGAAAGAATTTCAGCTCCTCTGGCCACATGACCCAAGGTCGAAAGCGACTAATGTCCATATCGGCTCGATCCTCAGCGTTGTAGAATTCACAATCGACCGAAATGATCCCAGGATGCTTAGGATCATTAAGCAACAAGTCGCAGGCGCCGGCGCACATTACATCCGTAGGGCAAACACAGTATCTCCCGTGTAATGGTAGTCGTCCCACGTTTTTCGTGAAGTATTTGCTTAGACGGCCTTCTTTGATCGCAAAGTCGAGCGGTTTCCATATTACGTGGGTGTCACAAATGAGCGTTTGCACTATATATATACAGATATCACGTTAGCACTAATAAGAGTATTGATAACACACATTGCCGTGGGACATTGGTAAAAAAAGTATAAAAAAAGTCAGACAATTGAAACAGAAATTGCGATTTTCAAAAAAACTCACGTGCTTGTTCAGTGAAAAAAATGAAAAGAAGATGAGAAAAAGATTTGTTTTTGTAAGAAAATTTGATAAGAAGGTGTGACATACTTTCATCACACAATTTGTAATAATTTTTTTTAAGAAATAAAAATAATTTTTATGTATCCAAAAATACGTAGCACTCAAATTATCATTATGTACAAAAAATTCAATAATTTCACGAATCTAGCGCTTCAACTCTTATTTCATCTCTGTATTCTTTTATTCATCTGTTCAGCTTATTCTTTTGCTGCTTTTTCATTCCAATTTTCTCTACCTTTTTTCATTTTTTTTCTATCTTTTGCGCGGAGAACAAATCAAGAAAGAATCACTGGTCCCGTTCTATCCTATGATACACACATATTTTCAAATTGTGAATTATTTCCAGTAGTTTTTTTTAAATTGAAATATAGAAAAATTAAAAGTCGTAATTTAGCATTTTTCTTCTCTAACGATCCCGCCAACCATCGGTTGTGTCTATACATGCGTATGTAACATGACTATTTATTATTTTTTTTAATAATTTTTTAAGTGTTGAAAATTAGACTTTATAATGATATAATTTTAAAATTTAATTTATTTTCTATTAACAATGAGTATTTACTTTATTGATTTTAATACGAAAGTTAACAAAACATGTTTTGTACACATAATATCATTTGATCTACTTAATTTTAAGATTATATGCATGCATAAAGAACCTTAATATATGTACAATTTATCAAAATTATATTATACATTGCTTAACATGCACGCAATTTCGCTTTCGTCGGCTACTTCATGCTTTTCCCGACCTTCATTACAGACTCGAACTTTATAATTTCGTTTCGTAAAAACACCTTTGCCTTTAGGTTTTATCGCATTCATGTGCACCCATTCTTCTGAATATTCATTCTTGCTTTTATTCATCTTTATTTTAATATTAGGATACCTCACATCAGTAACTACGTACGGACCGTGCCATTTAAATGCAAACTTTGGAGATTGCTTTGGCTTAATTCCCGGTATATACCGATAAACTTCATCGCCCGCTTTTACAGAAAATTCGTATGTTTTTTATTATACTGATTCATTTGATGCTCTTGCGCTTTTGCAATATTTTTCTTCGCTAACGTCCAAGCGACTGAAAATAGTTTTTGCATTTCTTCCGCATAATCATCAAGATCTATTCTATACCTACTCGGCACAAAATTAAGCGCGCTATCTATTGGTAAGTTTGGCGATCGCCCGAAGAGTAAGAAAAAAGGTGAAAATCGCGTAGATTCTTGCTGAGAAGTGTTATACGCAAAAAGTGCATAAGGCAAAAACGTATCCCAGTCTGAATGTTTTTTATTCACATACATCGACAATATTGTTGCCAATGTACCAGTCCATCAGTTTGCGGATGGTAAGATGTTATATTAACTTTACGTGTTCCGCACAAGTGGCATATTTTAGATATTAGTTCTGACAAAAAATTCGTACCTTTATCCGAGAGCAATATGAGCGGCGCGCCGTGATTCAGAATTATTTGGTTCATGAAAACTTGCGCCGTCGAGTTCCCTGTACAATCAGGTATTGCTTGTGCTATAGTTTATTTCGTTAAATATTCTGTAAAGACTATTATATATTTATTCCCGTTTTCGGTGAGTGGTAAGGGTCCTAAAATGTCAACTGCTACCCTGTCAAATGGTCCCGTAACCGGTATAGGAACTAAATTAGCCTTAACTTTTTGTTTTAACGATTTATGCATTGCGCAGCTTACGCAATTTTCGCAATGATTTTTGGTGTCAAGATATAAAGTACGCCAAAAATAATGCAATTTTATTTTCGCATATGTACGTGCGAACCCAAAATGTCCAGAAAACACGTCATCGTGATGTGCTTCTAAAATTTCTTCACGCAAAGATTCTGGAACGACTAGCTTTTTATCACCTTCTGGATTATTTCCGGTGTTCCGATAAAATATAATAAATTATTCAAAATTATATATTTATCGGCTATTAAAATTATATGTCTAGCTTCTTTATCATCGATTGGGAGATCCCGATATTTCAGAAAATTCAACAAAATTGAGCAAAATCTGTCCCTACTTTGTGCTTCTCGAAATTTCGATAAACTTCCTTTTTCTTCGCTTTCCTCCTCTGAGCTTTGATTTTGATCGTGAATAGCTGAAGATGCATCTGCTAAATGTCTAGACAATGCATCTGCGTTGCCGTTTTTCTTACCTGCCCTATGCTTAATAATAAGTTCTTGAAAAGCTTGCAGGGCTAAGCCCCATCGAGCAATGCGTCCCAACGGATTCGGTTTTTTCAGAACTTGCTGTAAAGCAGAATGATCGATGACAACAGTGACTTTTTGTTGATAAAGATATTGTCTAAAATGTTTCACAGCCCACACTACCGCTAATGCTTCTAATTCAGTTACGCTATAATTTTTTTCCGCTTTATTTAAACTTCTGCTCGCATAAGCAATAGGTTTTTCCCCGTTTTCGGTTTCTTGCGAGAGAACAGCTCCTAATCCTACTCCCGATGCGTCTGTAATTAAAATGAAAGGCTTCTTAAAATCAGGATGAGCCAAAACCGGTATCGATGTTAAAGCAAATTTTAATTCACGTAATGCATTATTAATTCTTCATTCCATTTAAATGAGATATTTTTCTTTAGCAACGTATGTAATGGATTAGCTATTTTAGAAAAATCTTTAATAAAGCGAAGCGTCGATAATAACCAGCTAAACCAAGAAAACTACGTAAGCTATCAACATTTATAGGAACCGGAAATTCTAAAACAGCTTTGACTTTTTCAGGATCAGGATTTATACCTTCACTAGAAATTTCGTGCCCTAAATATGCGATTTTCGTTAAGAAAAATTTACATTTTTGCAAGCGTAGCTTTAGACCAGCACTTTAAATTCTCAAAAATACTTCTTCTAATCGTTTCAGGTGTTCGTCGAATGTCTTCCCGAAAATCAGTATGTCATCGAGATATACTAGAAATGTTGACCATTGTAGGCCACTCAAAACTACGTCCATAAGCCGCTGGAATGTCGCCGGCGCATTACAAAGTCCGAAAGGTAAAACATTAAATTCATATAAACCTTTATATGTAATGAATGCCGTTTTTCCTTATCGGTTTTAGCAACAGGAATCTGCCAATACCCCCAAGCTTGATCTAAAGTTGAGAAAAAAGTAGCCCCCTGGACCGTGTCAAAAATATCATCAATTCTGGGCAATGGGTAAGAATCCTTTTTAGTGATGGCATTTAATTTTCTATAGTCCTCGCAAAATCTAAAACCACCCGTCTTTTTCGGTACTAAGACTACAGGGCTTGACCAAGGACTCCGTGATGGTTGAATAACTTTCTTTTGTAGCATTTTGTCTATTTCTGTGTCTATAGTCTCCCGCTGTTTTTGCGGTACTCTGTAAGGTATTTGACGAATAGGCTTATCACTAAGAGTTTCGATACGATGTTCCGTAAGATCTGTATGTCCTAAATCTTCTTCGTTTATCGCAAAAATATGTCGAAATCGCTTGATTAAATTCAAAAATTTTCCTCTTTCGTCCAAAGAAAAATTTTTAAATTTTTTAAAAATGTCCTGAAAATAGTTAGCTTTAGGCTGTTCAGTTTTCGCGCCGCGTGCATTTAAAAGAGTCTCAGTATTTTCTATTGTTCGATAAAGTCTAACCTTGCCAATTTTAGAACCAGCATAAATTATGATTGGATTACACGAAGCGTTCAAAATGTTAATAGGTATATTATCATTTTCTGGTCTAACGATCGAGCATGCAACTTGAACTTGATATTTATCGATAAATTTTTGAGATGGTTCGAAAACGAAGGAATATAAGCGAGAATACGGTAATGAGACATAAGCAGAAATAAAAGCTATAGACCTAGGTGGAACGAGAACAGTTTTATGCACAACTACTGCGCCCCTGGTCGTCTCAGGCAGATATAAATAAGTTTTCATAGGCACGCTAAAAGTACCAAAATCAATTTTCTGATTTTTCCATTGTATATCGACTTTCGAAAATCTCCTTTGATAATCTGTTCCTAAAACAAAGTTAGCAGGACAATTTTGGATAACATGAACGCGCATCATTTCTTCAAGTGCAGACAAAAATTTAATAGGCGATATAAGCGAAATTTTTATCCATACAGATCCTATAATTGTCCCAATATCCTCAGTTGCTGTCTTAAATTGTTTAACGGTCGGTCGCTCAATTCTTAGATTATATTGCTTACACAGATCAACGCTGATTATCGTAATATCAGAACCGCAATCTAGTAATCCCGTTACCGGTTTTTCAAAATCATTAATCCAGATATCGAGATGAGGACAACGGTCATTTACTTCTGAATTTACGTTTTGAATTGTTGAATCATTTTTATTAGTATCTTGTTCATTATTTTCTTTTGTTAATAATGAGGAAAAAGTTTGAACTAATAAATCTGAAAAATTGGGAGAAATAATTCCATTAGATGTTGCATTCTGCTTAGGGATTTCATTTTGTCGTGGCAAATTGACTGAAAATTTTTGATTTCTCTCTCTTGTTGATTTACTATGACGTTTCCGTTTTCTAGTTTTCTTACATCGATGACGTAAATATTTCAAAACGTACCAGAAAAAGAGAAACATGAGAATGACAAAAACAGCAATAATAAGTAAATTTAATAATAATTGTAGTTTACCTGATATTAATTGCGCTAGTCCAGAAATAATCGATGTACCTCCGTGAGTGATTACGCTTTCTATAGCCAGGGAGGGTCCATTGATAACATTTGATAACATTGACTTAGTGCCTGCTAAAGTTTTGTAGACTATGTCTGGATCTAATGTTAAACTAGATGTATACGTTAAAAGTCGTTGAAACTGCTGCTCTAATCTAAATACTCGAGATGAATAACTTCGTATTAAGCCAAATGTTGAGACGATTCCCGCTTTCTGGTCGTGAAAAATGGCCGGAGAATTGAAACTTAGTACTTTTTGATTTATTTTCCATGAAACTTCATACGGTATTGAGTTAACATGGATGGATCCCGAAGATGTCCGCCACCTATTACGTGATGGTTACAATCAACTATCGGTGAAATAGATATTATATCGCGACTTCCGGTACGATAAAAAGTGTTAAATTTCCTATTTTAGCAGGCAAATATTCATAGCACGTATTATTAATTTTATAGTCCCAGTAAATTTCGTCTGGTATTACAGGATCGCATTCCCAAACCATCAGTACCTGTCCTGCAAAAGATGCAACAATATCATTCCGAAGCAAAAGTGCACGAGCCCCGAGCGTTGGGTCTAATTTGAAAAATTGCCAAATCATTTTTAATTGCCGGCTTGCTGAATGGCACAACTCTGATTAAATTGCTCGAAAGATTTGAAAATTTTGTTCATTAATTTTATCATATAAATATTGAAATTTAGCGTTCTGCGGATCGAAGTCAGAAAATGAATCGGAAATATTTTTAAAATCTGATAAATCTTTTAATAATTTTGTTTCATTTTGGAATTGAAGTATCGGTCTTTGCTCGGTGAAATATGTCGAAGATAAGTTACACAGTGAAGCAGAACGTTTTATTTTAAATGCTCCCTGAATGGATTCAACAATGACGTGAGAACCAACAATGCGACCTGCATAAGTTCCTATTTTCTGAATTGGACAAAAATTGCTAAAATCACTCGTATTCCAAATTATAGTTCCGGAAGGGTTAGTGCAAAGTCCACGGCTAGGGGGACAACCTCCATTATCCCCTAAATCACTGATAGTTGTTTCGTTATTAACAGTTACGATTACGCCTACCTCAAGTAAAACATTACTTACTCTCTCACACGAATCATGACAGCACCATACATATTTTAATTTTAGAGTATTATTCGTCACTCAAACTCCAGGTTTTATTTCGATTAATGACAATTTATGATAAGTTTTATCTATCCAAATTTGTAAACATTCAGCAGATGTGACTAATAACTGTTCAGTCTGATCTAAAACAATTCCTTTTGAACCGAAAAAACCTGTATTTGTGCAAATCATACGATTCCTTATAATGCATCTTACCGCCTTAGCTTGATCTAGCTTATTTTTATGTTCCCAAATATTCAGTGTGACGCTTACTTCAGGACTTCCCGATTTCGGAGGAGCGCATATTACATGTGGCGGAACGAAAAAGGCTTGTCCGCTCCGAGACATCCCGCATTGATAATAACGGTTCAGCACTAGTAGTTTGGAAAATATTTCCGTAAAACAACGCAAACGTAAGAAAAGCTATGATGTTGATGCCGATAGGTAAGCGCCTCAAATTTCTACATAAATCGTCCATTTTTATAGAATGCAACCACTGAATAACTCGTTGCCGTTTTGATTCCTTACTTACGCTTGATTTTATGATATTATGCTTACGTAAGCTTTTTCGTTTATTTGCGACCTTTTGTATACTTTTTCAGCTCATATTTCTCAGCAATTTTTCATTTAATTTCCTATGCGCCTTTTGTTTACACGCTGCAGCTTTAAAATCATCCGCGGTCCTTTCTTTTTGATCCAGCTTCCTATTATTACTTTTCCCTTGTTCATTAAATACGCAAAAGCTTTCGTCTTCAAAACTTGAGCCGTAATTCTGGATCATTTCAATGGGATGGTCGCCTTCCCCCGATCCCTCAGAGTTCCCATTGAAAACATAAAAATCAATATTTTCCGGGGTTTCGCGGCGCATTTTATTATAATTTCTACCTAGGACCATTGGGATGGAGGAAGTAGGGGGATTGCAAGAATGAAAATTGGAAATCTCGACATCGTCGCAATTTAAGGGATCTAAATTAAAATTTTCCCGGCTTTCTAACAAATTTTCATAATCGCTTTGCCCTAAGTCTCCTACCTCCTGAACTTGAGTGCTAACTACTCGAGTTTGCGGCTGGGCATCCCGCGAAGCACGAGTATTCAAAACGCCAAGGACATTAGGCACTGTAGCCCGTGACGGACCGTCACGATGCGCATTTTGTGAAAATCTCGAAGGTTGATACGTATTATGGTCGAGTATGCTGGTTTTCCTTGATTTTTCATTTTAAAGTTCATTTTTGTGCCGTGAAACATCATCTATCCTCCTTTTTCCTCGTTTTACACGTTTTCTATGAGTTTCATAAAGTAGAAGGCTTCGGTTATTTAGAAATTCAATATTTTTTCAAATTTTAATGGTAGGCATATACATAGGTAAAACTCAAATACGTACGCACATAATGCACCTATGTACCTAATACTGTGCATGCAGGAATCTAAAATGACTCCTTGGACCGTAATAGTCATGCTGTATCGCGCTTTGCTCAATGCAGCATTATGGTGAGCTACGGAATGCCGACGTATCGATTTTTTTCAAATGTGCCATAGGCTGCCATGTTGGTTTTTTAGTTATAGTTTTTCCCTTTTTTCTCAACGGAAAGTGAAAATTGTGAAGGAAAAAATATATTTTTGGAATCAGGAGAACAAGGGCTATAAAATGTATATACATTTATCTGATTTTATTGATTCGATCTAAAATCGAGTAGATGGTGAAAACGACTGCTGAAACACACGGTAAATTAAGGGTTAACGCTTGGATCTAGCTCTATTAATTATATCTACGAACTGGTCAGAAAGAGTTAACGGACTTACTGATTGATTTTCCGTCGTGGCTAGTAGTGACTGTAGCTGTCTTCAGCGATCGGTCCTTGAACGTCTCGCCATAATGTAACCGAACTATTTCAGCAACTAGGATTAAGGTGGTTTGCAGTTACGCTTTTATTTGTCGAATAGCTCAGTAAACAAATAATTATGTACGTATCACGGAGCACTCGAGAAAGTTTAAACCCCGGTTTTGCTGGAAAGGGACGAAGTGACCAAAATTATAAAGCACAGATATTTTATACTTTCGCGAAAAAGTTGGAGAATAATTCAATTGGACAAGATTACGTTAGAATTAAGGTAACACGATTTCCGATTGGCTAATTAACGTTAAAACAAGCGTGACTAAATACTCTTTTTTTAGTAAAAGATAAAGATGGAAGAAGGTTTCATAAAAACGAATCTTATCGTAGTAATTTGAGTCATTACAATAAATATTTCTGGACTTTACCCAGAGAACGAATAAAACTTACATTTAGAGCACAAGCACGTGAGCTAACAGATAGAAAGAATTCCCGATATATGATTTTATGTAATCGACCGTAAAATCAAGAATTTCTTATGATCTTTGCATACTGTAAACGGATTACTTAATATCGCACAAGAATTTAGTCATTAAATCATACTGTAACATTGACTTTTGTCACACTAGCAACAAACCAGGCTCCCACTGAGTTGCATTGTATTTTGACATTGATAGGCACTGTGATTACTTTGATAGCTTTGGTTGTTAACCGACTGAGCTCAAACAATATATAATTAATAATTCAAGACTGTATACATATAATAATATACAGTATCAAGCATGTCAAATGACTAGCTGTGGCCATATGTGCATATATTTTTTTAGTGTGGGGCACCAACGGCATACCATTCAAGAACATTGTACTGTCTATGTATCACACAGAAATTTATGAAAATTCCAAAAATTTATAAATAAAAGAATATATTGCAATAATCAAAAACTGAAAAACTGCCAAAACAATTTTATATTATATACCAGCAATTCGGATACAATAAATACAGCGTATTGTTTTGTGACTAAACTACCTAGTCAAATAAATTTAAGATGTGTGTGGGATGTTGATCTAGCAGAAATAACTTTATGCAAATACTTGGCATATTGTTGCAAAAGAAGAAAACTTTTGCAGTTTTTTTATATTTGAAGAAGAAAGTTCGGGTAAAATGATTATCCCTCCTAGTGGATATCAAACAGTTGATGAGTTATTGAAAATACTCAATAAAGCAATTGGGATAGCTGGTTCTAATGAAAAAACTGATTATGTAGCTTATTTTAAATTTCAATAGAGTGAAATAAGAGAGTATTGTCATATGGTAGTCATTACAAAATACATACAAAATGTAAAATTGAGTCCACACTTACTATACATGTTACAGTAGCTAATCATTCTCCAGACATGCTCGGTGGAATGCATAATTTTTACATATACTGTGACATTGTAGAACCGCTAATAGTCGGTAATGTAGTTGCAAAAGCTGCTACAGGTTGTAAACATTGAGGAAAAATATTTGGATATGATACACCATCCATATATAGGTCCACATTATATAGGTACCCATTTTGAAGAAATCCTTTAACACTATTGATATCAATGTAAAAACGGATTGAGACCACACATGGGCGTGGGGGGGAGGATTTGGGGGGTATGCACCCCAGAAGTTGAAATACCCCCTGAAATCAAAATACCCCCCCCCCCCAGAAAAATTTTTTTTGCTTTTTTGGCAATTTTTGATGCCATTGGATAGTGCTCGATGAGAAACGTCGAAAAATGGTGTTTTTTCTGCCATACCACCATTTTTAAGGCCATTTTTAACCTTTGAAAATTTTTTCACCCCCTCAGAAATTTTTCACCCCCAGAATTTTGGTGCTGCCCACCTATGATTGAGACCAGCTAGTCCCATTTGAATTTGAAAAACTATGATCAAACTGCATTTTAGAAAATTATAAATACTCATGTTCTAAGAAAAATAAAACAAGAATGATTATTCTAATAATTTTGACTGTCTTCATTCCCCGAGTGAGAGTATTGTACTTTTGATGGAAATGATACAGTTTGTGACAAAATTGATAATTATGCATATTTATCACAGAATGTTGAATCAGTTATTCTCAGGGATAGTTGCAATCTCCAGATTTTTGACTGGAAAAAGCTGACTTGAAAGTACCCCAATTAGGATCAATAAAAGCTTTTACCTTATTGCACTGATCAATTGAAAAATTGATGGAAACTTTCAAGGCAGGTCGTTTTCAGTGTAAGACGAATGATTTTCTACTTTAAAATGCTAATATCAAACAATATTTTAAAAACCATACGTTGAAACACATCTCATTAGAAAGGAGCATCCAATTTCTATCTATTTACAAAAAAATGCCAGCTATCCTAAAGTAGTGAGACATTATAAATCTTAATTTGTAAAAAACGCAATTTTCATTACAGTAAGTAAAATAGCAGCCATATTGAACTTTTTCTACTTATCCAAATCAAACAGACAAATAGTTATTTGAAATATCTTCTTTGCTTTTTTAAAAATGCGCTTAATTGTTGAATTATGTAGAGTAGTTAGAGAGCTACAGCTTAAAGAATTGTTTTTCCCATATGGCTGCCCCCATGAAACAAATTTGTATCGAGCAAGCCAATAGAACAAGCAAATCTTGTTTAACCGCGTTTATTGCACAAGACAGCCTATCTGAAGATGCAACTATTTTGCTACTATTGAGCTTTCTATATACAATACAGGGCAAATGAATGCCTGAGTCAATTTTCGCTATTTTTTATAAGGTGACAAGCTACAGTAATAGGAAATTTTGATTTTTTTCTGCACAATAGTTGCGCCCTAAAATTTTATATCTAAAACACTTTTTTTTCTAAATTGAAGCAGCGTTTCCTGAGGTTTGCTCGAAAAACCTAAAAAGTATGAAAATTTTTTAGGTGATCATCAACCACTTTGTCTTTGAAGGCTCACAGTGAGTTTATTACTGTAGCATCGAACCTAAACTACATACTGCTGAAAGCATTTTGATTGCTGATTCCGAAGTGCATATCATCATGTTGCTTTATTGTTTAACTCAAAGATAGTAGGCATTCCAATGCTAATTTTGCCGTCTATAGTGAAAATGGTGGGAAGGCATTAAAGTTGAGTGTTGTTGTATAGAAAATAGTCTGAAATGTAAAGAAAGAAGTAATTTAGGTATTATTATAAATGAAACAGCGGATTGAATCCCTCTGCTGATTACATTCACTCTTCTGTGTAATCCGTTTCATCAAAGCTGAAATATTGCAAAAGAAAATCAATGCATTGAATCTCATGTATAGTCCTTTGCCAGTAGGAAAAAAGTAGTAGGAGGGGTTGAAACACGGTTATATAAGTCTGATGTGAAGTTGTGCTTTTTAACTGATAAAATTATAAAAAAATAAATAAATATAAAAGCAAAAAAATCCTGTTCTGTCTATAAGTATCATTAGTTTATTGTTGATATAATTTTAATAAGACCTAGAAGGAATAATAAAATAAAATATCTCGTACTGGAGGAGTATCCTAAAAATTTGACTTATGGGTTCTCCCACTTTAATCAACTTGTAAAACAACATTTTGTTTTTTTCTTAAATTTCAAGCTTTACAAAATAATTTCTAAACTTTACAAAGAAGTTTTTAAACTTTACAAATAATTTCCAACTGCTTCAAAACTTTACTAGATAACTTCCAAATTTTACTTCCTCTTATTTTTTGTTAAACCCGTATTTTTATGTTTTATTGTCTTATAATCTTATTATGCATTATGCACGTTTTTAGTGTGTTCATACAAAAGATCTGCAGTCTACAGAGTGATCCTCTAGCTTAGGTTGGGGAGATCTGTCCGAGACTGTATACCCTTTGTAACCTTTTTCACAAATATCAACCACATTTTCCCTTACTATGGGTTGCAAAATGTTGCATAGAGTAGTCCTGGTGCACTGTTCTATCATGTTTGTTAAATCTCTCAAATTTTTAAGCTCAGCGTATCAGAAGATACGTCTTGTCGCATACCTACATAAATTCCATGCACCATATTTTATGTACGTTATTTTTGACTCATATACATCTGATTTATTGAATGTCAGCTTTGTTCGACTGCTAGTTTGTGTGATATAGAAAATCCAGAAAGCTACAGTATACCTACAGTAAGATACATAGCTAGAGTAAGCCAATACACAATTTTCCATACACAATATTTTGGGCATGTAGTCTTTATATTCTGAAAATTCCAGTTCGATTCAACTACTGGTTCATGATTTAGAGCAGGTTTATTGTGTGCTTAAAACTAATTGAGTGTAAAGTGTAGAGTGATATAACAAGTTAGATTATTGTATACATCTAGAATGGTAAGCGATGTTCATAGTTATCCCCAACTAAAGCCTAGTAATCTTTTTGTTCACATTTTAATGATCTAAAAATTCAATCCACAAAAAAATAAGAATTCTGATAGCTTTCCCATTTTTGTATCCCATGCATTAGGTAGGTACTCTTGCTGTAGTAACGTAGATCGGCTTTAGTATACTTAATTGACTTGATTCGCAAGTTTAAAGTGGTCTACAGTATACCTTGTACTATTGTTTATAATCATCTATAGTTGCCATGTTAAGTAACTTTAGTTATCCTCAACTATGATTAGTTACAATAAGACTTTTGTTTGTGATTCGCAAGTTTAAAAAGACTTACAGTATACTTGTTGTTGATTATAACTATGGTGTGACGTCACCAGCCAATGCATCCACCAGGGCGCAACACAAAACATATAGCTTACGCTTCAATACAGGACTATGCTTCAATGCAGCCTATGCTAAAGCACGGGCTATACTTTGTGTTGTGATCCAGAGAGACATGCTTAACTACCACCATCCATATAGACTCAATTCAAGCATCTAAACAGTAATGTGACATACAACAGTAAGAGCGCTAAATCAAAATCTTGCAGCAGGAATCGAATCTGTGTTACTAGACGACAATCAGACGTTCTACCACTAGGCTAAGCGGATGTTTCCAGCAATGTTTAAAATGCTAGTATATTGTATTTAATGGTCGATATATGACAAACTGAATGTGTGAATTCCATGCGCATGTTGCATGATCTGCTGTGATACGAGAATCAATTATTTTATAAGAAATTTTATTGGCAGAAACCTTTCCTTTATGTACCTACAGTGGTTTCTAAATGACCTACAGATAAGTAGGGTAGATAGAGTTACTGTAGCCTCAAAAGACATATGTTGAAGAAGCTCTCGCTTAAATTAAACAGACTACAAGCTTAAGCTACGTATATACTGTAAAGTGAGGAGGGACTGACTTGTTAGCCTATCTCAGAATAAATTAAGACTAAAATTCAGATGAGAAGATCCTGAAGCAATGCAACCAGAGATTCTGAGACGAATTGCGAAAGGTAAAAATAGGGCTAAAATTGAGTGGGTTTAAGAAGTGGGTGAAAATTGGTTTAGCAAAATATTTTTCTGCAAAATTGATTGAAAAGATAAAAAGAAGGCGCGAAGCTTAGGACATTTAAGATAAAATAGAATTTCAGGCTGCTTAGGTCGGTCAGGTCGATATATAGCTGCGAATGTCGAGTTTAAGGCGCTTGGACGGAAATTTGTATTATGCATATTGTTTTAAAAGGGGTTTTTGAGCAGAGGGATTAGAATATTAGTCATCTACACATTAGAAATAACACACGAACTTATTGATTGTCGAAAAAACATCATAAAGCCGCATTTTGTTTAAAAGTGTTAAAACACGAAAAAAATAATTTTGCTAGAAAATCTGAGATCAAATCTGTCTTCCGTATCTTTTGTAATTTCTATGCCTTGGATAAGGAATGGGATGTTTTGGCGCCACGCTCTTTGTAATATTGTTATTAATTTATATTTCATTTATTATTGAAGTATAATACAGGTTCTGAAAGCCCATTCAATTCTGTATGTGATGGTATGAATTACTTCTGGAATATCTTCGAATTTAGTGAGACAATCAAATGCATCTAAAAATACCATGGATTTTCTACAGTTTTTCAGTCATACAGAAATGAATACTCATTGAATCGAAAAGAATGATATGCAATTTCATAGCTTGTAAAAACTGCTTTCTGAATATATTATTTATTTCAAAATAGCTTTAACATTGATTAAATTATAATAGTCTATAAGTTGGTGGCGCCAAAACGGCGGTGCCAAAAGGTCATAGACCGCTTGGGAAATTCCATTCCATGAGCAAAAAATGGCTTCCTAACCCTTACACAAATTTTAAATGTTTGTAGTGTACACACAATGTACCGGCTGTACAATTATTTCATTTTTGAAGATTTAATAAAATACAAACATAATTTAAATCCTACAGAGGCTTGCGGGGTCTGCTGAACCCTCCAGAGTCCATAAACCCTCTAGACTCCACAATTACACTTTAAAAATTATATTTTCGTTTTTCGCGTATTTGATTGCCAATGGATAGTGTTCAGGAAGAAAAGCGGGATTTGTGTTTCTATGCATACCATCGATTTTTCGGTACCTACTTATTTAGCTTTGAAATTTTTGGTCAATAAGAAGTTAGAAGCTGACCAGAATAATCCTTAGTTCATTATTTTACAATCCGCCTAAGCTGCAACAGTGGCGGATCTAGGATATTCCTAAAGGGGCGGTACTTCAACATTTCCAAAAACAGTCAAAAATAGGTCCAAAAATTTGCCCATAACGTGCGAAATACCATTTTTTTCGTCATTTTATATTGTCTATTTTTATTTAAAGTTTCTTTCGACACGACATTTTTTCGAATTTTTTCAATTTTTAATACTTTTGTGCGAAAAAGCATGAAATTTCTTTAACTTTAGCTAAAAATATGAAATTAACGCTGAAGGCGATTACTGCCCAATTTCCTGTATTTGTAGCATCTGACGCCAAACGTCGAAATTTTTTGGAAGTTATGCTCGAAAATAGAAGTAATTTATGCTGAAATGGCTTTTCTGCTATTGAAATTGTATTAGAAGCTATTCCATGAGCAAAAAATGGCTTCCAGTTTGCAAAGTAAAAAATATTATTAAAATGTATTATCTGGCACAAAGCGGCGGAAAAATTTGAGAAATTATGATCACTGACAGCCAAAATCGTTACAAATTACACATCCGTCCTTTATCTCGCCAAATATTTTTTGCTTTGGGGGGAGCCCCGTAAATTTATTCGCCCCTGACCTGAAATTTTAAACAAATGTCTTCTTAAGCTGGCACAAAATGGATCAGACGTGCCAACAGCCGTGCATCGATTGATACAAAAAATGAAAGGGCACATTTCTTGACAAAATCAGAAATATCGCAGAGCTAGAATTGAAGAAGCGATGGAAGTTAGAAGTGAAGGATTAACCGCTGATAGGCTCCAAAATAGATGAAACGATGATCCAATTCAACTCCTTCGATATCCATATGGAATACCTCCCTAAGCATTAATCAAAAATTTGATTACTTATGTCAAAAGACATAAAAAGTTCCTAACTTAGATATATGTATTAATATGATGAATATATGAATATACCTACCGGGCGTGACAGTATTACCTTCAATAAAAATGGCCGGCTGAACATCTTTGCGTTTGTGCAAAGATGCAGCAAAGACAGCAAGAAGTCAAAGAAATGACGCGAAAATGTCATGCCTGTTTGCAAAAACCCAGTGGTCCCCGTAGTAAAGATGAGGCGTAACATCATAAATTTGGATCTTGAAGCCCAAATTAATATGCGCCAAGTTCACATGATTATCGAACAAGCCAAAAGGGAGAAGCCCCAGCCACCGCTGCCACATAGCACCATTACGCGCAGCCCAGGATCTCACAGGGTTTCCTCAGGCGTTCAACACATCAATCCAGCTGTTCATTTGGAACAATTAATAGCTTATCGTTAAGCAATCCCATCTCATTGTGAAAGCCGATCAAGCATAATGAAATAGAACATTGGCACCAAATCACCAGGGGCCGATTTCACAATGGTATACTTTGGAAAAGTTGACTCTGGTCGCTCAAACCCAACTTTTCTTGCAAAAGTCGACTTTGAAAAGTCGACTAGAAAAATGGGTTTCACAGCACGACCGTTGACTTTGTCAAGTTGACTTTGTAGCTTCCAAAGTTTCCCTGACAGCTCAAACAATATATACATTTGCTTCATAAATATTTTAAGTCAAGCTTTTTATGTTGATGGATAACTTGAGGTACGGTTTGCTGAAATGGGCTTAAATTGATAAAATTTGGTATAGGTCAATCGTCTCTTCTGCAAAGGCTGAAATATTTTGTCCCTTTGCATGCTAAACAGTGGAAGCCACTGCTTTTTTTGTACGAGCTTCTTTGTATATAAATGTACAAAAATTAAGAAAAGTCCTTGTTCAATCGAAAATTTGTTTGCACATATAATATACAGATATACTATAATGTACGCATTTTTGCATAGCTATCAGTCTGTGATCATTGATTTGTGTGCTATCCAAAAGTGCTGCTTCGTCCTAAATTCAATTAATGATAATATAAGTTCGGCGCAGGGCACCAATATTTTAATCATTTTTCGATTAAATTTACACATAAAAGTCAACTCAGAAAGTTAAAATAACTTGTATTACACAATTAGAAGTGATACAGCGATTGCAATATGAATCTTGTAATAAACACTTTGCTTATGAAATCTACGTAACAAAACTAACAAGTAAATTTTATCCTCAAACGGCAGAAAGCAGTGCAAAGACGTCACATAGTTTTTATTTTCGGTATAAAATCTATTTAAAAAGTTGAGATGGATGTAAAAGATGTTTTTGTCTGTACAAAGATGCTTGAAATTCTACAAAGATTGATTTTGAATAATTAAAATATACTCAATATCAGCCTTAATATATTTCATCTACAACCTCTAAAGAAGTCAATCGGAAATCTATATTAGAGCAAATTTCATATTTAGAATGAGGTCGTCGTGAAAAACATACTAAATAAACTCTGACTTTGGTTTCAAGGAGCGGTCCGACCTGTCTTTGAAAAACGTCGTTTTTTCAAAGTCGACTTCAGATGTAAAGTCGACTATGAGACTGAAGTACGCTTTGTGAAATCGAAAAAGTCAAAGTTAGGTTTTGAAAAGTCGACTTTGCCTTCCAAAGTCGCCTTTAGCGCCAAAGTACGCATTGTGAAACCGGCCCCAGAACAAACGCATGTATAGAGCAGCAACACGAGAGTCATCTGGGTGCAACCCGACCTGTGTCAGTGTCATTCAGGCAATCGCAGGCAACTCCAGCACCAGTCATTAGCCACGTATCCCAAGCACACCTGGGCGTGGGGGGGGGTTGGGGTATGCACCCCCCAGAAACCAAAATACCCCCCCCAAAAATCAAAATACCCCCCCAGAATTCAATTTTTGAAAATTTTTTCCGTTTTTTTTCGCAATTTTTTGATGCCAATGGATAGTGCTTGATGAGAAACGTCAAAAAATTGTGTTTTTATCGCCATACCACCATTTTTTAAGGCCATTTTTCGACCTTCAAAAAAATCTTGCACCCCCCCCCAGAATTTTCTTGCTGCCCACGTATGATCCCATGCCAGGCAGCCACAGTACCAGCCTCTGACGCCAATGCCACTGCAATCAGCATTTATTTAATGTACAGAAATTCACATTACGTCACATTCCACACTGCTGGCACACTTGTGTATGCATTACCGTTTTTGTAAGCCGCTGCTGAGATTCATTGATGTCTACAATGTGCATCACGATTTAAGAGAGCGTTTGCAGCCCCAAAACTTATTGCCAAGTCAAGAGTCATTGTTGTCCTCTCAACATGATGATGATTATTGGGATACTAGCAAATCGTTGCATGATCATTCAAATCGGCACTTGAGATTCTTCCCAACAACAAAATCCGCTTACAAACACCATCACCATCGATTTTACTTGGCATGATCTTGAACTCTGTTACTGTTGCCTGATCGGCCAGTAACTTTCGCATATGTTGCCATTATTTTTTTGCTTGTGCCTTATTTTCTTTGTTCTATCTCTCGTCATTATTTTATTGTCATTTCTTGCCACAATAGCATTCCTTTGTCTATTTCATATTTTACCTTGTTTGATTCAATATTTTGTGGGTGCTATTAATTTTTTTGCTCTTATTATTTTGCTTTATGCTAATCTTGTGTCTTAAAAATTTTGCTCATCATTTCTCTTATTTTGTTTTCAACTCTAGTTGACAAACTCACAGTCATGATACAATCCTCCATAATTTTATTCAAAATTTTCTCCCCTCATGGTTGGAACAGAACATAAGTTCGCCAACATTGACTGGTCATTCCATTAAAGACCAACCATTGTTATTCCAGCTACAAACTTTTCCATTGGCTATATCTGTTGCTCAATTTTAAAAATTTGCCACTGCATGCTGAATTTTTTCCCAGTACATGGGGAGTGTAGCAAGTATCGCTAAACCAAGCTAGTGTTAGCGTGTTTATTTGTTTTGACCGCTTCAAAAATGTCTTCAATACTCGCAAATACAAACATTTATTTTTGGACCGGAATTCTACAATGAGTTTCTGATATAGGAAGCTAGCCAGCCCCTTCGCTATCATTGGTCCTCTTAGCGAGTCATATACACACCTTCCAGGAGCACAGCTTGAGCTATGCCTGCAGATTCGATATTTACTCGTATATCCCCTAAACTTTAACATCAAAAACATAGGCTTGAAAATTTTACTACAGTAATGCAAATTAGCAATGGCTTACGTCTCTATAGGACTCAATATATGGTAGAATAGCATATTTACTGTATTAGTTTAAAATTCTTTTGTAGGCATGTTAATTTTTTCAAAAATCTGGAAGCTAAATGAAACGGACTATAGGTAAGCCTATAGGTACATAATCCTCTGCCATTGTTTAGTGACATAGATATTTAGGTTCTGATGGTTGGCAAGATTTCGTACAGCTGATATTAATTAGCTTTGTTTTTCATATCTACGTATATAAGCAGAAGTTCATTATGTGAATTTATCATAAGTATTTAATTATTGCAGTCCAAAATAATCCAGCTTTTTATACTTATTCCAATTTTTTTGTCGCCAATGTGAACTGTATACAAGATATTTTCACATTAAGAGCAATTAAAGGTTTATTCAGGTTTTATCCTAATTATTGTTTTTCTCACTTTCTCCATGGCAACGTTCAGTTAAAAATCCACCTTGCAAAGATCATTCATAGATTTATGTACACCAGCATTATTATCAAAGACTGAAACGTTATCATCTACTTACAATTTATTAACAATTCATCGTTAGTCATTCATCAAACCATCTAAATACAATTTGAATGTTCTTTAAACTGTTTTCAAAGATACTGACAAAAATTAATGAAGCATTCTTAGTGCTAAAAAATATTAGTGTAAAAGTATGGGGTCCCTAAGAGAATATGTACTGAAATCATCCACAAAAAACTAATTTATCTGTTATTTATGTGGTTTCCTGACTCTTGAAAAAAATGAAAGCTAAAGGTGTGTGATTGGATTTGAAGCAATCAACGAATTTGATAAATGCATAGAATATGACTTATATGTATAATAATATATTATTGGGGATGTTCAATAAGTCCACGGCTAATAGTCTGATGACTTCTGAAGTTTTATTATGATTATGCTTTTGTTTATATAATTACTGATTCATTAGTCTTGCAAGTTTAAATTATGTCAATTAATTTGGCGATTAGGCAAAGGGTTGCTTTGCTAACTGTTTATTTCATGCTTAAAAATTAAAAGAACCCTGAGATCTTCAGTGAGCTATGGGCCGTCTACAACACCAATGACCTTGCATGTAAGACCAAAAAGTTACATCTTACACAGTTCAATGTGGATCAGGAGTGCGGCGCACAAACAGTGACCATGACCCCTAAAAAGATTGAAGCCATATGGGACCCAGTCATCAGAACCCATAAAAAAAGGTTTGGCAGATTGCGACTATGATGGACATTGGTGTGGACACTGTTTAGTCACTTTGATTTTAAGCAGAAATTTAGGGCTATCAAAGAATGCACACGTTGACTGTATCAATTGTCGACAGGAAATTTGAAGCACAACAACTTTGAAGACCGCCTAGCACCACAATTTTGATGCTGATCTAAAAAAAGCGGTAGACATGGAGTAATTGACCATAAAACGTGGGTCCACTGGTATAATCCTGAGACAAAACAACTGTCCATATTAAAGGATTGAGGAGGGTGGCCATTGCAATTTAGAGCACATGTTGTCTGGCAGGATCATCATTTACTGACTTTCTGGGCAGTCTGAGAAGCTTTGTTTGTGCGAGAGACATACCAGTTTTCGATTTACTTAGCAGAAGCATAATGATTGAGACAAGATTATCCTGTTTCAACATACCTTATAAAATTTTTCACGCTTTCCATTAAATCAATAAGTGTACTTCAAGCATAGAAAACTTGAAAAAGTGATGTAATGATATACATATAACTTATCCTTGTCTATTTTTCAGCTTAAACACTTCAAATTTCTGGCGCTCATGCCACACAGCTTTTAGTTGTAAAACAAATAAAAATGCAGTTGCTCCTTTTTCATTCAATATTTTCTAAAAATTTCGAAATTTGCAAATATTTTTGCCTACCAAAACAAGTAAGTTTGCTTCTCTACACATAGTGAATGGAGATGAATACTCTTGACAGTTCCTTAAAAAATTGGGGTATTGACCACCTCATCAATATCAGATTTTAAACAAAATATCACTGACACTTGAGCTAGAGCTGTAATAGATACCAACCGGTACCAGTACAAGTACCGGTGCTGGTACAAGGGTAACAGTACCAGTGCAGGTACCACCCTGGTACCAACTGGTACATTTTTTTATGATTTATGTGACTTTAAGTCAAATGACAATCCGGTTCAGAATCAATTGTACTTAGGCAAGTGATAATGAAAGCGTGTCTGCAGACTTTGGCTCAATTCATTCTTTATGTTTTGTTAATTTTTTCTCGGTTTTTACCTTCTTTGACTCATCATGTTTATCTTTAAATCCCTTTGTCTTCAAATGTTTACTTTTTAAATTTTTAAACTCATCATGTTTGTCTTTAAATCTTTAAATATATCCTTCAATCCTTCCTTGTTTTTCCTATGAAGAAGTTGTTCTCATTTTCACTGAAATGAACTAAATAAAGCGTTCTGGATAAAATAATGTCCATCTGATAATTCACTGCAGAAAGCTATTTTAGGTGAGATAATATAAGTAAGGGCTCTCGGTTTAGGTGTACAAGTCGATAGACGCCTAAAATTGAAAATATGTATGAATACATCAGTTGATATTCACACAGAAATATAGAAGAAACATGAAGAAAAAATTGAGAACCGCAAAATTGCAAGACATTCTAGTATTTCAAGAAAACTCTCTAGTTAGTTATGCAGCAGAACCGAATTCCAATGACATTTTTGCACTATGTAATGGCAATATATTTTACAAAACACACACACACACACGATATGGGTATAATTCTAGAGCTACTAAAATTCATTGTCAAATCGCCAATCAGCAAATATTTATCTATATATGATCAAGTCAAAGAATGTTCAGCTGGCTGCAATTAATGACTTAATTCATGCATTTATCGATACACAACGTTTTTTTCATGTGATCCTTCCGACTTTCCGTGCAAAACAGATGCGCTAAAATAGCTGCACCAAAACTGTTGTGCCAAAACGTCCTTACGCCAAAACAGATACGCCAAAACGGCCGCGCCGAAATGGCAACGCCAAAAAAGCTGTGCTAAAACATCCTCGCGCCAAACTGCCATTGCACCAAAATGGCTGCGCCAGAACAGCTGCGTCAAAATGGCCGCGCCAAAGCGGCTGTGCCCAAACGTCCTAGACCGGATTGTGATTTTAACATTGCATGATATATAATTATCGTAACCCCTCGGCTTACTGTCAATGAAAATTCTTAGAATTTATGCCACGAATTTATGTGAAACGGACTATAAGTTAGGTCCTTGGGGACTAAATTGATAGAAAAGCACTAAAATTCAATCTGGCGGTCTATCGACTTTTGAGGAGTCTTTTAGATTTTCGAGGACCCTACCAAGCCCAAGCATGTGTGGCTGGGGGTAATCCTTAGCATTAGAGAAAACCAGCAGTTTTCAGAAAAGAGTCTGATGATAACCGTTGGTGGTTTTTGTCCTGTCAACAATTTCTTAGCTCTTTTATTTATAGAAAATTTTTAACCTCGAAAATTTATGTAGCTCTCATTATCCAAGGACATGACAACATCTACTGATGCACATTATGCAGTAGCAACCGAATTCTGAAGGTCTAGATAGGAAGAAATTGGCAAATTTGGTGTAAAAATGCCTAAAATTCAAATCTCGTTTCCTACCCCTAATGCTTTATTTCGGATTCTGGAGTCTTCGAACCCCATATGCCCACATCTACATCTAGCGATGAAGAATGAATTTGGATTGTGAATTAAGTAAACTACTTTCTAATTAAGCGTGTAATTCAATGGATCAACTTTCTCTAATTATTGGTGTAGTTGTTATGCTCGGCTGTGTTTCGTCTGCAGCTATTCTAATTTTTACGACTTATGTCATTATTTTGACTGGTTTGCATAAAAAGCATTGCTATTACAAAATATTATTTTCCCTATTCACCGCCGATTTTATTTTACTGGCTATTTTATTTGTTTTTGTGGCACCCGAAGCACTCATTGGTCCAAATTTTTACCCCAGCTATATCGCCTATGCTAGCGGTTATCTTATACAGTTTGCTTATCGCTCGGTTTTGTCGAACGTCATTGTCTTATCTTGGAATAGGTAAGGTGGACAATAATAGCAATTTTTTAGGTTTACATCCAGAATTGCGCTAGTGAGGGGCGTGTGGATAAATCCATACATGTACAGCATGGCAATTCTGGGATGGGGAGTTTAGGCCAAAAATATTTTTTAAAGTGATCTTTCGACTAAAAACCAATGGGTACACCTCAAAAAGAGTTTTGGACGTTTCTGGACAATGCTCGTAGATTTAAACATTCGAAAAAATTCATAAAATTTGTCAATTTTGAGCGTAAAATGAGTTCAAACGCTTAAAAAGTACATCCAATGCTGGGGGAAGATCGCAGCCATTTTGCGCAGGGGGAGAAGCGTGAGTATCCATTAGGGGATTGAACCCCTTCTTGCAAGAACACGTATGGTTGGATCTATAAATGGGCAACAATCGCATTCTTAAGAGTGTGGCTCGTACAAAGGCCAAAACATTGTAAAAAAACATGCTAGAAATTCGATTATGAGGCTACCATTTTTGCTGAGAGTGTTTTTGAATCTCGGGTTTTAAATCTCCGAACGCCACTCCATTTCACGCCCACGTGTGGTTGGATCATAGAAGCCAAGAATTGCTTCAGCCATAAAGGGATATAAATCTTTTTTTATTTTTCCATAATTGATTTTCCATAATTGATTTTTCCATAATTGGCGCAGTTGGTAACAGATGCGCTGGATGTCAGCGCTGATAAAGTTGCCTGGTTCGACAGCAGCTAACGCTGGTTTCGCCTTCAGCCAGCGTCCTTTATTATGTTGTGTAACATGGCGAGACTAAACAGTATATGCCGTCAGTCATTGACAATGAACCTTAAAGATTTTAGGCCAGTAAGCCGAAATTTGAAAAAGTAAGGCAAAAGTATGATCTGATTATTTGACAATGACTGAAGAGCCAAAGGCTCCATAGCGTATTATTATATGCATATTCGACAACTTAGTTCAAAACGCATAAAAATCTCCTAAGTTAGTCCACATTTACACTTTACACATACATATCCTGCAGCGACTAGGACGCTGCTTCTCTGAAAGAAGGTGAATGTCAGGGTTGACAGCTGACGCAACAGCTTATACTCCATTGCAATACAAATAACATAAAAGGAACAGACGTTCTCAAGCAAGAGTACCGGTCTTGACGCAGTTGGTAACAGCCGCTCGGAGTCGGTGCTGATAAAGGTTGGCTAGTTCGACACGAGCTGACGTCGGTTTTTTATGGCTTTTTTCCTTTTTCTTTTCTTTTTTCAATGTTATTTTTTATTTTCCTGTATATAATTTTGCCTACTTTTTCTGTTTCATTTAGACTTTTGCACCTCATAAAACGTGCAATCTCTCATAATATAATTCTTTTAAGTACACTTGTGCTATTTCACGCGTCCTTCTTGTTTCTTTCTTACTAATAGCATGCAGCACTTCTATATCTGTCTTTCTTTTATTTTTTTTGTTGTTGGTTTTTTCTCTTTTCTTTTTAATTTAGTTTTTATTTTTTATTTATCCATCTATTTATTCATTTTCCTCCTCAATTTCTTTCTTCTTTCTTGCTTCTTTCTCGCATTGATGACTTCTTACTATTTCAGCCATCGTCCTCTATTAATAATGTGACAGTGCATATCTAATCAGCATCGCAAACTTTTGTTTATTTGAGCCTAATTATAGGTACTTTAGACATGTAATACATACATGACTATTGTAAATTTTGCCACTGTCACGAAAAACTCATCAGCATTCAATCGATTTCGCTTAATTTTGCCTTCCATAGATTCAAGCATGATCACACAGGGTTGGGGCTAGACCCACCCCACTCCGAGAATCCAGCGGATCCCCTCAAAAATCGATAGATCTCCAGAATTCAATTTTTAATTCTATTTGTGACGATTTCGCCTCGTCGAATTCCCCAGAACTTGATCGGTACCCATTGTATGGTCTAGACTATACATGCATGGCATGAATGGGGTAGAACGGTCTAGAATTTAGGCTTTTCGGGCCAGAGTATCTTAAAAAAACTGGTATCAATGCTAAAATAGCGTTAAAACTATATACGTTATTCCACAGTTTCGAGTCAATTTCAAGCACTCTCAATGAACAATGACAATCTTCTCTAGGCCTGCGTTTCACCCTTACCCCAGAATTCTTCCATTTTTCGGTAGACCATAGATACATAATGTGGTCGATCTGGGGGTCAGCTGGCCTGGGAGTCAGGAATTTAGCTTTTTAGGCCAAAATGCACCACAAAACTGGTATAAACGCTAAAATAACATTGAAACTACGTTATTACACAGTTTACGATCAATCCGAAGCAGTTTTATAGAGAATTCTCCATTTTCATCCGTTTTTGCCTTCACTTGCCTCATTTTTTGGAGAAATTTCTCATTTTTCCATTCTGAGGGTCTAGACCATACGAGGGCAGCGAGAAAATTCTGGGAGTGTGTGCAATATTTTTTTAAAGGTCAAAAAATAGCCTTAAAATGATGATATATCAATAAAACACGATTTTTCGACGTTCTCATTGAGCACTATCCATTGGCATCAACAAATTGCGAAAAAAACGGAAAAAATTTTAAAAGTTGAATACTGGAGGGTATTTTGATTTATGGGAGTTATTTTGGTTTTCGGGAAGGCGGTGCATAACCTCCCAAACCCCTTATGCCCAGGTGTGGTCTGGACCCTTAAAACCTCACGTACATGTCTTTATCAAACCCCCCAATAGCTTCGCCACGTGCGTATGTCTGGTCCAGACCACAAACCCCCCATCATGTGCATGTTTGATGCTAACTAAAGGAGTCTACTTCTTATACAAAAATGATAAATTCGGATATTTTTATAGTAATTTGTACAACAATTGCAATTTTTTGCTTTTTTATACGAGTCATTTTTTAAGTTTTGAATCCCAGAGTACTTAAAAATTTTAATATAACGCAAATTCTGCCAGATACGTCGTCTTCGCTCACAATGACAACAAAAAGCGTTGGTATGGCAATCCGATTCGACTAATAGTGATTGCGTGGTCAGAAAGTCTAATTTCGGTATTGTTGTTTTTTTGCCTGAGCAATTGTACTCAGCGGTACACACAAGGTGGGCTCAAAGTTGAAGTAACATGCCCGCCTAATAAAGTAAGAAAAGTTAAATTTTCATACAGTAAAGATTACTTTCTTTGGAACAATAATTATTGGTAGCGCGTCCACATGTTTACTTCGGTACTTCCAAGATATAACGGGTCCATATATCAACACAGGTATATTTTCGGGAAGTGTGGTTCTTTTAACGATATAAAAAAATCAGGAATAAGGCTTTTATTTTTGTTTAAACTCAATAGCAGCTAACAATGAATGTGTACAGTTTCGGCGTAAAGTTATAACATAGGACGATCTGTGACCGAGTGTTTGAAACCACTACCACTACCTATAGTCTGTGGCACATACACATGGGCGTGGGGGTTTGGGGGTATGCACCCCCCAGAAGTTAAAATACCCCCAGAAATCAAAATACCCCCCAGAATTCAAATTTTGAAAATTTTTTTTTGCTTTTTTAGCGATTTTTTGATGCCATTGGATAGTGGTCGATGTGAAACGTCGAAAAATGGTGTTTTTTGCCATACGACCAATTTTAAGACCATTTTTTGACCTTTCAAAATTTTTTCACCCCCTCCCCCAGAATTTCGGTGCTGCCCACCTATGGTGGCACATAAGATAGGGCATAAACTTTAAGATTTTTTTTTGAAAGTAAGTCGATGGATCACGATAACTAGATATGAAATCAATGCTATAATCGCAATCTGTCGACTTATTGCCGAACATAGTTCAAAAAATTACGCCCAAACTTGTTGTGAAACAGACTTTTAACTTAGTTTTGTTTTCTGCTTTGCCCAGTTTTTTAGGTAATCGCTCCGTTTATAAATAGGGTCGAGCAAAGTATATACTCGTAAAAATAAGGTACGTTTCAAGAATTAAACATCGCACTTGCATGCGTTTTTTTAACTCAACACAGAGTTACTTATTGTAGTGTAGAGACTAACGTCCGTGGGAAAACCATGTTTTGACCGTTTTTCGTCCGTTACCTCTTCCTCTTTTCGAATTGAATGATGCAAACCTAAAAATAACGTGCATGTTTGTGATCAGACAACGCACTTGACCGCATATCTTTAAAGTCAATACTGAGTTATTTCTGAAGGCGTAGGTTACAACTTTAGGGAGGAAAAGACGTTTTTGTCAAATTTTCGTTTGTAAATTTCTCCCTATATGAGTTGGGACACGATCATAATAACGAAAATGTTCTTAGCATCGAGGATCATACATTCGCGGTGGCGCAGTTAATTACGCTAAATATTGAGTCATTTTAGATGTGCACAGTTTACACCCAGAATTAATTTTACTTCCAGAGCGTTTCTGAATGTAAATTATCTATTTAAAACGTTATTCGTCACGTCAGGGTTGCGAATCTGACTGTTAGATTTTTCTAAAGTAAGTAATTGTGTTAGTTTTACACTATTCAAATATTGTACAGCTGTAAAGTTTACACAGAAATTTCTTTACCACCAGCGCATAGCAGAATGTAAATTTTTTAAAAATGTTCTCCATTACGTCAGGATTACGAATCTGACTGTTACTCTTGTTTACATCAAGTAGTTGTTAAGATTTACATAAATCACTTATAGCAGAGGTGTATAGTTATCACTAGAAGTTTATTTTACTTCTAGAGCGTTGCGAAACGTGAATTTTGTCAAAATGGTCTTTGTATCGTCAGAATTACGAACCTAATTGTATCATTTCTTTGAACCCAGTACTTGTGTAAAGTTTACACTAAAAAGTATAGTCTGTTTCACATAATTGTGTATAAATTTTGAGTTTTTATCGACAGTTAGCCGAGGGTTACGATAATTGTAGATTACATCAATGCTATAATCGCAATATGTCAGTTTATTGTCGGAGATAGTTCTGAAATTCGTGACCGAATTTGTGTGAAACAGACTATAGCTTTAGCTCTAGAGCGTTGCAAAAAATTAATTTTTTCAAAAATGTTAACTTCTTCAAACGTTGTAGTTACGTAAAATTTACACAAAAAAATTATTTTCAGTTCAAGAGCGTCACATAAGCTTGATTTTTTAGTATGTTCTATGTAATGTCAGAATAATGGAACTCAGTGTGATTGTTCTTTACACACATTAGTTGCTTATAGTTTTCACTGAAAATACTTGATCTATTTTTATATAAGTCAAGCTTGATTTAAACTAAAAAAGGAAATGCTGATCTTAAGGACAATCGTGCTTTTCGAATTCTTGGACTGCTGTCATTATCTTGGCATGATATCATTGAGTTACTGACTGGTTTACTCATATCTTGCTAATGAAAAGTCGGTATTAGCAAAAAATACTCCGATGGAACAAGAAAAGAGGAATATACTCGAAAAAGCGGATTATCAAAGACATAAACGGACGGGACTGGAAAAGGTCACCTATGCGCGCGAAAAATTGTAAGATCTGCTAAGAATCAGACTTCCTCTAAGCGGCACAAAAATCGAATTATATTCTACGGGCTCTAAAAAAACAAGATGTCCACTCAAAACAATTCTCGCTGTTTCAGAAAGAGCTTAGAAGGTAACGTTGACTTGTGCTCAGTATCACATTTTTTATGAAATGTACATATATAATCAATATTCGATTAAAAGGCTCAAACGAACTGGCTCTACATTTACATTTGATGGCTACCATGAACCGGTTATGTACGTGAGTAAAGTTTTTTCTAATTCGGCATTCTGCTTATATGAGCCGTTAAAACTTCCGGTACATCATTGTGCATTATTGCATTCAATTGCGCGCTTATTTCGCTCGATTGCGCCAAGTCCCAAGTTCTAAATCATTGCAACAATGGTCACTCGGACATGCATTCAGTTAGGGTTTGCAGAAAACATGATTTGTGTTCTTCTTAGATTCAGATTTATGAGTTCTTTTGAAAAATAAACTGTTGTTTTATTAATTTCTTAAATTAAAACCGCAAATACGTTCTGTAAATCTGAAAAAATACCTCAATTTCTGAGTTGCTTAGAAATTGTCTGATTTCTAGCAGATTCTTATAATTTTTTGCGCGCATGGGTGACTTTTTTCTAGTCCCCATCCTTTTTTGTGTATAAAAATTCGCTCCTTTCTTGCCATCGATGTATTTCTCTTTCCTAGTATGTGTAAGTAATCAACCCGTCATTGTGTACTTAAATACCTATGAAACCGAATGATGGTGGAGGATTATGTACTTACAGAACTTACCTAGTACCTAGGCTACACTTAGCGCTGGTCAGGTTGTTATAGACTGTGGGTCACTTATAAACCAAGTTTGACCCTAAAAATCTATGGCCTCGATCTCCTCGGTCCTAAATTGCTGACTACTTCCAGGTCAGAGAATCTCAGCAGCTATGCCCTAGAAGCCTAACTCTTAATTACTTACGTAAACCCAGATGTGCTCGCAAGGTCAGTTGACCTTCTCCCGAAAAAACTCAGAAAATCTTAATTGATAAATTAACTTATTTTCCAGGTTAGGCTTATGACCGTAAATGTTTTGGTTCCTGATAACACTCATAAACAATCCTCCAGCATCAACAAGCTCTATGCTGGTCAGTCATCCTAACAAAAAAGATCGAATACTATTTTTGATAGTTTTAGGTACAAAAATGGGTAAATGAATTTTGATGAAAAAAGAATACAGAAAAGATTAACCTTTCAAAATTGACACTCAATATGAGGTGTCTCTCCTCAATGATAAAATATTGGCATTATAGTATACCTTTGAATAACTTTGACGAATATTTACTATAACAAATAACACAATAAAAGCTCTAGCGTGACTTATATCCAAAACTCAAAATGGCTTGAGCTGAAAAACAAAATAACTCGTATAGGATGAGAGCAATATGCAACAAGTGCCTAACAGTTCTAGGACAATAGTATTCAACAAGATTAATGATACAATAAAACAATCAGCTAATAAGATAATGGTTAGCAGATGCCACTGTGGGGTGCTGCATCACACACACGTTAATCACATGATAAAGATAAATATTGATTTTCCGATCTCTATGCAGATTTGACAAATTACCTGTCACATACTCCTATGTTTTTAATGTGAAAGTGTAAAGGGGATATAGATATCGAATCCGCAGGCATAGTCCATGCCAGCGCTTCTAATGGATGCATACATGATTGGCTATGAGGTCCAATAATAACAAAGGGGTGGATCGCATGACCTTATGTCAAGAACAAATTGAGGATTTCTGGTTCGGGAACAAATATTTGTAACTTCGCAAATATTGTACCCTTTTTGATGCAGCAAAAAACAATCAAAACGCTAATGCTAATTGCATGTAACAAGCAACACTCGCTACACTTCCCACATACCGAGGAAAAAACTCGGCATGTAGTGGCAAATTTTTTGCAATAAATGGCAGTCATGGCCGCTGGGAACGATTTATTGATGTAACAATAACGGTTCATTCAGAAAGTCGAGAAAATGATCAGTTGACACTGGCAAACTAATTACGTCACCCAACCCCACAGATCTTGGAGGGGAGATGATTTTGAAGTAAAAATTATGGACAGTTTAACCGCTGTTAATTTAGCAACTAGTGTTGAAAATGGAGTACGACAAATACTGAACAATTTAGGTAATTCTAAAAACATGAGATTTAATCAAAGCACAATGATCAGGTTGAGAGAGAAAAAGTAATAGCACCGACAAGAAAAATATTATGGCGAGAATCAACATAAATCATGACAAGAAGTAAAAAAGAGAAATATAAGGCATTTAACATCCATGAAGAACGAATTTGGATGTTGAACAAGCCGCTTGAGCTTGCACTTCCGCTTTGCAATGTGCATTCTGCCGGCTGTTCCAGCAACTATCGCAGAGTTCTAGTTCATGCCATGAAAAATCAATGATGGCGGTCCTTGTAACCGGGCTTTGAGGGGATAAATCATGAATGAATGCAAATGCTGATGTGACAATTTGCTTGTGTCGCAATAATCATTGTCACCTTGAGTAGAAGTGTTCGGCATTTGGCTCAGCAACAAATTTTGTGGTTGTAGATGCTGTCATAAATTGTGATGTTGATCAAAAAAGAATGGAGCCTGGCAACGGCTGACCAAAATAGTAATACACATGTGGCTGCTGCGGCGGTGGTGGTTTGTCAAAACTGTAAAACAGACATGGTTGCAGTGGTGATGGTGGCGTCGAATGCAACGCAACTTGAATTTGTGTACACTGAATAAATGCTGATTTGGACAGTGTTGTCATTGGGCAGTAGTAGTGCGGTCATGTGTTGTGCAAAATGTGGCCAACATTCGGTGCTGGGGTAGCTTGTGATTGCATTGACAACACCAAAGCAAGTCGAGTTTTGTTAAGTTGACGTTTGTGTCATTCCTCTCATTTTTGGGCAGCATGTTGGGCTTAATGGCTCCAATAATCGACCTCATAATTTGCATGTTGACATATAGCTTGCAATTGAGCTGCTTTGCAGTAGGCACAAAGTCATTCTATGTCCACAGCTGGATCATTGCATCAAACTCTCAAGGAGACCATGAGCAATCCTGGATGGTGTGTGACAGTAATGTGACAGTGGTGGTTGGGGTTCATCTTCCTTTTGTTTTCTTTGATGATCATATGGGCGCGATGCCCATTTATTTGGTCTTAAAGATTCAAATTGATGGAGGTGCACCTGAACTTTGCTGGGGACCACTAGTTCCCTGCAGAGAGGCGCAATGTTTCTGCATTGCTTTGATGGCTTCTTGATAAAGTTGATACAATTTTTTGTGAACTCGAGTGATATCGGTCTGCAATTTTTTTTGGAGATAATATGACAACAATAGACACAATTTGTGACGCTCCAACTGGGCGGGCACAGTCAAATGCGGGTTGGTGGCTTGACAAATAGCTTGAATATTGTGATGCAATTAGCATGTGTTGTCAATGTTTCAAGCCAATTTGGGAAATTCTGAAAAGGCTTTGATCGGAAATTTGGTATACAATGAACCATGAAATGTGACCAACATCATCCAATGGATTTCTTCGCACATACGCCAGCTGATGTCTGGGTCATTGCACCAAGCCAAAATTGTGTAGAAACGTTGATCAAGAAATTTGAGCAAGGATTTGGCATGCATCACATCTGGCATTGTAAAAATTGCATGATGACTGTATGTTGAGTTGTATTTGCTTTCAAAATTGTGGAAAGCTTTAGAAATATCGATCATCTGCTACAGAGTAATTAATAATGGGGCCATATGGTCCAGCAATGGGTGCATACAGTGCAGAAGTAGCTTGACTGGGATGGAGTGTGCGCACCTGAGCAATTCTGCCAGGATTTTGACAACAGCGTGATTCACAATGTATTCAAGGCTAACTTTGTAGACAATATATCTGTTTGTTATGAAGAATTCATTTCAAGCAAAATACAAATCTGGATAATAAAGTCTATAGAAAATTCTTGGTTGCGTAATAAAATGTGGCACCCTCAAGCGGCTTGAACGCTCAGAATGTTCCTTCTCTAAGGGAATTGCTGAGATGGCCATAGGTCTAGTCAGCAGGCAAAGAATGTGAAAAAACTGCATATGTTGTTGATGAAGCGCCTTGTAATAAATTTGCGTTTCATTCAAGATTGATTGACACAGACGGGTACCATTGTCTGGTCCTAGCCAAGCACAAAGATATTGGCAGTTGTCCGTTCAACCAACTAGAAAGCTGGAGTTGTTCGGCCTAATTTTTCCATCAATTGATAAAAATATGTTGTGAAGCTAATGATGTTCTGCTTGTCCGCAGTGAATGGTAACGCCACTGCCATTATGACAGCTGCTACTGACTGAAGTGCTAAAGATGTTGATGGAGCAAGTCTTGGGATTCAATACGCGGTTAAATTTGCTATTGGTGATAGTCAGTAAAATAAGCAATGTAGTAGCAGTTTCAGTAGCAATTGCTGGCATTGCAACTGTATGTGGGCAGCACCATAATCCTGGAAGAGAGGTGTGCAAGATTTTTCAAAGATCAAGAAATAGCCTTAGAAATGGTGGTATGGCAAAAAAACATCTTTTTTTAACGTTTCTCATCAATCATTATCCATTGGCATCAAAAAATTGCGAAAAAAACAAAAAAATTTAAAAATTGAATTCTGGGGAGGGGGTATACCATACATGGGCAGCAAGAAAATTCTGGGGGGGGGTGCAAGAGATTTTTTTGAAGGTCAAAAAATGGCCTTAAAAATGGTGGTATGGCGATAAAAACACTCATTTTTCGACGTTTCTCATCAAGCACTATCTATTGGCATCAAAAATTTGCGAAAAAAACGAAAAAAATTTTCAAAAATTGAATTCTGGGGGGGTATTTTGGTTTCTGGGGGTGCATACCCACCCAAACCCCCCTTGCCCAGGTGTGGGGTATACCCCAAGCCCCCATCCTTATGCCCAGGTGTCATTGCAATGCTGGTAATAGGTTTGGCTGACAATAAAATGACATTTGCGGCAGTAGTCATTGCACTTATGATTAACATTTTTGGCAACTGGCGATGCAAAAAGTGGTGCATTGATCTGCTGATCGAATTCAAACAAAGTGTTTGCATTAAAATCATAATTGTGAACAATATTGCATTTGAGAGATGATGACAAAAATTGTTTGATGGCTGCTGGCATCTGCTTTGCCAACTGCAAAATCAATGGCTGTGTAAGATTATCCAAGGGAAGACACATTGCTAGGCTAATAACCACTCCTAAATGGAAAATTTGACGGTGACAAAATTGGTCCTTGCATGCTTGGAAGCAGGGTAAGTCAATTTTATTATTGATTTGATGCACATCTTGCACCTTTTTGAAGTATGATTGCTCCATATATGACAATTAGTGTGAGACTTGGAAACTGATGTTATGCAAATTTTCGAGCTCATTAAGAATGATTTTTTAGAAACAGCAGCATTTGGACAATTATTTCCATCATTTAGCCATAGGGCAAAATTTCTTTCTGCATCAAATGAACAAGTAGGTAAATCAGCGCTGTTTCTGTGGTTATCCATTGGACAAAACCTAGGTCCACTATTTACGACTATTTTATCAGAAAGATTTCGGCCTGAGGCATCAGTAGAGTTTCCATTACCCATGTGAATGCTACTGATAGTTAATTCATCATTGGACGTTGGCATGATGGAGGATTTGCCGGGGGCGGCAAATTGAAGTTAAGCTTTGATACAGAAGTAGTTTGCTTAGTTTGATTTGTTGCATCAATTGTGACAGTGGCAAAGTTTTCTTTATAGGGGTGTGTGCGGAGTTTTCTTACTACCCATTTTAAAAATGGAAATGTATGAAGACAGTACATAGGGTATGAAAAATGCGGCTGTCTTCAAATTCGAAAAAAGTTTTGATGAATCTGACCCTATAGGACAATGATTTCTGTGTATATCACTACGCTCACTAAAACAAGCTGTAACAAATGTAGGGCAAAGAAAAAGAAAAAATTTATGTGGCATGTAAAGAGTGATTAAAAATGATGAGTGTGAGGCGATATTGAGGTGACATATATGAAACAATATAGGCGTCAGTGTCACAATACACAAATTCTTTGCCACAAACCTTACTTAATTTGTGCACTGCTGCAATGTGGACAATACGAAAATAGAGGTGCAGAAAATGTTACACGTGTTTAGATAACCAAAAAGTATAATTTTTGAGTTAAAAAAAATAAATTTACAATGACTGGCCAGCAATCGGTTGAATCTAAAAACCTAAAGGGGAGACTTCCAGTGTAAGTAATCAACCCATTGTTGTGTACTACAATACCAATGAAAGCAAATGATGGTGGCGGATTACATACCTACAGGGCTCACCTAAGCACCTAGGCTAGACTAAACGCTGGTCAGGTTGCTAGGGAGTCTAGGTCACTTATATACCAAGTATGACCCTCAAAACATCTCTTCAGTCCTAAATCGCTGACCGCTTCTGGTATA